>JAHZTW010000004.1:21807593-21963682 GCA_020283515.1 Alliaria petiolata | reverse complement strand
GCGAATAGGTATTTTGCTCATCTAACATTAGTTCAGGTTATTAATAATACTCTCGCATCTATTAATTAACCTAAGATCATATTCTAGGTCATGAAGCTAGAATAAGCATTAAACATAAATCCAGATGAAGAACTCTAAGGATTTTATCCTAACAATATAATTTGACCTAACAATTCATTGATCACCTTTAAAAAACCCTAAACCTAACTAGCAAACTACTCAGACATGGGGAATGAAGCAAACATCATGAATAAAGAAGAATGCATAAAAGAAATCAATAGATAAATAAGGGAGTTCCAAATTTGCTCTGAAGGAGACAAATTCTTCTCTCTAAAATCTCTTTAAAAAATCTCTCTCTAAATTATTGTGTAAATTAAAGTGTAGCCTAAACAATGGCTGGAAAACTATATTTATAAGGGAGGATTTTCGTCCAGGGGCAATCTTGTAATTCTTCAAAGCTTGGGCAATTTCCTTTTTCAAATGGAATTGGGAAACTTTGGCCGTCCTTGTCTGGTGTCGATCGACACAGATGGTGTCGATCGACACCCTGTGCGTAATTCTGCTCTTCTGACTTCATCACTTCGCAGCTTCTTGCAGAATGCTCCAAACGTAGTCCAACCTATAAAGACTCTAATAAGATTCTAAAAGTACCAAAAGACTCTATAAAAACACTTATATCATGGCCTAAAAGTGGGTAAAAACCATGATATATCACACGCCGTTGTGCTTGCCCGACAGAGAATGCCTAGTGACAATATCAGGGTGTTCTCCAGATATGTAACCCCGTTGTTGTGCTGGACAACTCCTCACATTGGTTTCAGCTCCTCTTATGTGTAAGTCTCCCCACCCTATTCTTCATGGGATCCTGGAATCATTAAACTAAACTAGGAAAAGCATTAATATGTACATGGATAAGCTTGCGGTGCCTCACAAGAGCGCTTTGTTTTGAGTCACTTAGCTTGACTTCTCTTGGTCACCTTTTAGTGCGAAAAGGGGGAATGGACACCCCTCGATCCTGTGGGAGGATCCTTACTTTCCTTGATCATCGAGATGAAATCTGCCAGAGATACATTGGAAGTTCCCTACTTTGCTTGCCTTAGAAGCCTTTTGATTGGTCAAATCGGTGTCTTTTATCACCTTAAGATAAGCAAAGGGTCTAACTTTTCCCTTGCATCTCAGCTTGTATCTCATCTCACCACCAGCAGAGAGAATGGGTTTGAGAGTCATACCTTCCAGAAGATCACCGAGGGTCGGTCCTCTCACATAGGACTTCATGCAAGTGATCACCTCTTTTGTTTCTTCTCGGATTTCTTCTAGCTGCCCCTCGAACATCGCATTGAGACAGACCCCATCAAAGCTAGCTCCATCATAGCATATTTCTAAGGATGGATCTTTGGTCTTCTCAATTGTCTTCTTGAGCACAAGGGAGTATGTGTGTTCCTTCTCATTGAATTTCTTTCCTTTGGTGTCAAAGTGCATTACCAAGCTTCCAGTTAGTCTCAGCTCTACCTTGCCGCTTTTGCAATCAAACATGCAACCGGCAGAGGCTAGGAAAGTTCTTCCCAACAGGAGAGTTTCCTTGATATCTTGGTCCATTTCTATTACCAGGAAGTCTCTTGGCAGTAGCACGTTCCCAATCATGAGGGGTAGGTCCAGCAGCTTCCCAACAGTTTTCCTTTCACTTCCATCGGCCAGTGATAACGGCTTCTTGCAGTCGGTATATGTGTCATAGCCGAGACGCTCATCCGTGGCTAGACTCATCACATTGATGCTTGCTTTGAGGTCACACAGACAGTTTTCAAAAGTTATTCCTCCGAGTGTGCATGGCAGAGTGAATGATCCTGGATCTTCGAGCTTCTTAACTACTAAGGGTTCCTCCTTAAGTTTCTCCTCACGAGCTGCTGCGTTTCTTCCTATGGTTGTCATTGCATCAGCATAGAGCTTATCCTTCAAAGCTACTAGGAAATCTGGAATAGGTTTGGTCTCGTCAGTATTGTTGAAGAGATCTTCAACTTTCTTCAATGTTTCAATTAATTCGGCCTCTTGTTCCTCTATGAGACGTTTCTTATGCTTCTGGGGGTATGACATTGGAGGTTTATAGACTCGCAAGAATGGTGCTTTCTCTTCAGGGGTCGCCAAATTTTTAGAACTCCCTTCCCTTCTTAGGATGTCGATGTCCGCATCGACTTGAGCCCGTTTTGTAGAAGTGATATCGGGAAGATCCCGTTTTTCCTCGTCGAAAGTGGTGATCATTTGGCAATACTCCTTTGGATTCATGACGGATTTTCCAGGAAGGTTGCTTGCTTGGCTTGTAGATGCAATGCCTTTGTTGTTTTCAAGTGTCTTGACACGAGCGGTCAAGTCTTCAATCTTCCCGGATAGTTCCGTGTGGACACCATCAATCTTGTTATGCACTTCAGCAAAGCGTTTGTGCATATCCGCCTGGATATGTGTTTGACCTTGTAGAAGTTGCTTCAGAGTTCCTTCCAATTCAAAGCCAGCATGAGCATTTGGGTTTCCTTGTTGTTGTTGTGGGAAGCCAGGAGGTGCACCGGCTTGATGTCGTGGCGGATAGCCGTTATGGTTCTGGAACCGCGGTACAAAGCCTTGCTGATTCGTGTAGGTCACGAATTGTTTTGCTCCTCCTCCTTGTTGCTGAGGGTAGGTCTGGTCCTTAGGATTTGCGACATTCGTGCTTCTGTAGGAAATGTTGTTGTTTGGTTTCCAATTGTTATACCCTCCTTGAGCGTTGATGTAGTTTACATCTTCATACTGAATGTCCTCCCCTTCTTGGACTTGAGTGAGTTCTTCCACGAAATGGACCTCCGTTTGAGTTTGGACAAGTAGTAACTTGTCAAGCTTCTCATTGAGCTCTTTGATCACCTTCCGGCTTCCTTCCACTTCTTCTTTGGAACCACGGTTGGATCTGTCATAGTCTTCGTGGTAAGAAGAGTCACTCTGAGCTAAGTTTTCAACTAACTCGAGACTGTCTTCAACGTCTTTAGCTAGGAAATTTCCATTGCTCGCCGTATCGCGCAACATCCGAAACTTGGGAATGACACCCCGATATAGTGTACTGAGGAGTGATTCTTGGCTGAATCCATGGTGAGGGCACTGAGTGGTGTAACCTTTGAATCTCTCCCATGCTTCACCAAAAGTCTCGTTGGATTTTTGAGTGAACCTACTGATTTCGTTCATCAATCGGGCTGTCCTCGATGTGGAGAAGAACTTCGTCAGGAATGCCTTCTTGCAGTCTGCCCACGAGGTAATGGATCCGTGTGGCAGTGTCTTTTCCCATGCGTGTGCTTTGTCTCCCAGTGAGAAGGGAAACAAACGCAGCTTGAATCCATCTTCGCTTACTCCATTGATCTTGGTCATGGCGCACACACGGTCGAACTGGTCGAGATGGTCAAGTGGGTCTTCCAAGGGCAGACCGAAGAATCGGTTGTTCTGCACCATGGAGATGAGATCACTTTTAATCTCGAAGTTGTTGTTCTGCACTGGTGGTGGCTGGATACCGTGTCGGCTTGCAGTCAATATCGGTGCATCTCCGGCACCGATTTGCCTCACGGCTCTTGGAGCAGTTGCAACACCAGGCTATCTTTGAACGCCTTGTACGTCTTGTGGGCCTTGTGGTCCCTGGTTGCCTTGTTGTCCTTGTGCACCAGCTGCGCCCGCAGCTCCTTGAGCACCTTGTTGGTTTTCCATCGTCACACGGTTAACTGTTTCGGCTTGTTCCCGATTTCGTCTAGCTGATTTTTCGAGCAGATGAATATCGTCTATTGGGGGAGCAAGGTTTGTTGTACCGTGTGAACGTAGGTTCATATACCTGTCAAAACAGAGATATGCGAGTATAAGTGTTAAATTACTGAAAAATAAAAACTTGTCCTTATAACGACCTAATACCGAAATGACTAAACTATCTCCCAAATCGGCAACGGCGCCAATTGACAAATAAGGTTTTTAGCCCTTTTAGCAATGTCCCAACAGCTATCAACCGAAGTAGTACAGCGTATGGGGTGTCAAACCATTTTGGGAGCGTTAGTGAACATAACGGCCATATCGGTGTTATAAGTCAAGTTTAATTCTGGTAAAGACTAAGACTTTACTACTAAAAATGACTAAAGGATTGATCTTATGTCACTCAAGACCGAAAATAAGAAAACTTTAAAGACTCTAAGGAGAAATAGATATGTAAGCAGTAAAAAGATAAACTTTCAAGATAAAGGAAGGATCTTGATGAGTATCATGAACTAGGTAACTCTCGGTTGACTTATCAAGCTAAAGCTTTTAGATCACATCAAGACTTGGTCTTTTGATGGTGATTCTTAGGTAAAGGGATCCTCAAATCGTTTAGCCCATGATGTTTGGGTCTAAACTCTTTGAATCTCTATCACCATAGACTAGCTCTCGCATAGCGGTACAATAGAAGAAACAAGCATCTACAACGTCCCTATTGAACCGTAAGATCCTTAGACAGATGGTTAGTCTTAGCCTAAGATATCAAACTCTTGTTCATAGATCCGGCTAAGCAAGCACGTGATATTTGTGTCAAGCCGCCTAAGGACTTTAGACTAGATGGCCAAACTAGACTAAGCTTTGGGAATGATAAACAAGAAAGAATCTAACTTTATGTTTTAGCTAAGAAAGAAATATAAATCCGAGAGTCCCTTGGTCCTTTTAACCCATCAAGGTCCAAAAAAGACTACTCACAAGCCATTTGAGAAACCTCAAAATCCATAAGGATGAGAGAGTAACTCATAAGCCGTGAGATAGTCAAAAACAAGAAAAAGGAAGAAGCTTTAAGAAATTAAGACTAAGCTATATAACTTAAAAACTTCAAGATTGCATAAAAATCAAAGCTTAAAACAAGCTTCAATGGTGGAAATACAAAGTCTCGGTTTTTGAAGAAGAAGAAGACAAAAAATAAAAAGTAGAAAGCGTGATGAAGAGATAACGGTGAGGGAGTAGGTATTTATACACAAAAAGGGAAAAACATAAACGTTGGGACCACTTTCCCGAAATGGTGCTATTTTGGCTTTTAGCGTTTCGGGCTCAAGTCGTTGTGAGCAAGCCGAAACGCTATCCCTTCTTGATTCTTCGGGCAGTCTCCTTATCGGGCAAGGATTTCGGGATCACGTCGTGAAGACTCGCCTTCCTTGGTACTTGAATCGGGCACTTCCTGTTGCCTTGCTCCGATATTAGTCTTTATCCAATCCTCTTGTTGGGTCTTCGTTCCGAGATGGCTCTTTCGGGATCAAGCCGCCGCTACTCGTCAAGGTTTGACTCGTGCTTATCTGTGTCGGCTTCGAGGCCGTGATCCATCCTCGATATTGCTCGTTTGCCCTCCATTCCGAGACCTCTTTCCTTAGCTTCTTCTTCGGACCATCCTAAGCACCTGAGAAAACACTCCAAACATGCAAGACTATGCAAAAACCTAACCTAATGCATCTAACCCTAACATGAGTGTAAACGTGATGAAAACTATCACTAAAGTGTAAGAATGAAGTCCTAACTATCATGAAACATGTTCTAAAATCATGCAAATTACAGAGATATCAGCACTCCAAAGTGTCCCATAAGGCCTCCTCCATGAGCCTCTCTAAGAATCAACTCTCACATCGAACTCTGCGGGATGCATAATCGTTTGTCCCTGAAAAGAAAACCATCATGTTTATAGTGAGGACCGACAGCACCTTTTGCACATTGCTGGTAGAGTTCTCCAAAGTCTGGATCGTTGCTATATAAGTCCTTGAGATGCTCAAAACCCATTATCTTGGCCTCCATGATGGAAATCAGGGCATGCCTCCGGGACAAGGTATCAGCTACAATGTTCTCCTTGCCCTTCTTGTACTTGATCACGTAGGGGAAAGTCTCCACAAACTCGAGCCATTTTGCATGTCGTTTCTTCAGTGTGGTCTGGCCCCTTAGGTACTTGAGCGTTTCATGGTCGGTATGGATGACAAACTCCTTGGAAAGAAAGTAATGCTGCCACGTCTCCAAAGACCTTACTAGGGCGTAGAGCTCCTTGTCATAGGTGTGGTAGTTGAGTGCAGCCCCGTTCAGTTTTTCACTGACGAAGGCAACCGGTTTCCCTCCTTGAGTTAAAACAGCCCCAATACCTGTGCCTAAAGCATCACATTCCACTTCAAAGGTTTTGTCAAAGTTAGGTAAAACTAAGACAGGTGCATGGGTAAGTCTATCTTTAAGTTTATGCAAAGCTTCTTCCTGTTTTGGCCCCAAAGTGAAGGCAACATTCTTCTTGATCACTGCAGTCAAAGGAGTAGCAATGGTGCTGAAGTCCTTGACAAAACGTCGGTAGAAGCTTGCTAGGCCGTGAAAACTCCGAACATGACCAATGGTGGTTGGTGTGGGCCAGTCTTGTATGGCTTTGATTTTCTCTTCATCCACCTTTAGACCCTGTGAACTAACAACAAAGCCTAAAAATACCAATTGATCAGTGCAGAAAACACATTTCTTGAGATTAGCATATAATTGTTCTACCCTTAAAGTTTCCAAAACTTTCTCAAGGTGATTTAGGTGTTCATCCAAGCTAGTGTTGTATACTATAATATCATCAAAATACACAACAACGAACTTACAGATGTAGGCCCTTAGAACGTGGTTCATGAGCCTCATGAAGGTGCTTGGGGCGTTGGTGAGACCAAACGGCATGACCAGCCACTCATATAGACCCCTTTTGGTCTTGAATGTTATCTTCCATTCGTCACGTTCCTTCATTCTGACTTGGTGGTAGCCACTCTTCAGGTCTATCTTTGAAAAGATGGTGGCGCCACTGAGCTCATCCAACATGTCGTCCAGTCTCAGAATGGGATGCCGATATTTGACGGTAATGTTGTTGACGGCCATGCAATCTACGCACATCCTCCATGTGCCATCTTTCTTGGGTACCAAGAGGACTGGTACTGCACACGGACTAAGGCTCTCACGGACATAGCCTTTGCTCATCAGGTCTTGAACTTGCTTCTCAAGTTCCTTAGCCTCCTCGGGATTGACTCTATAGGCTGGTCGGTTGAGTAGTGGAGCTCCGGGCACAAGGTCAATCTGGTGCTCAATCCCACGGATGGGTGATAAGCTGGTGGGAAGGTCTTCAGGGAAAACGTCCTTGTAGTCCTCTAACAGCTTAAGTACTCCTTCCGGGTGCTTGTCCTCCTCGGGTCCTGAAAAATACCCATCTCTAAAGACCATTAGTAGCACCTGCTCTTTCATTTCTAATGATTTAATCACTTTGTCAGGTGAAACATAAAGATTGGTCTTACTTACCTCGGTTCCTCTAGACATTGCTTTCTGCATTTCGTGTATTTCTTGAGGGGTGAGGGGTGCTAGGTTGTGCTTACGTT
Organism: Alliaria petiolata; assembly: GCA_020283515.1. Lineage (NCBI taxonomy): Eukaryota > Viridiplantae > Streptophyta > Magnoliopsida > Brassicales > Brassicaceae > Alliaria > Alliaria petiolata. The sequence continues at coordinate 21,956,321 of JAHZTW010000004.1, read as the reverse complement.
TGTTGTGGATGAAGCTGTAGTAGTTAGTCCGCCCATTGTGCATGGCCTCTTTGTCAAATTGCCATGGCCTCCCTAGTAAGAGATGTCCGGCTTGCATAGGGACAACATCACACACAACAGTATCCGTGTACTTGCCTATTTGAAATGGCACAGTGACTTGTTCGGCTATCTTGAGCTCGCTTTCATCGTTGAGCCACCTCAGCTTGTAAGGGTGAGGATGCTTGGTATTTTCTAAACCTAGCTTATCAACCAAATACTTGCTAGCCACGTTAGTGCAAGAACCACCATCAATAATTAAACTACATACCTTGGAGTTTATGGTGCATCTAGAGTGAAAGATGTTTTCTCTTTGGATTGCCTCAGCATCAAAGAGTGCACTAAAAGCTCTCCTAACAAAAAGTATCTCTCCTACTTCAGGATAGTTAGTGACATCATCCTCGAAGTGTTGTAGCTCTTCTTCTTCTTCTTCATCTTGGGACTCATAATCTCCATTAGCCTTGAGAATCATGACCCTTTGATTGGGACAATCTCTTGCATAGTGTCCCTTTCCCTGACATTTAAAACAAGCAATGTCACGAGTTCTAGTAATTTGTTGAGTTTGGGACTTACCTTGCTCTGGTTTGAATTCTGGTTTCTTGAACCCGGGATCCGTCGCTATGGATTTTCCCTTGTCTAGGTTGCGTTGAGGAGTCCAGGTAGTCTTGTTCCGGCTGGTAGCGGCTATCTTCCTCTTGATGTGTTGCTCGGCTTGGATAGCTAAGTGCAGAAGCTCCTCCAAGTCATGATAGCTTTGCCTTTCCACTTTCTTGGCAATCCTATCTTGGAGCTCATTCAGAAACTGCGTCATTTGAGTCTCTGGTGAATTCTCAATATCCAGTTTATTCTTAAGACTTTCTAACTCTTCAAAATACTCTTCCACCGATTTGCTCTCTTGAGCCAGTTTGCGGAATCTCCTTTGTATATCCCGGTGGTAATGAGTTGGGACGTATCTCTTCCTTAGGCTGAACCGCATATCCCTCCAGGTATTGATCTGGGGGTGTTGATGTCTTCGCCGGTCTGCAACATCTCTGTCCCACCAAGCAAGAGCATTATCAGTAAGTTGGGCAGCAACACGTGATATTTTTCTTACCTCTGAGTATTGGTAATATTCGAAGATGTGTTCCATTCGCCTCTCCCAATCAAGGTAGGCATCTGGGTTGATCTTCCCAGCGAAAGTTGGGGCAGTCAACTTGATGTCGTTGCCTCCTCCTCGGTCATAGTCATCGCCTCGGTTTCTGTTCCTCGGTGGTTGATCTTGGCGGTTGCGATTCCCATTAGGTTCGGGTGGTACGCGTTGATGTTGTCGAGGTGGTGGGCCGTCTTCTAGATCAGGCATGCTCTCTTCATCTTCATTGGGTTCCCTTTGATCACGATCACCTCGGCCATGATCCCTGTGTGGTCGCTGTTCATACCGGTCCATGCGAGCGCCAAGGAGTTCCATAGAAGTTTGGATGTTGGCAAGAATCTGGGCAAGGTCGGTTTGATTTGGAGCTTCACCCATGGCTTGTTGTTGTTGGTACCTGAAAAATAAACAAAGTGTATGAATGTGTTCTAAAGAAATAAGAAGGAAATGAAATATGCTTGGACCAAAAATTTAATGATTTGTTTTTTTTTTTTTTTTTGAAGTAAAATGTATGCAAGTATAAATGAAATGATCAAATATGGAAAAACGGATTCAGAAAGAAAGAAAACACAAAACCGAATTCAAATCCTTTTTTTTTTAAATCAAGAACGAAAAACACAAGAACAAGTTTGAAGATTTACTTTTTTTTAAAATCAAGAACGAAGAACAACAAGAACAAGTTTGAAGATTTACTTTTTTTTTTTTTTAAATCAAGACGAAGAACAACAAGAACAAGTTTGAAGATTTTTTTTTTTTAAGTTTTCTGAAAGAAATGAAGAACAAAACAAAAATGCAAGGATAAAGGATAGATAAAACCTGGGTTTAGGAGCTTTAAGCTCTGATACCAGATGTTGCGTTCCTCAAAGGTTGAGGCTCGCTTGGGTGGATGATGGAGGCTGAAAGCTGGACTGAAGTCACTCTCTTTCAGCCGGTCGGATGGAATATGGTTGAAGTGGAAAGATGGTGCCTTTTCAAGGGACTAAGGTCACTCCTTTAGAAGGCTGGTCGGATGATAATGAATAGAAGAGTGGATCGATGGTCGCCACAAAGCCTGGTGATGAAGGCAATGATAAGACAAGTTAAACTGGGCAGAAATCGCAAATGCCTAGAAAAACTGAAGAAGAGAGAACTCTTTAAGAAAATGCTTGATCTTTATTGATTGTGTGAAAAATACAAGGCTGTGAGGGGACTTTATATAGAGTCCAAACAGCTATGCCCTTCTAGGGGTCTTGAAGCAAATTACAATGAATGCAGCTAAATTAAAGGGATTGAAAATGGCTAACAATTGCCTTATCTAATGGGATTTCGAAAATCAAGAGTAAATGCAAGAAAATCAAGACAAAAAATAAAGAAAGTTAGTCAAACAATATGATTAATTCAGTCTTACCTTGGCTGATTTGGTGGGATTTGTTTGACTTGATAGAGGGGATAAACCTGGACGCTTTTAGGTTGGGAGAATGCTGAATAAGGAAACTTCATGTTCTTGCTTGATGAGTGGACATTCTTCCATGTATTTTCTTGGACCGTCCTTCATGAAATAATCCTCCTCTTGATACGGTTTGGTTTGCACTTCCCTGCTTGCTCGGTTTGTAAGCATTTCGGTTTTGGAGATGGTTAACTTCGTCAGCTGCTCGGTTATGTCGTCAACCTCTTGATCGGCAAGTAATGACTCCACAGCTTGGTTGAAGTTCTCCCTTAACCTCTTAGCTCCTGCTCTAGTCAAAGGTGGCACGTTTATAGCTGGAACAGGGATGGTCGGTGGGATGTTGGTACTTGGGATCACATCAAGATAGCTCGCTCAAGTAAAAGTATCTCTATTTGTCAGCGAAATACATCTTGGAGCTCTTAGCAGAAACCGGTTTGCTTGCTTGCATACTGTCAACAATTCCTATGGAGCCAAGTATAAAATTACGACAAGACTCTGATGAACCTGTTCTTGAGGATATTCTTCTGTAACGAAGGTTAGTAGGGAAGTTGATATATTTGACGATTACTCGCCCAAATATTACGTATGCAGTGAATTGGTTGTGTTAGTTTGCTTCTGCTCCAAAGAACTCACACCTTCAATCTGCTTACAAAGTGGCGCATTATCTCAAAGGAACCATTGGACTGTGTTTGTTATATTCTGCAGAATCTGATTTGTTATTGAAAGGATTCACGGATGCAGATTGGGCATCTTGTACAGATATACGAAGATCAACTTCTGAGTTTTGTATGTTTCTTGGTCCTTTACTTATATCTTGGAAGTCTAAGAAACAACAAACGGTCTCGCGTTCATCAGTTGAGTCCGAGTACAGGGCAATGGAGTTTGTTGTTTGGGAGATTGAATCAATTACAACCAATTGCGTTTTATTGTGATTCTACTGCAGCAATACACATTGCTAACAATGCACTTTTCATGAGCGCACAAAACATATCGAGAGAGTTGTAAATTGTTGTAGATTGTCAGTGGCTTAATCAAGACATTACATATTTGCGCACTCTCAATTGGCGGATGTGTTAATCAAGCCTCTCTTTTTAGCTCAATTTTTGTCTCTTAAAGGCAAGATGGCCTTAAAGACTATACTTGCCATTTTGAGAGGGGATATTAGAGTGTGCAAATGTAATTGTACAAAAATCGGTTATCGTGTTGATAAACTGAGAATCTTTTCTCGCATATAAAAGGTTCAATGTAATTGTTCTACGAAATAACAAAAAACCTTTTTTCCTTTCTTCTTCATCACTATTCTCTAACAATCTACAACAATAAACAACTTATTAATCACATTCAAAATGCACCTCCCACGTTTCTTAAACGAATACGTCCCTAAACAATTACTCTCTCTCTCTTAGAACCAAAGAAACGATAATAGATAAAAGGACGTCTCTCTCTCAACCAAAGAAACGTAAACAGAGAGAAGGAAAAGATGAAGAAATAAGGAATTCTTGGAAGATCTCTTTCTCTCGGATTGAATGGTTACTATTATTCCAGCTACCAAATTAGTGGCTATTTGTTACAGGTATTTGGTGGCTATATTCGTCGCTATGATGAAACCATATTATTGGTTGCTAATCAGTAACCATTAGCCACGAAATTTTGTCGTTGCTAATCGGTTGGCCACTTTAGTCACCGTTAGCTACTATTAGCCACCAAATGTGATTTAGTTACCAACGATCCGCAACTCATTTTTTAGTGGCTAATAGTAGCTATTGTTAATTTAGCTACATTTTACGATTAACCACCAAAAATACAGTAACTAAATCACATTTTTTTTTGTAGTGTATGTTAGTATTTTAGTATTAGCATTAAAGATGTGTTAGCTTAGTTGAGGTTTTATTTAATCATAAAAGCAAACAATCGCCCTAGAAAACACATGTGTAAGTCAATCCTTAAATGAACTCATGATATCTACTCAAAAACTTAAAACGTCGCCAACAAATACTAAAGCTGAGAGTGGAAAGAGAAGAGTGTGTACCTTAGAAAGAAACAAAAGCTTTGCCTTCTTGAAGATGAAAAATTCCTGAAAATGCATGCTTTAATATATGATATACTCATATATTTCGCATATTTAGCATACATTTAGAGTAGGTTTTCATGCATAATACATTCATAATAGTCTAGTTTGCATCATTTATCTCATTTTATGTCCTAGAACACTTACATTAGCATTTGCATAGTTTCTTGCATATTTGCATCATTATCAGGTTGTTTTGAGTACAATGGAGTTGTGGTGGATGCGTGGACATGCTGAGGTTCGAAGGAAGGCTTGTGGACACTTGGAGAAGTTCGGAAAAGAAGACATGCACTGAGATTGAGGAGAAGATCGAGCAAGGCAGGTCGATCTAGACGAGATCGACCACAAGATCGAGGAGCCCAGACCGTTTCAAGGAAGAAGAACGAGACTTAGATCGACCAAGACGGTCGATCGACTGTACGGACCCAAAGAGGCCATCAGGAAGAACGAAGTGAAGATCGAGACTGAAGATCGATCCAGTTTTGAAACGACCCAACGATCAAGCAAGAGGGTCGATTGTCGAGTTGAAACGACCCAACGATCGAGGAAGAGAACCCGTTCCCAGTCCAAGATCGGGCAAGAGATCGACGATTCAGCTCGATCTCTTCTCTCCAGGCGCGCTTCCTTATCCGCCATCTCACGTTTTGTCCTCTTGTGAGGGGACCATTTCCTTTTTACTATAAATAGCTAAAACCATTATTTTGCGGATATCTTATCTTTTATGCTTTTTGCCTTCTTCCTCTTTTGTTCTTGCCACCATTGTTAAGGTTTTAAGCTTTTTGTAATCGCATTTGGATATTTTGATAATCAAGAACTTGTCTTTTTAATCTTAATCTTTTTTCTGTTTAGTGTTAATCATGTTTAGCATTTCAAATCTTATGATTATGGAGTGTTTGATTATGATTAGCGAGTAGTAACCTTAATGTTTGAGGCCGATGGGTTTTAGGGAGGTTTAAGGGTTAGATCTAGTGGTTTAGCATGTTTTTAATCCTTAGCTCTTGGTTTGGAGGGATTAATGCCAAAGAGTCTCGATGGAGATCTTTGAGCCTATAGAGATTTCCTTATCTCATGAGGACCTAGAAATCTCATAAACCCATCCAAGAGATTATCTCCTTTTAAGCCAGACGGTGGAGATTAGAATTTAGTTAAGCCAAGTTAAGAAAGGAGCTTTCTTGCTCATCAACCGATCCTCTCCTCCACTAACCGTGAGTTTGGAAGGATTGGTTTGATGAAGAATCGGAGCCACTAACCGTGGGATGATTTATATTTTTTCTTAGGTTTAGAGTTAGATCTTGTAATGAGTAGATCTATCTTTCTGGAACCCAAGTTCTAACCTTGAATCCCCCTTACATAAACCCTCGGCCTTGAATCTATCTTTCATATTTGTCAATCAATAATCATCTTTTGTTGCTTAAGTTGCTATAAATCTTTCATATTTGCATTTGTAGTTTTAAATCTTCAAGTTTTGATATTTTTTTGCTCTATAATTTTAGAAATTGCCTCAAGTATTGTTCTTTAGCCTAGTTGTCTTTTTAGATTTGTTTATTTTGCTTAAGTATTTTTATAATTCAAGAAAAACCATCTAAATTCGAATATGGCTTAGATTAATCTTGTTCTTGCATTTCTTTTGTCCTTTCCTTTCCTAGTTGGATTGATAACCTCAAATACTGCAATGACATGAGTAGTGTTGAGTATTGAAAAGAGAGAAAAACTCTACTTATCAATGTATCATGCAAACTTAGGTTTAGAATGTGAAAAGGAGTGTTGAAGACCACATGCATTGTTTAAAAACGGAGTTTTTCTTGGGACATAATTTGACAAAGGCTCGTGGGATTGACGTGAGGGGGGTAGGGGTAGCTATATTTCTGGGAGCGAACTCCATGCGAATATGAAGTGCATGGATACAAGTTCTGACTTGGAATGAAAGACAATTCCGAATCAGCTTTGTCTACGAAGAAGAAAGCTATAAGTAATGCAACTATGAATCTCATGCATATTTTTTTAGCTTTTTTTTGGATGCAACTCTTATTGATCAAAGAATTAAAAAAAAAAACAATTACTAAATCAATATGATACAAAGACAATGTTGGAAATTTAAGTGAATCGTTGTAACCGTTGACGAACTGTTGCAACCGTTTAAATGAACATTTGCAACCGTTTAAATGAATCATTGCAACTGTTGTGTTTATGGTTACAACCTTCGGTGACTAACCATTGTAACTGTTGGTAACCGACCATTGCAGCTCTATCAATCATTGCAACTGTTGAATGAATCATTATAACTGTTGGGTTTATGGTTATAACTTTTGGACTAACCATTGCAATCTTCCGAGGTGACCTTTGGTTTCCTATAAAAGGAGTTGTGGACATTGCCAAAATTACAATCAGAGATTACAAGAAACAGTTACAAAAAAGAGAAATAAGAAAGAGAGAAAGAGAGAGATTCATTGTTCCAAAAGATCATTAAAGTCTTTGGAAAAACACATATCAACACTAGAACTCTAGTGTGTCTCTTGTATCTTTGCCTAGAACAAGAGAGAACTTTGGTTGTCTTATCCTACAAGGGATTTCGTGTAACCCAAGACTTAATAAGGGTCGAAATACTCTTTAAGGAAAGTGTTCTCGTGCGCGATTCAATCATTATCCAAATTCATAATTTCTCATCCGGGTTACAAATTTAACCAACAGATAAAAACATGAAACAGCCGGGAAAAACGAACAATAACAATGGAAGTATCAGAGATTGAAGAAAAATATTACTTTGAGCTAGTAAACTTTTTGCTATGCATTATCAGTGAAATACATGGCATCTTCAGCGATACTAAATACAACTTCCCACATATCATCGAAGTTTCCTCTGATGTCTTATCTCCTAATATGCATCGACTACTTTGAGCTAGTATATTTTCATATTTTTCGTTGTTCTCTTCAAATTTTGGAGGAAGAAGAAAGGTGGTTTCAGAAATTTGACGAAAAAGAACGAAATCAGATCAATAGTGAGAGTCGGTTGAAAAATATGTCCACCGATAGCTGTAATCAAAATTGTTAAATCTGCAATGCAATATCATTATTAATTAATGAAACGTTATTTCCTTTTTCATCTTCTTTTTGATTTATCAAATTGAATAAAGTGATATGCGCACAGTTTTTAACACATTCAACTTCTATTGGTCAAACAATTTTTATAAAAATTACTAAATCACGATAAAACAATGAAAGAGCCCGGGAAAAAACAAATAACGTTTCAAAAAAAAAAAAAAAAATAACAATAACAATGAAAGTATCAAAGATTTAAGAAAATATCACTTTTATCTTTAATCTTATATCAATGTAAAATTCCATTAGAATGTTTTTTTTATAAAAAACGATTGAAACTTTGACTTTCAGAACAATAAAAATTATTAAAGTTGTGACTGTAAATTATGTCCTTTTTCATCTTCTTTTTAAACTTTCAAATTAAATAAGGTGATATGCGCATATTTTTTATTATTTGTAAGTACCAAAGATTTACCTGGCTTAGAAGGACGGGGAGGAATATTGATGAGTTGGATATCAGTTCTTTTGAGTTCTTTTATGTCAATCTCTTTAAATCTACAAGTATATATGGGCCTAAATTTCGAGGGTCTAAATGAGCATTTTGTATGAATACATGTTCATTTAGACCCATTTAGTATATCTCAGTTTAATGAGTTTAAATAGAGATTTTGTTAAACTTCATTTACTAAACGAGTTAAAGACGGAATAAACGGGGACCCTATTAGATCCGTTTTTTTTTTAAGTAACTAACCGCATATTGACGTCGTTTTTTGGTTGAGGGTTTTAACATTTTTTGGTCTTGATTTTGTTTGGATTTTGATTTTGATTGGTTTTGTTTTTCGACACGAGATTGTCAATGAATTCTCCTCCATGGCTGGGATTCAGTAAAAGCTGAGCTTAATCGACTAGAAAACGAAGTTAGAGATTTTCTCTGGAGCAGAAGAAGAGAGAGAGAGATAGAGTTAGAGAAAAGACATGAATTTTTTAGTCTTTGATAACGAGTTTTCTTGATCTTGAAATCTTGGTGTTAATAGGTACGAAGGGATATTCTGATTATTAGATTATCTTCTTATCAAAGTTTATAAAGTTTACATCTCGCTTTGGCTATGGAGTTTCGATATTCTGAATATTTTCAGATGCTCTTAATATGTTTGTTGAAATATCTCAATGAGAATATTTTTTAAGTTCGAATCCAAAGAAATCCTTGATAAATTTTTTTTTTTTATATAGTTTGCAGCGCAGTTAGTACCTTCTTATAAAAGGTTTTAGCATCTTCTAGATTAGACAAAGAAGTGTTCTCAAAATCCCATGCAACTATTATTACATTTTCTCGATCATAATCACTGGGATTCTGTTCAAATTGTCGGTGAACATCTACAAAATTATTGGTTGGTGAAAGACAAATTGGGAGTCTTATCATTGAAGCCCATTTGCCTTTCACCGACGAGGAAGTTTTGGGATGTTCACAGACGGTTCGAACAGAATCCCAGTAATTATGATCGACAAAATGGAATAATAGTTGCATGAGATTTTGAAAACGCTCTGTTGTTAAGATTAGATGATGTTACACTTCTTTATTAGAAGGTAACAAAAGTGATGTTATATCTCAGATATGGTTTGACATATTTGATACTTTTATTTTTCTATAAATATATACAAGTGAATTTTTTTTAAAAATAATATTTTATCTTAGTTTTTTTGGCATTTAGTGATAAAAGTAAAATCAAAAAGGATGATCTACAAGAACTCCAAAAAACAATATACGTCTCATCGATGTTCCTCCCCGACCTTCGAATGAAGAAAAAATAGGTAACAAGACAATTCGTACAATATTTGTACAACGGAGAATAAAACAAATAGAAAAGAGCAAAAAGAAAACTGTAGCGTCCTCTAAGTAATTACATTTTATCTTATTCACAAAATCACTATATGATTAAGGTTAAAAAAAAAAATTCATATTAGTGTCATTTGTATTGTATGTATGTGTATACAAGAGGTAAATAAATAACTTGAAAAAAAATTAGAGTACCCCTATTTTGCCGATTCTTTCACTAAGCTATACTCACTCTTTCTATTTACAAACACATAACAACTAACACAACTTTCACTTACAAATATAAACAATTTTATGATTCCACATCACTTTTGTCTTTTCAGATCAGAACCCGAAAATGATCTAAGCATGTTTACTTCAGCTCAAATGGTGACTGACGACTAAGATACAATCAAGTCAACAAAACTTCGTGCTTAAATTTGAGCCACTAATGGGCCTTCATTAAAGTTTACCACAAGAAAAAAAAATTGACAACGAGGAATAAAAAAAAACTTAGGTGTTCATATGAAATTATGCGTTAAGAAATATCAACTGTACTGAGTCTTCATATGAAATTATGCATGACAAACGTGACCTTTGTACATCAGATATTCATCTATCGTTATTTGCTTTCATTTCTACTGATTTTATATGAACCAATGTATGAGTTGTTACTAAGTATTAATACATCTATCTTTTCTAAGTCGTTACAACAATTTTCCAGACCAGTTTGATCTAGTTACAGATGTTGCTGATGGCAAGATGGCAGTATGTATGCTCGAACTTGCTCAAGAATTTGGACCAAATTCATGTTGCAATATTGTTGTCATCACGTGAGACGGCGATTTCTGTTATCTGATTAGAAAGTTGAGAGAGCTTGGAAATCAACTGTTTCTAGGGAGACCAGAAGAATACAATTAGTATCTGCTTAGATTTGTTTCATGAAAACTCTTTTTCTTTTCGTGACTTATTCTATTGGTAGTTTGTTTTTCTGTTTATTGGAATATCTTATGGTATGACTTTGATCTAATGTATGACTCTATTTATTAGGTTGATTTGCATTATCTCTATATCCCCATCATAACGTTAAATAATTCAACTAGTACCAATTGTTTTAAGTAGAAGAAAATGTAGGTCGCTCTTAAATACTATTGATACAACTTTCTGAAACTCACATGGCAATGTATAGGTGTTCTTCATCTGCAATCCTAAAGTGAACTTGTCGTCACTCATAGATTTCGAATCAGAATTGGTTTTTTTTTTTATTCGGTGATACAAGCAAAATCAAAAAAGATGATCTACAAAAACTCCAAAAAACAATATTCGTCTCATCAATATTCCTCCCCGACCTTCGAATGAAGAAAAAACAGATAACAAGACAATATGTACAATATTAGCACAACAAAGAATAAAACAAATACAAAAAGAGGAAAGAGAAAAATTTAGCATCCTCTAAGTAATTCCATTTTATCTTATTCACAAAATTTCCATACGAGTATAGTTTATCATTGTATTGTATGTGTATACGAGAGATAAATAAATAACTTGAAAAAGAATTTGAGTACCCCATTCTGCCGATTCTTTCTGTAAGATTTACTCACTCTTTCTATTTACAAACACATAACACACAACATAATGCAACTTTCACTCTTTTTTTTTTTGAACATCTTCAACTTTCACTTATCTAAGAACGGTTACTTCATGCCAAATGGTGACCAACGACTAAGATACAATAAAGTCAACAAAAAATTTGTGCTTAAATTTGGGCCACTAATGGGCCTTAGTTAAAGTTTACCACAAGAAAATGAAAAAATAATTTGACGAACGAGGAATAAAAAAAAAGAATTAGCGTACCTGATGACTTATGATCCGGGAAACACCGCAGAATCCTTCCGTCGACCGTGGAAGGCCGACGTCCGTCACCCAAAAAAAGAACTACACATCTTTGTTTTTATCCCTCTTCGACAAACCATAACCTAGAAGACTATTTTCTACACCGGTCTATATATAAGATCAGATCGAATTTGTGAGAAAGCAAATCGGAGAACATTCGAAATTTGGAATCTGAACCGAGAAAATGGAAAGAGTAGAGTCTGAATCAGGGAATGGGCGCAGAGTGGTGGTGATCGGCGGCGGAATCGCCGGATCATTGGCATCAAAACTTCTTCAGTTCGATCTCGATGTCACCCTCATCGATCCGTAAGTGTTTTTTTGGGTTATTAATTCTTAAACCAACGTTTTGTTTCCTCACACAGTAATTAATTACTAATCAACATTTGAGTATTGTTGTTGTGTTTCTCTATGTTAGGTCTCCTTTTTAAGTCTTACAAGATTGCTTACAAGAACAATTAGAAGATTTTGTGTTTATGTTTCTTAATCGGATTGTTTATATGCATCTGTGGTAGCCATTAGGTGGCAAATGTCTTATTGAACTTTATCTCAATGAGGGTATGGCTTAATTTGTTAAAAGATGACTTTTTTATGCTTTACATTGTGCTTCATAAGGGCTTTTTTTCTTTGTTGCAATGTGAACATTTAGAAGATTTAGTGTTTATGTTTCTTAATCGGATAGCCATAAGGTGTTTTCTTGTAGCAAATGCATTATTGATCTTACTGTAGGTTGTAGTAGATGGGAAATCTAAATGAGGGTATGGCTTAACTGGTTAAAAGATGACTTTTTTCTACATTTTGCTCCATAAGGGCTTTTTTTTCTCTTTGTTTGCAATGTGACCTGAAACTTGGTTGATATCAGGAAGGAGTACTTTGAGATAACCTGGGCAAGTTTGAGGTCCATGGTGGAGCCGTCTTTCGCTGAAAGAACGATAATCAACCACAAGAAGTACCTGCAGAACGGCCGTGTTGTGACTTCTCCGGCGGTTAATATCACGGACACTAATGTAGTGACCGCAGATGGGGTTGTGTTTGGATATGATTATCTTGTGATTGCTACGGGTCACAACGATGTGCTTCCCAAGACCAGGCAAGAGAAGCTTTCGCAATACCAAGCGGGTATGATCTTCTTTCGATGATTCCACGCGTTTTTATGTTGGTTTTGAATCGCTTGAGAATGCTTGAAGTATGAAGTAGCATACTCTCTATGTGAGTCTTGAATAACCGATCCTATGCTAAGTGCTAACTGTCGTAGAGGGGTCATTTGTTAATCATATTTTGAAGCTAAAGAATATAGCTTAGATATAGAGTTTGTCTCGTGTGTGGTATCTTTGATGCAGGACTTGGTCTGGCCTTTTTGTGATATCGTTGTCGGATTTGAGAATCCGGGCGTGGATTGTTTGGAATATGTTGTCTTACACGTGAACTATTTGGTTGCAGAATATGAGAAGATCAAGTCTTCTGAGTCGGTTCTGATTGTTGGTGGAGGCCCATCGGGTGTCGAGCTTGCTGCGGAGATTGCAGTCGATTTCCCGGAGAAGAAGGTTACTCTAGTACACAATGGACCGAGATTGTTGGAGTTTGTTGGTCAAAAAGCTGCAGACAAGGCATTTGACTGGCTGAAATCAAAGAAAGTTGAAGTCATATTGAACCAACGGGTGGATCTGAATTCAGCGACGGACGGGAATAAAACATACCGAACATCAGGAGGAGAGACGGTACACGCGGATTGCTATTTCCTCTGCACCGGAAAGCCCTTGTCTTCAGAATGGCTCAAAGGAACTGTCCTGAAAGATAACTTGGATGGTAAAGGAAGGCTGATGGTCGATGAGTACCTGAGAGTTAAGGATCGCAAGAACGTATTCGCAATCGGAGATATTACTGATTTCCCGGAGATGAAACAAGGCTACATTGCTGAGAAACATGCCTCGGTTGCTACGAAGAACATAAAGCTGTTGATGTCTGGTGGCAATGAGAAGAAGATGTCGAGCTACAAGCCAGGTTCGGATATTGCTATAATATCTTTAGGAAGAAAGGACTCGGTGGCTCAGTTCCCATTCTTGACAGTCTCCGGTTGTGTACCTGGTTTGATCAAATCTAAGGATCTGTTTGTGGGGAAGACGAGGAAGGCAAGAGGGCTGGATCCTAATCTTGTGGATTGAGAGATTGTGTTTGATCAGTTTTCAGTTTGGTCATTGATGAGAATCTTGTGCAGACGCATTTGGTCTTTTGATTCATTTCATGTTTGTTGCGTGTTGATTTGGTTTCACTCTTATGTTTTTGAGTTTTCATAGTAGAGTGTGGTTTGCCTTTGTTGTAATATATATGTAATGAAAAATGATATGTATTGTTGAGTTAGTTTAAGATACTTTCAATTTTTTTTTTTGGTAAAAATATGGGAAATAGCAATCAATAACTATATTGGGAGAGATATTAAGTAGATAAAAAAAATAAGAAAAATTTGGTGTATGGGGTACTTTTTGACTTTATAATTCACAAAGTGGGTACTCTTTGTTGTAAACTATATTTAATATTAAGTATATGAAATGAAATATATATTATATATATGTATATGTGTATGTCATAAGTAAAGTAAGAGAGAGAGATGAAGGTGGAGATGTACGAGAGAGAAGAGTGAGTGAAAGAAGATTTTTCTTCTTATTATTACCTCATCACAAATGTACGTGAAGGTAAGTATTTAGAGAGAATACAAGTCGGTTTACTTCACCGACATAAGATAAAAACATTAATATAATTTAATTGGATAATCATTATCCATAACACTCCCCCTTAATTATCCATTACTAACGATGTATCGCGTACTACCTTGTTAAAAACTTTATTATGGAAAAATCCATTTAGGATAAAAACCATGACAAAAGAGTGCAGTGACGCTCTTCTTTTAATATCCATCATTGTGAAGTTGTGTGCTGCCTCGTTAAAAGCCTTTTCATAGAAAAACTCAGTGGGATAAAAACCATGACAAGGGAAAAAGAGTACAACAACAACAAACTCCCCTTGAAAATGATGGATCTCATCTTCTCTTCACAAATCTCGTAGATGCCGCATTCCAATACTATGAACATGCTTTTTGAATGTTGTACTAGGAAGCGACTTTTTGAAGAGATCAGCTGCGTTGTCACTTGAGCGAACATACTGAATATCCACTTCTTTATTTTTCTCAAGCTCTTGAGTATAAGAGAAAAATATTGGAGGGATATACTTCGTTTTATCGCTCTTGATATAATCTTCTTTAATTTGAAGAAGTGGCACCAAAGTTTGCTTTTGGGAATGCCAAGAGATCATAGTTCCACCAAATGTGAGAGCATTTCCAATTCGCGATCGAACTTTATGCGGGTTTGATACATATCTTGTATCTGCAAAACTAACCAGACCAATCTCGAGATTTCTACTATAATAATAGCCAAAAACAATCATACCTTTGAGACAACATAATATATGATTTATTCCGTTCCAGTGTAAGTAAGTAGGAGATGAGCTGAATCTTGCAAGTATATTAGTAGCAAAGGCTACACTGGTCAAGTAAAATTTGCAAGATATATAAGCTCACCGATACGGCTCATATAAGGTACTTTGAAACAATTAGCATTTTCTTTACAAATACTTTCAAGATAACATCTCATTCATTAGATGTTTAATTTGGAATAACTAAGGACAATGCTGTCATTTCAAAATCTTTTATTCCAAAATATTATACGGCTTTTAATAACTCTTCAGGAGTTATGATGATCAATCATTCTTGATCAAATAGTCTTCCCGGGAACATAATTTCAATATCATTAATCGTTCAGGGATTATGTCTTTGAGACACAACTCAAGTCATTCATGGACTGCCAGACATATTAATTTGCATAAATCATACTATCATATTTTTTCAATGACCTTATGAAGCAAGCCGCTTTACATTTCGTAAGGTCATTTTTCTCATTTACTTTCTGGAAAAATATTTACTCTTTTGATGCTTGGACTGCTGGTCCAAAAATTTCTCGTTTTTTCTTACGAGCTAGACTTGATTGTCTCTTTCACTTTTTGGCCAATACTTTTCATTTCTACTCTCATCCACAGAGGTAGATTTATGATCCTCATTTATGTTAATCATATCGCGCGCTATCTTATTTCTTGTCGGCATTTTTGTCTTTGGTTCCATCTTTTTCCGTAATGCCATGGTCAACCGAGATCTCTTTATCATTATCATTGATAACATTCAGGTACCTGATTATATTATTAACCATGTCAACGGTCTCTTCTGGAGATTCATCCTCTTTTCAACAATCATATATATATACTCCTTTTCTTTTTGAGGATTTATAATCTTTGGAACCAAAGTAGTCTATCACGTTTCTGACGTGCCATAGACTTATTATTAATAAACAGTCCTTCAGGGACACATATTCTCATTGGAGCATTATCAGCTGGAATATGAGATTTACACATGTCTGGCAGTCAATCAAAGACATTCTGTGAATGAATTATCTTTTGAACATCATGTTCAAATTCAGTGAGGATCCATAATTTTCATGATAATTCATTTCAAGAAATCTCATCCAGCAACTGTTTATAAATGCTTCTCGCATTTGATTTGCATTTTGTTTTGAATAATGATCCTTTGAACTTTTGAACTTCAGGTTCACATTAACATGTTCAAGGATACAAATTATTCAACAAATTTCCATGAGAAATTTATTCTTTGCAAATCTTACAATAAGCACATCTCTCATTGATGGCTTAATTTACTTTAATAGAGATTCATCTCTATTATATATTTTCTTCTGAGATTTTTAATCCTTCTGGGATTGTATCTCATTACTACATGCACGACTGCATGTTTTATACCCGATCATGGAGATATTATTTTGTCAAAGTTCATTTTGAGTGTGAACATAATCTTCAGGATGTTCCACTTATTGGGATTCTTTAATTCTCCCCCTCGAGATGATGATATTTCATGTCCATCCATCTCGAATTAAATTCCACACTAGGACCAACAACACATCTAATCACCCATCTTGGGTCAAGTATTATGCTTCAAATCCTTTTGATGTGGAATGATTTGGGGTCTGCTTAAAGAAATCAAACCATCATATATAATGAACTTGTTCAACCAAATATGGTGATCTCTCATGATGGTCTCATTTTCATATTTTCTTGAAGACATGCTAAGTGTGAAAAACTTCTGGTTTTTTCACATAATATTTGATATCATTACTGGACCGAGATGGCTACAAATTAGTAAACTTCAGGTTTACTATCAGCTATAACTTTTGCCATCTATATGCATGTCTCCATGATATGCTATCCTAGCACTCGATATATTGGAGCGTTTCAATTTTGTGGGAAGTTTTGCTCTTCTGGAGCTTTTCTTTCATCTAGAGCATTTTACTTTTCTGGAGCATTTCGCTCTTCTAGAGCCTTTAGCTCTTCTAAAGTATTTTGCTCTTCTAAACTTCTCATTCACTCTTATGTAGTTCTTCTGGAACTTACATATTTATAAAATATATCAAATCATTTAGGCAATTCATAAAAATAATTTAAGAAGCTTAACCGATAAACATAAAAAAATTAAAAGAGATAATAATTTAAAAACTTATAAAACATATCACATTCGTCTTCTGGACGAATATTATCATGCGGTTCTTCTGAACTCTGCATGTATATCTTCCAGACATTTATTTTCACACGGTTCTTGTGAAACCTTTCATAAATATTTTCAGGATATTTATTTTGTGTGATTTTCTGATTATTTGGGTAATGACTTGTGAAAGCCGTATTTTGTGTTGTCAATAGACACACATGTGACCATATAGTCAATATCATAAAACGGCATGAACGGTGGATGGATAGATCCACATATATCATCATGTATTCTCTTTAGAAATACATGATATTCATTCCCAATTTTTGCTGGCGAGTGCCTACTTATGAGGTTTTTTTGAGAACATGACTTACATGAAAACTCCCCCGATTGAAAAGTCTTCTGGTTTTCCAATGGGTGGCCACTCGAATTTTTCACAATCCTTCTCAACATGATTGAACCATGGTGGCCTAACCTTTCATGCCACACTTAAAAAAAATGCTGGTAAACTTCTGATTTACCGCAACATGTGATTCATCCATGGTTATCTTTGTGAAATATAATCCGGAAGATAACTCAAATCCATATTTTCTTTTCTATGTAATGCAAATATATTTATTGTCATTTTTACTCATGGTCCCTCTAAGACCTGGGGAGATATTGTATATCGTATACTTCAAACTTTATTCCCCTACACATTGACAAATAGGCTTTTTGGAGCCCAATATAATATTTGCATTACCATATATAGTACTCACGCTTCCGGCGGAGCTCTTTATTGATTCAGGAGAAACGCTTTTTATTTTTTAAATATAATGTATCTCCTTCCTGAATCTCAAATTTGTTACATCTTCTGGGTCACAATAGTTATAAAAGATATATTAACCAAAAACTTTGACTTATAATAGAATTAATAGATTACATCAAAAATATTTTGAAAAACAAAACTTTTCATATACTTTTGTTTACCATATATACTATAAACCGGATTAAGTTTTGTTATTCAGGTCTTTTTCACAAAGACATAATTATCGACTAAAGTTTCTTTGATTTCGTTGATTCTTTAAGATCAACAAGGAAATCAGGATGAGTATCATCACTTAAGCCATCAAAGGAAATTCCAGCTTCATCCCAAATGAAGTTGGTCTCTGCATCCTTTTCTTTGGTCTTTTGTGATTCGGCATACAGATCAGCTAAATGTTTTGGCGTACGACATGTGCATACCCAATAATCTTTCATGTTGCATCTGTAGCAAGCATATTCACCTTGTCTTTTTACGTCTTAACCATTATTCCTTTTTTTTATTGGATTCGTCCATCACACTTACTTTAAGTGGATAACTCAACATTCTCTCCAAGGAATGAAGTTAACCCAATTGGACGAAACTGATAGTTCATCATCACGAGTTCATTATACTGTTAAGCTATCATGAGGATTTATTTCAACTCCGAGCTTTGGGTGAATTCTCTCGTCTGGAGATTCAACCATTTTTCTAAAGATCTTCAGGATCTTTACTCGTGATGGATTCATCTTATAAATCATCATAGATGTGGTGGCGTAAAAAGATCATGACTTTTACTTTAGTCTCATCTGATGTCGTTTTCGACTTATCGATAGTGCTCAAGAGATCATTTCTCTTTAGATGGAACCTTGCACCTACTACCCATGACATATAATTATTTCCACACAAGTCAAGGGCGGCGATCTCGAGCTTTGCCAAATTTGACATTACTACTGAATAACAAGACTTATCCCATTTAATTTAATGAAAATTTTATTTATAAAAATTTGGGCAGAGTAACGGCATAATAAAAAACAATAAATTAAAGCAATATGAGGAGGCCGAGCCTACCGTAATAAATGAACAAGGAAAGGGATTTTAATTACCCACTCAATAAATAAATAAATAAATAAACAAAAATGGGAATTTTAATTTCGCACTCCATAAAATATAATCTGAGGTGACATAGTCTACCATGTGATCATTTCGATCGTGAAGGCATAACCTACCATAACGATCGGCTCGGAGGAGGCAGATCCTACCATCCCGGCATAACAAATAAACGGGAAAGGCAGAGCTTATCTTCCCGTAAATAATAAAATTTAAAATAATATGAACATTAATAAATTACCTTACTAGTATATAGACAGATCTGGTATACATACAAATCAAAGGATGTTCGTGCTGATAACGTGTTGTAAACTATATTTAATATTAAGTATATGAAATGAAATATATATTATATATATGTATATGTGTATGTCATAAGTAAAGTAAGAGAGAGAGATGAAGGTGGAGATGTACGAGAGAGAAGAGTGAGTGAAAGAAGATTTTTCTTCTTCTTATTATTACCTCATCACAAATGTAGGTGAAGGTAAGTATTTATAGAGAATACAAGTCGGTTTACTTCACCGACATAAGATAAAAACATTAATATAATCTCATTGGATTTTAGATCCATTTGAACCCTTCCCAATTTTAGTTATTTACGTCAATGCCATTTAAATATAATAATAATGAAATCTTACTTTTTTCTCCTTTCTTATCTCTTCTCTTTTTTTTTGTTTTTTTGGGTACAACTCATAACTATAAAACACAATTTGTTTTTTACCTTTTAAAATAATAACTTACAATCAGAAAATAAAAATTAATAAAAATAACTTTAAATCAAAATAACAATAACAACATAAAAATCAAAATTAACCAAAATACTTAAAATATAATAAAATTAACAAGAACAACTTTAAAAAATTAACAATAACAACTTAAAATCAGAAAATAACAATAATAAAAATTAACAATTAGAAATAAACAATAACAATAAATTAACGATAACAACTTAAAAATAAATTAACTTAAAATCAGAAAATAAAAATAAAAATAAAAAATAACTAAAAGATAAGAACAATAACAAATAAATCAACTAAAATATCTTTTTTAAGAACAATAACTTCAAATCATAAAATAAAAAATTAACTAAATCAACTCTATCTTTTTTTAAGTGTTATATGACCCATAAAACCACCTTTTCCAGATCAAGTTAAATCTGAAAGGTTTATCTTCTTTAGTTCGTTGTAACTCTTTTTAAAATCAGAAATTTCAAATTTTCTTTTCTGTAGTTCATTGCATCTCAATGAAATATCGAAGCTTCTCTCTACAATGTTAATATTCATACGGTTAGAAAATTTCATAAGAAATATTTTTCTCATTTTGTATGAAATATTTGATCTATTTTTGGCATTTGAAGAATTGTTCTTAGCTTATGTATTTCGTATTAAATTTTCAGCTAAAGTTTTGTTTATTTCTCATGAAAGTTATCATTGCTTTGCTCTGTTACCATGATTTTGAGAATGTACAATGCATTCTTACCATGAATTTTGATATCTTTGCTCCCAAAATCAGAAGTTCAACATATGCAAATTACTAGAGTGTGTTTTATTTTTTATTGTCTTTAACCATTAATATTTTATAAATTGCTTTATTATTGGTTTAGTTGTGTTTTTATAATATCTTACACTAATAATTATGAATTTACCAATTAAAAACATTTGATGATACTTTAAGATATTTCTCATGAATAAATAATTTTATAAATTAATGAAATATCATAATTTCTACACTATTAATTTATTTACAAGTTTTTGTATATGACTTTCGCTAAAAAAGATAGATTCACTTTAATGTGCAAATTGTAAATGTCCATGATTATGGTGGAAAAAAATGTGGTAAATGGATCAAATATAAGTAGAATATGCATTTAATTTCTTTTGTAAATTTTTGGGAATAATTCTATCAGAAAATCGTACATTGGTATAACACTACCAGAGACTCCGTGATCATAGCCGACGAGATATCTTCCCATCGATCCAACGATGCAAACAAAGAATAAGTAACCAGTGATTTGATGCTCGTACAGATGAACCCTCTTTAGGGCTCCTTCATCGACAAGATCTCCACCGGCCATGGCTTACTGGGAACATACTTGAAATGGCCAAACCGTTGCAAATTGTTTACCGCAACATATGTTGAAAAATAAAACACTTTCTTCAAATTTAAGATGAATTTTGATATCGTTGCTTATTTCCCAAAATCAGAAGTTCAACATATGTAAATTACAAGAATGTGTTTTATTTTTTAATGTTTTTAACCATTAATATTTTACAAATTGCTTTATTATGGGTTTAGTTGTGTTTTTATAACACTTTTATACCAATAATTATGAATTTATCAATTAAAAACTTTTGATGATACTTTAGGATATTTCTCATAAACAAATAAATTTATAAATTGATGAAATATCATAGTTCCAATATTATTAATTTACAAAAAAAAATATTTTGTTTATGATTTTCACTAAAAATAAAATATATTCACTTTAATGTGCAAATTGTTAATGCCCATAATTATGCTGGAAAAAATGGGGTAATCCGATCAAATATAAGTAGAATATGCATTTGCTTTCTTTTGTAGATTTTTAGAAATAATTCTATCAGAAAATCGTGCATTGATATAACACCACCAGACACATCGAGATCATAGCCGACGAGAGATCCTCCCATCGATCCAACAATGCAAGCGAAGATGAAGTAACATGTAATTTGATGCTCGTACACATGGGCTCTGTTTAGGGCTCCTTCATCAACAAGAGCTCCACCGGCCATGGCTTAATGGGAACATACTTGAAATGGGCATCGACTCTTGTGGCTCAGCATCTGCTTGCGGCTAGAGACGTTATCCTCTACATCGGCTTAGAAAAATCTAAAGCAATAAAGCAAGCCAGCTTACTTAACTTTAAGAATAATTCGAATCTAAATGAAAGTAGTTGTTTAACCTTCTAAAAATTAAAGAAATTGAAGTTTGTTTATATTTTGGAGTTCAAATTTTGAATTTTAGGGGTTACAATATACATATGTGTATAAGATGGTGTACATGGTGATCTAAGTAAACAAAGAAAATCTTAACAAAAATTACATGTACGATATTGTGTTTACCATTCTATATATTATTTGCTACACCTAATCTTAAAACCATAGACCGTATATTAACCACTTAAGATATAAAATATTGGAGAAATAGGGGTTGTGAATGTAGAAAGATGTACAAGATGGTGTACAAAAGAGGTGTACACGATGGGAATTGTGAACTCTCAGGAGAATGAGAATTGACGACAGCATCAAAGATGCACTTGTTAGTACATGTACAAGAGTGGTGTATACGATGGTATACAAGAGAGATGTACACGATGGTGTACAAGAGGGGTACACGATGGTGTACAAGAAGGGTACACGATGGTGTACAAGAGAGATGTACACGATGGTGTACAAGAAAGGTGTACACGATGGTGTACAAGAGAGATGTACACCACACCAAGAGAAGTGTACACGATGGTGTACAAGAGAGGTCTGCACGATGGTGTAAAAGAGAGATGTACACCACACCAAGAGAGGTGTACACGATGGTGTACAAAAGAGGTGTACGCGATGGTGTACAAGATAGGTGTACAAGAGAAGTGTACGCTATGGTGTACAAGAGGGGTGTACAAGAGAGGAGTACGCAATAGTGTACAAGAAGTTTGTCCACGATCGTATACAAGAGAGGTGTACACGATGGTGTACAACAGAGGTACACACGTGTACATGAAGTTGTACTACAAGAGAGGTATACTCGATGGTGTATAAGAGAGGTGTACTCGATGGTGTACACGATTGTGTACAAGAGAGGTGTACAAGAGATGTGTACAAGAGATAATTTACACGATTGTGTGCAAGAGAGATCTTCACGATGGTGTATAAGAAAGATGTATAATAGAGATGTACATGATGGTGTACAAGGGAGGTGTACACAAGACAATGTACAAATTTTTTTTTTTTAAATGCGACAATTCATATTTATCTTAATATTATAATAACTAGGTTGTCTGTCCGCGCATCCGCACAAGGATAGTATTTTAATAGATTAAAATTTGGATTTTTGAAAGTAGAATCTACCATGTTTTGATTGTTTTGATTTTAATATTTAGTGAACTATGGCATGATGATTTAATTTAATTGGAGGAAGAAATTGTTCATTTGAATAAAGATTTAGTAATCCTATATATGAATAGCAAGATTTGAAAATATTTATACGATTAATAGCCATGTAATTGATATCTTATTTGTAGATTTGAAATATTTTTGATTTAGAGATTTATGACCTTAATTCAGTTGCAGTATAAAACTTTTCCAACAAAAGATATTCAGCCATAAATTGAGACTTTATTAAATGATTTATTTGTAAGTTCAAATATAGACCCAACTATTATATTTATGATTTCAAGTTAATGTTTACCTTTAAAATTTGGTTTAGTGTTTTAATTTTAGAATTTGCTTCTTAGTATTGCATTTTATAATTTATAGTTTAGGATTTAGGGCCTAGTTTTTAATAATTTTAGGTTTAGTTTTAAAATTTTTAAGAATTATATTTTTTATTTGTCCTAATATTTGATTATGAGAGGAACGATCTCGTCTAAGATTTTAAAAGGGAATATAGTTTTAGAGTAAGGTTTAGGGTTTCGATTACATTATATACAACAAATATTAAAATTTGAATTTTGAAAATTTTCAAAATAATGTTTTTAAAAGATATGTGATGTTAAGTATATTTTGCAAACTTATTCAACTTTCTATGCAGAGATTTGCACACAGAGAATCGATTTAGTGATAGACTAAAATTTAGGGTTTAGGGTTCAACTTTATAGTTTTATAGTGTTTAGTTTTAAGGTTTATGGTTTAGGGTGTAGGGTCTAGGGTTTAATATTTAGAGATTGAGGTTTAGGAATGAGTTATTATGAAAAATCTTTTAGGGATAAGGGTTTAGTTCATCTGTTTTTTTTTATTATTAAACATTAAATATTTAGGCTTTGAATGTTTGCAGTTTTTGAAATGGATTTTGGTTTTTGTTTCTAAAAAACTACTTTTTAAGCCATTTGTGTTTTTCAATAAAGAGATTTCCTAAATTATAGAAAAACTAGATTTTCATGGATTTTACCACTTTACAAATAAAAACCAAAAACAATCCATATTTTGTGGGTTTTTCAAAAACTTTCCTTAATCTTTTTATTTATTTATATATATATTTTAATTAACATTGTTATTTTATCACTTAATATTTAACTAAATACCATTTTTCTATATAAAAGTAAAATTTTCATACTTATACAGTTATACACACACAAATCTCATCTCCATATGTGTAAACATCTCAACTTATTATTTTCATAAGAAATAGTATTTGAGTTTATTAATAAATTATATTTATTTATTTTACAAACTTTAAACATTTAATACAACAAAACTAAAAACAAATAAAATCATATTTTATAATGAAGTTAATATTTTATATTAAAAATATACATGTAAAAACTAAAAACCAAATAAATCACCATTCAAGTTTTTTTGTAAATTTAAAATCTACAACAAAATCAAAAACTAAAAATTCAAAATCCAAAATCCAAAATCAGAAACTAGAAGCCAAAAACCAGAAACCAAAAACTAAAAATCGGTCGAACATTCATGGTCTTAGTTTAGGGTTTAGGATTTTTCGAATTTTGTTTCAGGGTTTATAATTTAGAGCTTTAGGTTTAGGGTTGAGTTGTTAGGATTTAGAGTCTAGGGTTTGGGTTGATTATTAAACTTTTTTTTAGAACTTTTTTTTTCTAGTTATCTGTTAACTTAACAATATTATATTTTATGCATTGTGACGTTTCAATAGGATTGATTAGGCCCTATTTTATAAGGAAGACGTTCATGGAGACGTCATAGAAAAATCTAAATTTGGAGTGAAGCTAAAGTTATCTCATGTTCGCGGCTTTAGGGTTTAATTTTAAAATTTATGGTGTAGTTTTAGAATTTAGGATTTAAGGTCAAGAACGAATACGTGATGGAGTTTTTTTAGGCAACTGATGTATATCACTGATTTGTACATCATCCCTCTTTACACCATCGTGTACACCACTCTATGTACACATCTCTCCACCATTGTGTATACATCTCTATGTACACCTCCTTACAGCATCATATAGTGACGTCATACATTATATAGTTCACTTTAGTATACGTACACCATATATTGGTGGAGTACATTGTATACTCGTTGACGTAAATAATATTCGTGTTTTAAAACGAAATTTTTTTTAAATGAATTGAAATGTGATGTCAAGTAAAAACACGTCTCTATATAAATTATGTATTGTAGAACCGATTGGTCTTCATATATCCTTGTAATCGTTTGGTTCAAGCCAAGGAGATATATATACTTTAAAGATTGATATGTATATATGTAAAGGAGCCCATACTTGTGCTACTGCTTTTAGTTTACTAAGAGTCACATAGAATTTCAAGTTCATTTCATTATATAAATATTACATAGTTGAAAAAATGTTTTAAGTTTATATAGACTAGTAGTATGTAAATAGATCATTATATTTAGTATTTAGTTTAAAGTTCAAATATAGACCCAAATATTTATATTTATGATTTCAAGTTAATGTTTGAACTAAGATTTGATTGTGAGAGTAACGATCTCGTCTAAAGTTTTAGAAGGGAATATAATTTTAGAGTAAGGTTTAGGGTTTCGATTACATGATACACAACAAATATTGAAATTTAAAATTTTTTTTTTTTTCAAAATAATTTTTTTAATAGATATACGATGTTAATTATGTTGTGCACACGTGTTCAACTTTCTATATGAATATTTGCACACGGAGAATCCATTTAGTGATAGACTAAAGTTTAAGGTTCAACATATAGTTTTGGACTTTAGGGTTCAGTTTTATAGTTTTATAGTGTGGGTTCAACGTTTACGGTTTAGGGTTCAGGGTTTAAAGTTTAGAGTTTAGGGTTTGGGGTTTAGAGTTTAGGATTTAGGGTTTAGAGTTTAGGGTTTAGGGTTTATAGATTGAGGTTTAAGAATGAGTTATGAGGATAAATCTTATAATTTTATGGTTTAGGGTTTAGTTCCTCTGGTTTGGGTTGATTATTAAACTTTGAAGATTTAGTTTTAGGGTTTAGAGTTTTTTATTTATTTTGCTTTAGAGTTTAGAATTTAGAACTTCGGGTTTAGGGTTGAGATTTTTGGATTTGTCTTTTAGTTTTTATGGTTTAGAATTTAGTTAATCGTGTTTGGGTTGATTATTAAAATTTTAAGATTTAGTTTTAGGGTTTAGAATTTTATTTTCGTATTTAGTTTTAGCGTTTAAAAGTTAGCTTTTGGATTTAGTTTTAAGCTTTGGTTTAGATCTCATTGCATTTCGTGATTGATTAATAGATATGTGATTTTAAGTACGTTTTGGTTTTATATAGACTAGTAGTATGAAAAATATTTCAATTATCTATATGGAGATTCGCACTCGGAGAATCGATTTAGTTATGTACTACAACGTTTCAATTATTCATATGGTTTAAGATTTAGAGTTTAGTCCTTGAGGTGAGTTGTTAGGATTTATCTTTTAGTGTTTAGGATTTAGGGTTTAATTCATGGGGTTTGAGTTGATTATGGTTTAGAGTTTAGAGTTTAGTTGTTAGGATTTATCAGATTTTGGAGTGAAGGTAAATTTTCTCATGTTCGTGAGGTTTAGGGTTTAGTTTTAGATTTTAGGGTTTCCGATTCAGAGTTTAAGATTGAAGTTTGATGTTTAAAGGTTTTTTGATGAGACGTGTACAAGAGACGTGTACACGATGAGGTACAAGAGAGGTGTACACGATGAGGTACAAGAGAGGTGTACATGATGAGTACAAGACAGGTGTACAAGAAAAGAGATGTGTACACGATGGTCTCATGTACAAGAGAAGTATACACGATGGTGTACAAGAGAGATGCATACGATGGCGTATAAGAGAGGTGTACACGATGGTGTACACAATGGTATACGCGATGGTGTACAACATAGGTGTACACGATGATATACAAGAGAGATGTACATGATGGTGTACATGATGGTATACAAGAGATGTGAACACGAGTGTACATGAAGGTATACAAGAGATGTGTACACGATAGTGTACAACTGTACATGAGAGGTGTACACGATGCACCATCGTATACACGATGATATACAAGAGAGCTGTACATGATGGTCTACATCACTGTATACAAGAGAGGTGTACACGATGGTGTACAAAAGAGGTGTACACGATGATGTACAAGAGAGATGTACACGATGATGTACGCCATCGTATACACGATGATATACAAGAGAGGTGTACCGATGGTATTCAAGAGAGATGTATACGATGGTATACAAGAGAGGTGTACACGATGGTGTATCAGAGAAGTGTATATGATGGTGTACAAGAGAAGTGTATACGATGGTTTATAAGAGATGTGTACAAGAGAGTACAAGGGGTGTAAACGATGGTGTACAACAGAGTTGTACAAAAGACACGATGGTGTCAAGAGAGGTATACACGATGGTTTATAAGAGAGATGCTTACGATGGCGTATATGAGATATACACGAGACAAAGTACAATATTTTTTTAAAAATGTGATAATTCATATTTAAACACCATATATTAGCGTCATACAAAATATTTCGCATTTTGGTGTATGTAAACCGTATTTTTGTGGTGTATAATATATATTGTAAAAGTGAGTTATACGCAAATCATGTTAAAAATATCCGTTTTAAAAAATTCAAAATTCGACATGTGCAAGAAAAACAAACTATTTTTTTGTTCATATATCATCAAATAATTCATTTTTTTAAAAGCTATATGAATCATAAAATTGAAAGGGAAACAAAATCATAAAAAGTAAGAAAGAGAAAAATATAATTTTTTTATTTTTTAATTCTCTTTTTCTCTCTCCTTACACGTTTTTTTCTCTTTAATTTTACCTTTTCTCTTTGTCTCACATTGGACCCCATAAAAAGCACACACTTTTCTCTCTCTCTCTCTCACACTCACAATTGTTATCTCTATATCTTTAAGACACAAGGAAAAATTGTCCAAACACTCTCTCTCACTTTCTTTCTCACCCACTTTTCCAATTAAAAGTTGAGTATACTCATCTAGCGAATTAAAAGTCAAAAAATATAGTGTCTTTGATATTTGTTATGTATATGTATTAATGACTAAAAAAAACCCCTAAATGAAGAGAGACAAATGTGGTGTGCGAACGGTTGCTCTCTTTTTTCATTTTTTTCAATTTTTTTAAATTTTTTTTTATTGTTAAATAAGTATTTTCTCCCCTCCCATTTTAGTTCCTTTTAATCTCTTAAAATATAATAACTAAATTTTGAATTTTTACTAAAAAACAACATATATATATATATATATATATATATATATATATTTTCTTTTGTATATGACATGTTTTGAATTTTTGAAAACAAACATGTACTTTTTGAAAAATAAATATGCAATGCTAAGATATTATGTATCCTATAAAATAGATATTCATTATATTCTATATATTATTATTCTGTATTATTGCTATTTTATATTTTGGTTTTTGGTTTAATATTTTAAATTTAAGTTATGGTTTTTAGGGTTTAGTTTTGAGGATTTAAGGTTTAGAGTTTAGTATTTTGGGTTTAGGATATAGTTTTTAGGGTTTATGGTTTAGTTTTGATGATGTACGGTTTAATATTGAGAATATAATATAGTTATATATTATATTTAAAATCATCTTCAAAAGTTTAGGCTATTTTCTCCCAAAATGTAAATGAGGACAGAATGGTGTTTATGCAATAGGTCATGGTTACTCATTATATTTGAGATTTAATATGGTCATACTCTTAATTCATAGACCTAATATGGCTATTGAACTAATTCACCCTAAAAATATTGGAATCCTCACTTCAATTTTTCTTACCTTCATTTTGTCGCTCAAGGGCGGAGGGTTGGTAAAAATATTGGAATCCTCACTTATATTTTCTTTTCTATTTTTTTTTAATTTGAAAATTTGGTTGTTTACATGACTCTAAAACTTAAATAATTACAGATTCAACCAGCAAATTATCCACTCATATCCAATTCAAATCGGATTAGATCCAATTCGCCAAACCATTCGATCTAATTAACCGATCCAATCGAATTAAAACCTAAATCGAAAAGATCCGAATGATCAAACGGATTCAAAATCCATTTTTTGCTAAATTTTATTTAAAAATGAAACAAAAAAATAATACTAACTAAATTTGGATTGCAAGATTCCAAGAAAAAAATGCAATCATTGCAACCTCTAGAATATTTAGGTACTATTATGAACTTGACTTTATTTTTGAAATTTATGTTTGATTTAAACATGTTTAGGGTTCACTCATTATCTAAAACTCGAATCACCATCTTCCCCGGTTATAATGTACCGAATTTGAGTTTATAGATTCTCCATTTCATCATTAATGTCACGGAACTCCTCCATCATTCAATGATTTAAACCGGTCATGGTGGTGTGAATCACTGCTTCACTACCACAAAACAACAGCTTGTAATCTTATATTTCCCAATTTGCCGACCTTTGTAGCTAACGCTAGATGTCGAGGAGGTGTTATTGTTATTCAGTCGTAATCCTATATTGTCCTTATTCCAGTTGTACCAATTATTGTCAAGTATTATTAAATGCAGTTGTACCAAGTAATTCCAAGTATTAATAAAACGTGAAAACCCATATTATAAGAAACAAAAAAACCTATATATTCAAAATCAGGAACAAACAACAAACAAGAAATCTATAGACAGACCCAAAATCAAATATTAAATCTGCAATAAACATAAAATTCGAGTTACATTAAAGCTTAGAAACTCTCTAGAAATCGCTACAATTGAGGTGGAAGCTTAGAAATCTATAGACAGACCCAATTGGGGTTACATCTTTTCATCATAACCATTATTAGAGTTTGTGTCTTTTCATTATACATTTTCATTATTTATGTCTTATTAACTTTATAAAAATACACAAAAATTTTGATCTATCACCATTTTTTTTATATATGCATGTATAGCCAAAAAGTTTATTAGACTAAAAATGAATGAAATTTGTTATTACTTTCCCGTGTATTCATCCCAAACTTAATCCCAGAAGTTTGTTAATCATCTAAAGAAGTTTATTTTTCTCCATTTGAAGGTTTGAACAAATAAGTATATTTCAAATCACTCTAGAAAAATATGTACTAGTTTATTATACTTTTCCGATTATTTAATGTTATCTATTTGTATGACATCTTTTAACTGTAGATCCAAGGCTCAAAACTCCTATCGCGAATTTTCTAGATTCTAAAAAAATATATAACAACATGTATAATTTCTGTAATTTCATAATATAAGTATATTTGTCTTTTTAATTTATATCAATTCTCTTGATATGACGTCTTCGTTATAAGGAAACTATATGTGTTTATTTGTTTGCATAGATTACAATTACCATTGTATTTTGTTTGTTTATACATAATTATGTTATTTACTTATTGTTTCTCTTTATGAAAAATGTCTCTATATTTATAACTAGTTGTGTTATCTTTTTTATTGTAATATTTTTTGTTGGTTGTTTTATGAATTTTAGGTATCTAATGATTTGATATTTTTCCAATTACAGAGAAATATATTTATGTAAAGTAGAAATCAACATATATATTTTATATTCATATTTTATGTACTTTTTAATACTGGGAATATTCATGAACCGATTAGGTATTGGAACGTGTAAGTTTTTTACATCATCGCTGTCAACGACACACACATTCTTCAAATTTGTAGAATTCAAAATCTCATCCAATTCCCATTTTCTGTCTTTTGGTTCATAAACAAAAAGTTATTCTTAGTATCTCTCATGTAAATCTTATCTTCTCTGGCTTTGTCGTCACATGATCCCATGTTTGAGTTTCTGTATCCAACACCATGACTCTCTTCCACCTCCCTCTCCCACTCACCTCGTCATCACACAAACAAACTCCGATTACATAAATCTTCTCATCGATGACGCCAGCGACCGTTTCAGTCATGGGCTTAGGAAGGTGGGAGATGGGTTGCACCATGTGAGATATACAGTCGATGCTTAAAGCACTTGACGTAGTCTCTAAATCAGAAAATCTGTCTACCAGACTACCACATATATCTTCGAACCCACTGTGACGTATCTTCCATAGGAAGGCATTGGAGTAAGCGACCGGATATTGACCAAGTGATTGCTGTTAACTTCTCGGCGGAGAATGTACAAACATAAATCACTGGTTTTAGTGTTATAGAGTATAGCGTAGAGACAGTGTTCGGTGAAGCCTAATAAGTATCGTCTCGTGTATAGCTCAGGCGACACAACAAGTGACTGGAAACTCTTGGAAACGAGGGAGATACTCGGATAATAGCATCTTGATACACGTGCTATGATATCAAGGATGATGTCTTCTGGAAGTGACGTAATCAGAGACGACGATTTTGGTTTCTTTGTCTTAACTTTGGAAGACTTATATAGGGTTAGGATAAAAAATTAATCACGGTAGAGAGAAAAACAAAAATACTTAGCTCCGGAATCTCTAATAGATGATTGAGTTTCAGACAATCACGAATCTTCTCCAGCCTTTGCGTGTGACCTTTCTCTCTGTCGACTAGAGTTTTGATTTTCCTGTATCTATTATTCTGAAAAAAAACATTTTTATTGCTTTGATTTGATCGATTGTATTTTGCATTTTCTGAGCTTTCCTATTTTCATTAGGGCTTAGTTTTCTTATAGAATTAGATTTACCAACTTAGAGTTTGCATACAGTAAAAAATCTTTAAATTAATAAATATTGGAATTTTGAAAATTTATTAGTTTATAAAGATATTAATTAATTAATAAAATAATATTTATTAATTTTTAGAGAACGTTTTTTTAATCCATATTTTTAAAAAATATCTTTCAAAAAAATTTGTATATTAAAGAATTTAAATAAACCCACTATAGAAAATATAAAAAATTGTTTGAAATATTTTTTTTTAAATTATGGACCTGAGTGTGGTCTTTATTTTTGGGTCTAGTTTAATGCTTCTTTTTTTTTGTTTGTTTCAATTTCTAAATAACAGGCTTTACGTTGTACACCAGGTGTCTGTAGATCTCTGCAAGAAGAATCCATCTTTTCTCATTACAAGAAAACACGGATTTTGCGACGACGTAAATCATCTTTAAAAAGTCGCTAATGAGCAGCTAACGACTAAATAAAGACCAACATTCGTAGTCGCAAATATTTCGTCACAAAACTTTATTGTCTCACTTTAATCGCCTTTTACCGATGACATCGGGACAACAATAAACTGTTATAAAATAGCGACTTTGTTGAGAGTGCAATAAGGTGTCGTATATTAACAACGACATAGTGACTGTGACGGCTTAGCATGACTTTTGTGACTATGTGTGATAGTCGTAGAATCAAGACTAAGTTGTGACAGTTTCTGTGGTCGTAGATTTGAGACGTTTTAAAGACTATTCATATAGCGTCGAACTAAGGATTTACTGAGACAGTCTTAAATGTGCGTCCCAAAGTAGTCGCTACATAATAACGCTAAAATTTTTAGAAAATTCACAAATTAGTTTGTACTTGCGACTAATGTAAGATTAACAATTTGCATCACATAACCGTCATATATTAGCAACCAATATGGCACTACTTTATTCATTTTCACAGTATTTAGTTACAAAACGGTGACAATGTAGATACTTATTTGCAACCGTTTTGAATGAATATTAACTTTTTCGAATTAAAAAGCTCAAATTAATATAAAATGCTGAAATTAAATATTTTATAGCAAAAAAAGTTCTAATTAATTTAGTTCAACATGAAACAAAAGATCCCAAACATAATTATATGTTCCATAAGACAAGCAAAACAAAAAAATTCCAAATCTAAAAAGTAGTTTAAAGCAAGGGAGAGGTTGATGAAGTGTTTGACAAGGGTGAAGTGGTTGGTACGGTGGCCGGTGCAGTGTCTGGTGGTTGAATTGCCACAAATGCTGCAAACCCAAGATCATTACTCTTTAAGTAGGAGACGAGCATCTCCAAGCTTGAGATCTGACTTTTTGAGAGGCGTTGCTCCTCATCACGTCTCTTATTTTCCGCTTCTTGTTCAACGATCTTACGACGAGCAGCATGAAGTTGGTCATGCATCTCCAAAATTGACGAGGACGAGCTTGCATAACTTTCTTTTATTTTCCCTTTGTTTAGCGCCTCGCCCAAGTCGCCCAAGTCCAAAAGGATTTTCCTTGTCATCTGTTTCAGTACACTAAAACATACAAAATACATAATGAACAACTTCAAACTGATTAAGAAGACCAATAAATAGATTCAGAAGAAGCTAAAACATCAAGGTTATGTCGCTGAATATGTGGTATTAAATAAGAAACACAGTTGCAAAATTCCAGAAACAAAAAGACAAAATTTAGAAAATGGAGAAAAACCAAAATCAAAAGCCAAACATCAAAGTTCTCTTCCAACATATAAGAACATCCACATATCAAGCATTTCAACATAAGAAGTAGTAAACAAAATCAAACAGAAAAAAAAAAATTGATTCATTTAAAGTTCATAACCTTTGAATCAGTGAAGCAACGTCAAATATGAAACTTGTGCTAACAATTCGTGCTCAGAAAAACAACAATTATTATTCATGCACATAAAGAAACAGAATTATCAAACCAAAACAAAAGAAGAGAAGATGTAACAAAAACGAAAACTACACGCCCCAAATAAAAACTCAAAACCAGCCAATCAACATCAAAGTACTAATGCTCAGGAAAACAAATACAATCAACAACTCATAACCGGACGCCCCATTTCCAGAACTCAAAACCAGCAATCAACATCAATTACTCATGCTCAGCAAAACAAAGACAATCCTATGCTAAGAAGAGAAAGACAAAAAGGAAATTACCTTAAGAAATAACTCATTCTTTTCTTCAATGGTTAGGGTTTAATGAGTAGATTGTTCAGAAGAATTTTCCGAACCTTCAGGACCAACAACATCCATTTGAGCTATTATATCTTCTAGATTCTTCTCATAAGCCTCAACTACTTGTTTGGCCTTTTGATCAACAAAAGTTCTGTATGCCTTTGTATGTGTTCTCATAAACACTTCTCCAAACGAAACAGGGCGCCCCAACTCTTCCTCCTATAATGATGCAAAAACATATTAATTATGTGAAGTGCAATATTTAAAATCAATGAAAAACTTTTTACCATTTTGTTGTTGAATTTGCAAGTATAATTTTTGACCGGATACATATTTGTGGACTCCAAGACCACCACAGTCGGAGTTACAACACTGCAATGCATTAAAGCTCCTATCCATTGCATCTGGAGTGTTCCAACGAACTCACATTTGAGCCCAAAGCATGGCCCCAAGCCAAGGTGGTCTTTCATACGTTTTTTGGCGATCTTGAGGAATCATTCTCTCACAAGGTCGGTAATTCCAGAATCCCAATTATACTTTCGCTACAAAATACGATATTGGTAAGTATAAATGATACTAATTCATTACTATGTATCTACCACATAAAAACAATTACCGCAAAAGTTCTGAAATATCTTTCTTGAATGTCTATAGACGTAACCTTCCAGCTAAAGTATGGACCATCAAACTGCCTCCGAAATATTCCAGCAATGACTCAAGACAATTTTCCTTTGTCTCGGTTAAACCTTACATGAATATCAAAAAAGCTTAGTAACATAAACGAAAAGCCATATCATATCAAAGCATTAGAATAATGAATATCGTGAGTATAAAAACAATTGAACATAGAGCCTCCAATTAAAGATCCAACAAAAACTAAAATAGAAGCTGTTAAGTAAATTTAGAAAATTACCATTAACTCTCAACGCCTAGGGTTTCTTGCTCACTCAAGAGTGGTAGGTGTTGTCAGCCAGGAAGAGATGATAAGATATTTGAGAGAGAATGGAAGAGAAGAAGGTTTTGATCTAAGAGTTGAGAGTAACTAATGCGAGAGATAAAGGGAAACCGATACGTTTTTGCTAGAAAATAACGAAGAGAGGGACAAATTGTCGCTTAACATTTCACAAAAAGTCGAAAATTTTTGTACAATTAAATACAGTCGCATAAAAAATAGTGGCAAAATGGTCGCACAATAGCGATGATGGTAGAAACATAGTCACAATTTGTAACCATTTTGTAACTAACTCTAGTAGTCACAAACCTATGCCCTAAACCCTAAATATTAAGAACCAAAATTGTTTAGATATGACTTTACAATCATGTTTAGTGTAATTCTTAAGTTTAAATATTTTTTTAAACAGTACACTAAAGTGTGCTAAATCAATTTTAGGAACAAAATGATAATTCACCCACATTACTTCTTAACTTACATGAACACCTAACACATCCTATGCTCATCTAAACAAAATTTAAATTTGTTTGCAATTTTAAAGTTTTGTTCTCTATTACAAAGATTAAACTTAACATATTTTCAATTATATATTTTTATTTTGTATAAATAAATTTATAGGCGTTGGTAAAATGAAGCAAATCAGTCACATATTTAAGGTTTTAATCGTAAATTGGTCGCAAAATAGCGAAGGTAGTAGCAAAGTAGTCACAAAATTGTAACCATTTTGTAACGAACCCTAGTAGTTACAAACCTAAGCCCTAAACCCTAAACATTAAGAACCAAAATAGTTTAGAAATGACTTTACAACCATGTTTAGTCTATTTTAAAGTTTGAATATCTGCTTAAAATTTATTTTTTTGGAATTTTAAAGTTTTATTCTCTATTACAAAGATTAAATTTATATAGTAGTTCAAATCTATGTAAAGACCTATAACTTAACATATTTACAATTATATATTTTTATTTTTTATAAATAAATCGATAGACGTTGCTAAAATGAAGCAAATCAGTCACATTTACAGATGATAATCGCAAATTTCTCGCAAAATAGCGAAGATAGTAGCAAAGTAGTCGCTATGTGTAACCATTTTAATACGCTTTAGCGACTGATATTAAAATTAGTAAAAACTTGAAAATATTGTTTAAATAGTTTTGAACCGTAGATCTCTTTTCAAGGGTGAAAGGCTAGAATGCCCTTAATTGTTTGAAAACAATCTGACTGCCCCTCCTATAATCTCACTACCCGCCTTCTATTTATCTCTCTCTTTTGCCCTTCCCCTTCCCATTTACTAAACCGAACTAAACCCTAAAATAATCTGACTAAAAATTTACTGCAGACACATTAAATTAACCTCAAAAACTTCAACTACCAGCAGACCCCACAAACATGAATTCGATTTGTCGAATCTCCTCCTCCTTCGGACTCCTTCTTCTTCCTTCATGTCCCCTAAAACCAGACATTCTCCCTCTTAGCCAGCTTTTAAGAAATCTTAAAAAGGTGAGTCTTTTGCCGCGGTTGTTGTTGTATTATCTGCGGTTTGAATCTTAGTAAGACGGATTAGAGTTACACATTATCTTCTTCTTCCTTCAATGTTTTTTTTGTTTTGGATCATTGGGTTTTTGAAATTATTTGCTAATTTGATTGGAAAGGGGCTTACATTGGTAAATAAGGTTATATGCGCATATAATCATTCTGAATCGTAGTAAATCATAGTAGATTCGTAGAATAAAAGAATTTTTCTGGGTAATATTGGTATTCATGATAGAGAACCAGTATTATGGGAACAACTGGTATTACTAAGACATCGGGTATTACTGAGAGCAACCGGTATTACTGAGCATGCTTCGATAACTGGTATTACTGATAGAACCAATATTACGAGAACCACTGGTATAACTAGGTTGTGTTACTGAGAGAACTCATATGATTGAGAGATATACTAATGGTATTTTTTATTCTTGTTCAGGGGAAGATGAATAATGGTCGATGCACTGTTATTTGTTTTGATTATGGGGGAGTTATGAAAAGGACGGTGAGGACATAAGATGGGTCTCAGGAGAAGATGAAATTTACATTTTAGTGATAAAGACATCTGTTGAGGAAGTCACTTATGATGGGTTAGTTGATGGAATTTGCAGGAAGATTAAGAAAGATGAAGCAACGACGGAACTGAAAGTTAGTTACTTTCCATTGGTATTGGATCCTAAGAAACCATCATATATCCGGAATGATGATGAAGTTCTTGGCTACCTAATGCAAGTTAATAACCAAACATGTAGAAGTGTGTTGCATGTGGAGATCGTGAAAGACGTTGATGAAAACCAGGGAATTGGCCAACAAGATGATCATGAAAGTGATAATGGTTTAAGTGAAGAAGAGCTGTTTGGTAAAGATGTTAATGAAGATAGAGATGTTAATGATGGTAGAGATGTTAATGAAGGTAGAGATGTTAATGAAGATAGAGATGTTAATGAAGATAGAGATGTTAATGAAGATAGAGATGGTAATGATGGTATGGTTACTCTCTACAGAGGGGAAGGATCGGAAGGCCATGAACGAAGAAATGGTTCAAGGGAAGAACTTGGTAATGTGTCTGATGAAAGTGAGGTTGCAGCTGCTATAGAAGAAGGATCGAATGTAAATACTGGCTGGGAAGATGGTATTGATATGACTCTAGGGCAAGAATTTCGGAGTAAGCAGACAGTGCAAGATTTAGTTCATAGAGCTTCACATCAGAATTGTTTTGAGGTTGAAACAATCAAGTCTGACAGAAAGCGATATGTGGTAAAATGTCGTGAAGCTAAAGATGGTTGCAAGTGGTCATTACGAGCTGCAAAGCTTATGAATTCAGATAGTTTCTCGGTTAGAACTTACAACAAGATGCATACATGCTCTAGAGCTACTTCAGTTACAAACAGAAATAGAAGGAAAGGCACACCACGATTAGTTGCATCTGTTTTGCATCAAGACTATCCAGGTCAATTCGACACTCCGACTCCAAAAAATTTGATCGGTATGGTTCAAGGGAGACTTGGTGTTAAAGTATCATACTCTACTGCGTTGAGGGGAAGACAACAAGCTGCGAATGATGTGCGGGGAAGTCCAGAGGAGAGTTACCAGATGGTGTATTCTTATATGTACATGCTAGAGTTGATGAATCCTGGTACACGGACTTATGTGGAATTGGATGAGGGGAAAAAGTTTAAGTATCTATTTTTTGCTTTGGGAGCTTCCATTGAGGGATTTCAAGCCATGAGAAAAGTCATTGTAGTGGATGGAACCCACCTTAAGACTAGTTATGGTGGCGTTTTAATTGTTGCTACAGCTCAAGATCCTAATCATCACCATTATCCAATTGCTTTTGGTGTAGTTGACGGTGAGAAAGAGGCTAGCTGGATGTGGTTTTTGAATAGGTTAAAATCAGTAATACCAGATGATCCAGGAATGGTGTTTCTTTCTGATAGAAACCCTAGCCTCATCAAGTCGGTTGCTGCGGTGTTCCCGTTGTCTGAGCATGGGTATTGTATACAACATTTGTCTCAAAACGTGAAAGAAAGCGTTTATTACGTCAACAAAGATACATGCGTACATAAATTCAAAGAATGCGCTCATGCCTATACAGAGAGTGAGTTCAAGACTCTTTATGATGCTTTTAGAACCAAGTATCCTGCTGCAGCAGAGTATCTGGACAATAGTGTTGCTGTGGAGAAATGGGCGAGGTGTTATTTTCCAGGAGAAAGATACAACATAGACACCTCCAACATTGTAGAATCTATAAATGGTGTTTTAAGGAAAGCAAGAAAGTACTCGCTATTACCAATGATTGATGTGATTGTTGGAAAATTGGCTGAATGGTTTAACAAGCACAGGAACACTGCTAGTGCTGCAAGATCAAACGCACAGAAGCTTGTGCCTTATGTGGAGAAAGCACTGCATAAATTATCACCGGAAGCAAAGAAATTAACGGTTTATGAGTTGAACGGCTTCTTCCTTGAATACAGCGTCATTGGACTTGATGGCAAGTATTATTTGGTTGATATGAGAAAGAAAACTTGCAGTTGCAAGTACTTTGATATAGATAGATACCCATGTGTGCATGCAATTGCTGCTGCCATCTTCATGAGTGGAGAGACGGAGACGGACCTCCATCTCCAAGAGTTTTGCTTCAAATATTATTGGATGGACGTATGGTCATTGGCGTATTGCAGGACGATTTATCCAGTACCCCATAAGTCTGATTGGATTGTTCCTGAGCATATACGAAATTTGTGTGTCTTTCCACCGGATTTGGTCAAGAAGACTGGAAGAAATCAAGAAACAAGGTTCCCATCAACTGGAGAACACCGAGGAACGGGGAGAAGGAGGGGGAGAGGGAGAGGGAGATGACTATCAGGGTTGTATGCATATTTTCATAGTGGTAGTGATGCTTAGTTTATGTTTGTAACTTTGAAATATTAGGTATAACTGGTGTACGAAGAAATACTCGCTATTATGAATTTTATTTTATCTTATTTTATCAAGAAATTTCATTCATGTATAACAAACATATTTACATTAGATAAACAACTATTATATGTTAAAAATTTGTGTATCAACTTGATAAATTTAATTTATGGAATTATGGACTTTTAATAGCATATTTACACAAACAACACCTTACACTTCTATTAACACTTTGTTAATACTAATCACCTTAGGAAGCGAAACGCACATGATACGAGTTTCAAAACATGTTAATGCATAGAAACCTCCGAATTGTGCATGTACTAACTAAATTAATCTGTCAAACTACAAATATAATAATTGTGGTGGAGTAAAACTAATTAAACATGAAAACACCAAAAATACAACTATTTACAAATTGGTATAACTAGAAAACTAGTAAAACTATGTGTAATTTCGGCGGCGCAAAAAACGGCGCACGTTTCCACATGGCGGCGCACGTGTAATAGGAGCGGGAATTTTAATTTTTTTTAGCATTTCCCGGCGGGTCCCATTGAATTCAACAATTTTTATTTATTTTCAGATCCCACTCACTCTCTCTCTCTCGGGTTTCTCTCTCTCTCTCTCTCTCATCATCTTCCTCCTTCCCCATTGAAGCGATTTCTGGTTTTGAAGCTCTTTGTACCTCGGTTTTGACAAGAATCGTCAACGATTTCTGCAGCGATTTCTGGTTCTTCCTGTAAGTTTTGTCAACGGTTAATTCTTGATTCGGGTTCGTCTAGGGTTTCTAGAGAAATTCGCGTTTGGGTAATTCGGGATTCATATAGGGTTTTCGTAATTCGGATTGGCAATGAAATTTGGGATTCGTGTCGATCCGGGTTCGGCTAGGGTTTTACATATAGTAATACTGAACGTAGTAATATTGGGTTTTGCTTTCTTGTTACAGGATCAATGGACCCTAATGATCCAAACTACGCTGCCGAGAAGAGGACTAAAGCAAACATAGACAGACTTTATCACATAGCTGATGGGGACTATGGCATTCCAAAAATTTGTCCATGTGGTGGACGAATCATTGAGAAGGTTGAAAAGATTCAACCATCTGAATCCTACCCAGGAAGAAGATATTTTACCTGCAATGTGTATGCGGTGAGGGTGAGATCAATTTATTTTATTTCCCGAGTTTAATGGAATTATTGAACATGAGATTTTCGTGTCTTTATGTGCAGGATGATGGCTATCACATTCACAAATGCTGGGAACATGCTGTTGAAGAAGAAGTTGAGAGAGTAAGGAAGGAGCAATCTGAGGCCATTGGAATCCTAAAAAATCAAATGACCAGCATCCTAATGGGGCATATATGCAAAGGTGATGAGCTTGACAAGCTGAAGGCAGAAGTTGAAAAGCTGAAGGAGGAAGTTCAGAAGTTGAAAAGCTGAAGGAGAATGTCTGCTTGTTTGTGTAATAGACATGAGTGTTTTTATGCTTTGTAATAGACATATGAGTGTTTGGTTGTGTAATAGACATGAGTGCAAGTTATTTGAATTTTATGTTAAACTTTTCTTAAATAAAAACACCAAACAAACAAAACACAATAACATCGTAGTTTTAAACAGGAAACAAAAGCACCATAGCATAGTTTTAAAATCAAAAGCACCATAGCAAGTTTGAAACGCAAAAGCACCATAGCATAGTTTTAAAATCAAAAGCACCATAGCATAGTTTTACTTCTTTCTGGGCTTCTTGCCCTTTTCCTCCGTGTATGGAGGCGACACATGCTGGGAAGGTTTTTTGGTCCTCTTACTCGTTTCACCTTGAACCGAATCCTGGGACCGTGTCTTTCTCCTCTCATACTTCAGACCCGCCTTCCTCTTTAAACTCTTTTGTCTTTTGCCGTCTTTAACTACCACGGTGCTACACCTTTCTATTGATATCTGAGGAAGATCCTCTTCTTCTTCCTCTCCATCCCC
Organism: Alliaria petiolata; assembly: GCA_020283515.1. Lineage (NCBI taxonomy): Eukaryota > Viridiplantae > Streptophyta > Magnoliopsida > Brassicales > Brassicaceae > Alliaria > Alliaria petiolata. Next base: position 21,915,070 of record JAHZTW010000004.1, on the reverse strand, counting down.
TTGAACTTCATCATCTTCTCCTGCCTTTTCCTGCAAAACACAAACAAATTTATTTAGTATTCCCTAAAATCACATTTTCGATTAATGATCTAAGAAAACCAAAGAATTACCTCTTCCATAACCTCAACTCCTTTCTCTCCCCCTTCCTTCTCCTGCGAATCACCTTCTTCCACATGTTCCTCATCCACAGGAACAGTCTCTTCTCCTTCATTCCCCTGAAAACACATACAATTTAATTTAGTATTCCATAGCATTACCTAGTATCACATTTTCGATTAATGGTCTAAGAAAACAATAGTATCACCTCTTCCGCCTCTGCCTCCGTCTCTGCCTCCGCCTCCGCCTCTGCCTCCGCCTCCGCCTCTGCCTCCTCCTCCGCCTCTGCCTCTGCCTCCTCCGCCTCTGCCTCTGCCTCCTCCGTCTCTGCCTCCTCCGCCTCTGCCTCCTCCTCCTCCTCCTTCTCCTTCTCCGCCTCTGCCTCCTGCTCCTTCTCCTTCTCCGCCTCCGCCTCCACCTCCACCTCCGCCTCCACCTCCGCCTCCACAACCGTAGTACTAGCATCGAGGGGATTGAAACTGTAGTGCATGTCCTCATAAGTCGCCCGAGCATCTAATTGCTCCTTCACATAGCCCTCCACAGCTAACAGTCTTCTCTCAAATCCATCAAACTTGTTATTTATTTCCTTGAACCCTGTCTCCATGCCATTCTTCAGGCTCTGACCGAGTGCTTCCAAAGCAGCATTCGTCGGTGCGTCAACTGCTGCATTCTCAATTGCCGCATTGGCCTCATTCACAGGTTCCTCTAATCGGGCAGCCACATCTTGTTCATACATCTCCTCAAAACAGATAGGCTTCTCCTCATCGACAAGACACTTCATCCAACTACGAACAACAGCATCATCGACATCTTCGTCGTCATCTTCTTCAGTAATTCGAGCCATAAAAGCTTCTTCCTCGGCGTAAGGGACCAAGATGCTATCAATCTCCTGTGAATATAAACAAGGATTATAGTCTCTTCTCTGAAATCATAAATAAACAATGCAAGTTTTAAAAGTTCAAATCAAAAAGGATTACTGACCTTAGTTGTACCAAGCGCTTCATTTATTTCCTCAAGAGAAAATCCTTTCATGGCACTTCGTTTAAACTTCCTTTTACACATGCGCGGGCAAGTCTTCTTGGCAGTTGGAACATCCTCTCGGAATTGCTTCCTCAGTGATGGAATTGCCTCAAACGCTAAAAGCTACAAACGACACATTTAATTTGAGTTAGCTTCAAATATAAGGAAATACAAGTAATACTGACAAATACGTTTATTCATATTTACCTCCAAAGGAATGCAGAAACTTGGATAAGGCCAACTTGATCCGCGAACGACCCCTTGGAAATGATCCATAGTGTGCTCGATCTCTTTCATATTGTTATCAAAAGAGAATCTCCCCCAGGGAAATTTCTTGCACAACTGAAGATCATTGACAGCTCTTAGAAAGAATGGCTCCACAGAAGGAGCATCGGCTCCTACCTTCGACTGCCCAATAATGACGCTTGATAAAAAGAAGAGGATAGCCATCTTCAAGCGATCTTCAGAATATTTCATTTTCAAGAGCTTCTCTTTCACATCGCAATATCTAATTCTTGATCCCGCCTTAAAGTGCCTATGCACAAACTCCATACTGCCCAATCGCTTATAGTCCTGAGGATAGCTGCGACAATTTAAACCCGAGATGAGAGCGTGTTCACTCAGACCATACCGAATGGGAACGCCATTCACAATGAACCAAGCTTCCTTCTTCTTCTCCGTACACGCCGTTCGAAGAAGTAGCAACCACATGCCCATCACCTTGTGGTTGCTGTCCCTGTGCATGTGGAAGAAATGCTTGAATTGGGGGTGATTTTTAAACCAACTTTTCTCCTCTGGTTTAAGCGGATGCTTTAACCCAGATAAAAGTGTGTCCACTGCATCGGTGACGAAACACCTTGTCGACAGCTTGATTTTTTTCACGTACTGCGTTGGCTGGAAGTGCATCTCCATAGGAAGCATTGGTTCGGTTCCCTGAAACATATAGTTTTACCAAGTGTTACTTTTGTATTTCATAAATTTCTAACATACAAAAATGAATCTAGTTTTACGGGTTTTACTAAAAACCAATAATACAGCCTAAATTCGAATCAAAATATCATTAATCAATCAACGAAATCGATAACAAATCCAAAACCCAAAGCTGAAGTTCTTTAAACAAACCCAAAAACGCCTGTTTGCTTTAATCCGCTTCAACCATCACTAATTATTTCAAAATCCAAAAACTAGTACCAAAGTCGGTTATACTTACCGTTGAATCGGAAGCGTCCATTTCGGTTCCTGAAGAGAGCTCTTGCGCTTCTTCTGAAGAGAGCTCTTGCGCTTCTTCTGAAGAGGGATCTTCCGGTTCCTGAACTTCTACTGGAACTTTCTCTCCCAATCCGTAGTTCGCATTCTTAGTACGCGGAGCCATAGTCGATCAATGGAGTACTCGAACAGTTTCACCTACATCCCAATCGCGCAAATAGGTTACAATCGAATAAAAAAATAGTAATCTCGCATCTGAACGGACTTGAAGAAACCGAGAAAATTATGCAGCTTACCTTTTCCGCTTTGCACGATTCCGTTTGCTATGAACTCAAACTACTTTTCCCAAGTTTAACTTCTTCTCGTCGAAGTGCGGGAACGAGAGTTGGTTGGGAACAGCTTCTTTCAAATTTTGATCTGATTTCTGATTTTACGGAGAAAGATTCGGTAATAGATTCCTCTGAAAATTAACCGAGTGGAAGACGACGGTTTTTACAGAAAAGGGAGTTAGGGATCCGATTTTATCGGATCACAAAGATGGGCCGGGTGGGTTTGGGCTGGTTGGATTGTGAATTTATTAAGTTTTCAGGGATAAAATGGTTATCAACCATTTTTATCCAATTAAACATAATTCCAAATGAAATCAATTTTATAACGGGAGTATCTCAGCATTTTTTTTCGTTGACGAGGGTATCTCAGCCATTCATCCTCTTTTCAATATGAGAGGTGTATTTCCAAAAAGTTGTTTTGATCATCAGTATTTTGTAACAAAACTTAAAGTCCGAGAATCATTATTATATAAATAAGTTTTTTTACAAACATGATAACTATATTACAAAACTTAAAGTCCGAGAATTATTATTAAAATTCCTCATCTTCATCCTCTAAAGATGATAAGTTACAAAGAAATTCATCTTCTGCTTCAGCGTCTCTGATTTCATAATCAATTTGTTCAATACGATGATTTTCGTCTACTAAACTATCAATTATGATATCCTTAGTCGTACCCGTCATTCCATCATCAATTGTTTGCTGCAGTATAACCACCTCTTTTTCGTTAAAATTTCCTTAGACAATAGGTATTGAATTTACTTTGACAATCGTGAGCCACACTTTCCAAGGTCGTTTAGTTTGTGGATATGAAAGATAACAAACTTGATCAGCTTGAGACCCTACACATTGATTAAAATTTAAATTTAGAAGTAAACATATACAATACACATATACATAATTAATTAAAATAGAAAATACCTAAAATAAATGGTTCGTAATTTTGATATCTCCTTGATGAGAGCACGTCAACAGTGCCTCCATCTCGATTTCGAGTTCCTTTTCCAATTCATAGTCTTTTTGTCCACGGAAACATACTGCATAATTCATAGTTTTTTTCGTAAGCCCGTGATCTTGCGTATGAAACAAATACCTCTTGTAAAATACATCGGCCACGACCTGACCTTATTTTCAGGACCTTCCACTAGTTCATGAACCCAAGGAGGAAAATTTTCATGTCTTTTCATTGTACTCACCTATATATATGAAAATATTTAAAAAAATTAAAAATAAAAATAAAATCTTTAATAATATTGATCGGCTAGGTAGTAAACAATATGTACATATTGGCGAACCCATATATGGAAATCTTCATCTCTTTTCAACGTCAACCCATCATCAGAGAGTTCCGGATATTCAAATCGAATATGTGCGTCCAACAATATGTTTTGCCAACAATGTGATATATTTTACTGAATTAATTATAAAAAATATAAGAATCCAATTAAGTGAATAAATCCTAAAGTACGTACCTTTCAATTTCATTTACATATGCACGTGCACATTTATAATCTATTTCATTTAACCATAATTCACTACTTTTCCCACTTGGACAACCCACTTGAGGTAATATATCCAGTACCGGTATAGGATATACATGTACTTCAGCTTCGGCATAACGAGTTGACCTGGAAAATTATGATTTTACTATTTTGAAGCCAAATTAATTAACTTTATCACTAATTAAGTTATACCTTCTTCTACTCGCTGTAGATACATGTGAAGGAATTAGTGTTCTGAGAAATGAGATATCTCATCATTGATGTATGCTTAAACTATTGATCCCGTTGGATTTCTTTTTTACTTCGCCTTAGCTTTTAATAGTTTAAAACACCTTTCGAAGGGATGCATTCACCTATATTGCACCGGACCACCAAGCTCCGCTTCGTAGGGTAGGTGTACAGGTAAGTTCTCCATCATTTCAAAGAAAAAATGTGGGAATTTTTTTTCAAATTACACAAAATCATGAGAATGTTATCCTTCTAAATTTGGAGACGATTTTGATTCAGTGATCTACTACTTAAGTCACAAAAAAATGATCCGATCCCTATAATATTGAAAAATTATGTTGTTATTTATATCACTAATATTAATAATACAAACATATACAATAATTTTTATATATATACCTGATAATGCAAGGTGCATGTTACACGGTAAAAGTTCTGTAAAGACAAACAGAAGCAACCATTCCATAAATACATAGCAGTCATGACTTTTCATTCCAGAAACTTCCCACCAGTGATGTCTGCACAGCTAGCTAAATCTGCTACATAGCCGTCTTGGAATTTAAACTCATTTTAGATCCATTCTAGTAAGCATTCTTTTACCTTTGATTTCAATCTCCAAATATGAAACGGAGCTCTCCCTCGATCATCTACATGCAAATCTGTTCGAGAACATAATCTTGCAATATCTAATCTTGACTTTACTGTGTCTTTTGATCTGTCTTTAACATTCATAACAGTATACATGATGTTATCGAAAAAATTCTTTTCGATATGCATCACATCAAGATTGTGTCATAGCGTCAGATCAACCCAGTACGATAGCTCCCAAAATATGCTTTCTTTATGCCAATTATGCCAGTTCCCATAACCATCTAGTTTTTTTCATGACCATTTCCACCGCATACAGATGTTTTAGGTGGTTCGACATGCCTTATACGCTCATATAAAACTTGTTCACCAGTCAAAGATGGAGGTGGGTAGTCTTTCACTACGTGCTTTCCCTACAAAAAGTTTGTCTTATTCTTTTGTAACAAATGACTTAGGGGAAGAAATACTCTGTGAGAGTCAAACCAACATGTCTTCCTACCAGCCGTCAATTGAAAAGCTTTTGTATCATCCATACAAATTGGACACGATAATTTTTCATGTGTCGTCCATCCCGACAACATACCATATGCCGAAAAATCGTTTATAGTCCCCAAAAGAACAACTTTCATGTTGAAATTTTGACTAATGTTATATCATATGCCTCAACTCCGTTATACCATAACTCCTTTAAATCATCGATCAATGGCTGAAGAAAAACATCAAGACTGGCTCGTGGATGATTTGGTCCCGAATTCAAAGCCGTAAGAAACAAATACTCACTTTTCATGCACATATCTGGCGGTAAGTTGTATGGAGTCATGATCACATGTCACAACGAATGATTTTTTGACATCCCAGAAGGATTAAAACCGCCTGTACATAATACAAGATAAATATTTCGTGATTCTTCTGCAAATGTTGGAAATTCTTCCACTCTGCCGCATCAGATGGATGACACATTACTTCGTCTTCTGATTCATGCTTAGCATGTCATCTCATCGATGATGCAGTTTTCTATGGATCGTACATCCTCTTTAATCTGTTGGTGATAGGTAAATACCACATACGACTAAACGGTATTTTGGTTAGTCCATCACTAGCCTTAAATCTTGATTTTGCATATAACTTGCAATGCTCCAAATTTTCATCTTCTTTCGAGAAAAGCATACAATTATCTAAACATATATCATATGTATAGTACGGCAATCCTAACTTTCGCATCAAATTTTATGTCTTGTAGTATGAACCAGTTGCCAGATTATCCTATGGTAAATACTCCGTAAACAATTCTGACCAGGAATCCATGCAACTCTCATCCATATTGGGGTTGGCTGCCTACGCCCCCCTCCTATAGTGCAGCTTCCGCCTTGAGCACCCCAAACTATTTACCTCTTTATATTCCCCTCTCGACTATTACATTTAATCACATTTCTCCCCGAACTATTTTTTCTGCCCAATTCCACCTGCATAGCTAAGAACGCTAAATCGCGATCAAATCCATTAATTCGCGTTTGTGAAATAGTGATTGTCCGTTTAACCCAAGTCCGAACTGAGACCCAATTTCTATTAAACCGGACCGAAAATCATGTTGACTAAACCATGGTTAAGGTCAAAATTGAATTGGGGAATTAGGTTTTAGTCTTGTGTTTCTTCTCCGCGACCCAGAACAAATTGAGACGACGAAACAGTCACAAAGAGAGAGCTTCAGTGAGAGGGACTCTTCGATACTAAGAGAAGCTTGACGTCGCCGGATTGGTTGTCATCGTCGGCTTCTCGGCACACGGCGGAATTTTCAATAAAAAAAGAGACGAAATCGAGATGGATCATATGTCAATTGTTCTCAGGTTAGAAAATTCTTTACTTTGGGTCGATTGTTAAAGTGATTTTAGTTCTTCGTTTTAAAGTGACCTGGTTTTGTTGTTTTGAATCTAGTTACGTTTTTGGTCAACTGGGTTTGAATGAGAATTTTTTTTGAAAGTTCACTCGATTGAAGGTTTTTTTATCAATTTTTTGGGGTTATCGGTTTCAGATTTGTGGAATCACTTTATTGGAGTTTTTTTTTTCTTGCATACGATCTCATTTTAGTTTCATATGTGTCACTGCAAACCTTACATAGGATTTAGAGTCTTCAAAATGGCAAATTGATATTTGTTTTTTTTCAGGGAAAACGTGGAGGATGAGTATGATGGAAACGACTTGAATCGTGAGGAAGAGGGAGTGGAGAATGGAGATGCAGAAAATGGAGATGAAGATAAGGAGACAGAGAATGGAAATGAAGAGGAGGATACAGTGGGACAATATGAGTATGAAATTGAAGAAGATGTTGCTGACTTTGTTGATGAGGAGTATAGGGAGAGACACACAATTCCAGAGAGCTCGGATGATGAAGATGAAGATCAATTGGTTGTGAAAAAAAAAGAATAGGAAAGAAGAAGCGTGATAAGTTAGAGTTAGGAACAAAGTTCTATACAGGCTATCAGTTCAAGCAAGCTGTGTTAGACTATGCATTGAGCAAAGCTAGCAACATCAGACAAGATAGGTGGGATAAGACTAAGGTTTCATTTAGATGTGGCATTGTTGGAAAATGCAAATCGAGGGTGTATTGCTCGTATGATAAACCGAGTCAGATGTGGGTTGTCAAGACTAGGTATGCATCTCACAGTTGCACTAGATATGGAAAATGCAAGCTACTAAAGAGTCATGTGATTGCAAATCTTTTCATGGATAAGTTTAGAGAATAACCAGATTGTATGCATGAAGACATTCAAAATCTTATCAAGGAGAACTGAAAATTAGTAAGTACAAGAAATCAGTGCCAAAGAGGTAGGCTTTTAGCAATAAAATGGCTTGAGAGGGAGTATGAAGTACAATTTTCTCATCTCCGCGGGTATGCAGAAGAAATCATCTTTACAAATCCAGGATCTACTGCAATAGTTGAGGCATATCGTAATGCGGCTGGTGATGATGTGTATGATCGGTTTTATGTTTGTATATCAAGCCTGAAAAACTCTTAGCGTGGGACTTGTCGTCCAATACTTGGTCTTGATGGCACATTCTTGAAAGTTGCTGTCAAAGGAGTCTTGCTTACTGCTGTTGGACATGATCCAAATAATCAGATTTATCCCATAGCTTGGGCAGTGGTACAAAAAGAGAATGGGCCAAACTGGACGTGGTTTGTGAAGCTATTGAACCATGACTTAGGTCTTCAAACTGGACATGGAATAGTCATAATCTCGGATAGAGGAAGGATAAGAAAATTTTATTCATTTAGGCGTTTTTTGCTTAATTACAAATTTTTTTTTGTTCACGACTTAGGAACTAATTGAAAATATGTTTGCAGAGACTTCTTAATGATGTGAGAGATGAGTTACCGTCTGCTGAACACAGAATGTGTGTTAAGCATATTGTGGAGAACTTGAAGAATTGTGGGCATGCAGACAAAGATTTGATAAAGCTGATGGTTTGGAACCTAGCTTGGAGCTACACTGCGGTTGAGTTTGAAGAGAATCGTAGGAAGCTGCAGGACTATAGTTTGAGTCTATATGCGGATGTGATGAAGGAGAAACCTGAGACTTGGTCTCTCGCATTTTACAAACTTGGGAGCTTCTGTGAGAATGTTGATAACAATTCAACAGAGTCATTCAACTCAACTATTACCAAAGCTCGAGCAAAGGCCTTGGTACCCATGTTGGAGATGATTCGGAGGCAGGCTATGGCTCGCATTGCAAAGAGAAGGGTGATATCAAATAAATGGGAAGGAAAGTGTTTAGAGTATGTGAAGAAGGTACTTGCATTGGAAAAGGAGCATGCTGACAAATGCAAATCAATTCATGCGACTCACGGAGTGCATGAAGCGCACCTCTTTGGGAATTCTTACACAGTGAACACAATGAATCAAACTTGTTCATGTGGAAAGTATCAAATCTCAGGTACACCTCTTTGACCTTTATCTTAAATAGATGTTTCCATTTGAAGTCCCGTTTTTAAATGGATTTGTGTTTTTCATAGGTATACCGTGTGAACATGCCTATGGAGCTATGATAAATGCAAATTTGGAAGCTGATGAGTATGTATCTCCGTGGTTTAGTACAGATATGTGGAAACTGTGCTACGAGACAAATATGGAACCAGTTAGAGGACCACGGTTTTGGATGAGGAAAGCTTGTCGTTTGTTAGTCGAGCCTCCAGAACCTGACTTGCCTGGAAAAAAGAAGAAATCAAAGAAGATAAAAAAGAGAATAAAAGGAAAGCATGAGTCACCAAAGAAGAAAAAAAAAGAAGTTCAAAAATTACCTAGGACTGGCCGTGTAATTCACTGTTGAAACTATGGTGAAGAAGGCCACAATTACACGGTTTGTTAGATACGTCCAAAGAAGAAGCCGAGGCAGAACAAAGAAATAGAGCCATTACAGGTTTCGATTTCTCTCTTTGTTGTGCTTATGCGGTTTTAGTTGATTTTGTTGTGATTTTCCTTCTGGTTTTGCGGTTCTAGATTTTTGAGTTCATTTGATGGTTGTGCAAATCAGGTTTTAGTTGATGTTTGTAGAACCCGGTAGTTCCATTTCATGATTGTATTGCGGTTTTAAATGTTGGACAATGTTTCATGAGTTGCATTTTTTTGTTTCTTTTCATTTGATGATTTTTTGTATACTCACGTGTATGTAGTTTCTTTTGACGATAGAGATGTTGTTTTTATTTCTCTTGGATATGATCTCTTCTTTATGTTTTGCAGGCTTCACTTTCATCTCAAGCTCAAATTCAGGAATCAACTTTATCTCAAGGACCCGATATTCTTTCACTAACTCAGCCCTCTCAAATGACTGAGTAAAAGTAATTTAGGTTCATCTCAAGAACCAGATTATGTGTTTTCATTGATGTATGCGATCACTTATTGATGTTGTTTTCAAACATTAGAATTTTTGTTATTTTTGTTTTAAACATTGGTTTCAGACAATGAATATTATCATATCAATATCTCTATTTTCTTGTATTCTTCAAAATTGCATAGACAACAATCAAGATTTTCCATCACAAGAAACTTCTCATAACAAGTTTTCAATAATATTACAAGATTTTTCATCAAAGATAAACTCATATCAAGTTTTCCAACAACACTAACTCATAACTCGCAACCATTTTTCAGAACTAACTTAACTCATAACAACCTTTCCACAAATCCATCATATTGCTCCTACAATCAATACAATGATACTAACTCTCGCCATTCTCTTTTTAGCCATCTCTCGAGCCATCTCTTGAATCGTTTCTTTCATCTCTTCCTTCATCTTCTCTTCCATGTTAAGAACCATTTTTTTCTGAAGCTCAAAGTTGTCCACCATCTCCTTTCTCAATTTTTTAACTTCATCTACAAGCCTGAGGAGCCTCGCGTCCACCATTCTGGTCTCATCGAGCAAAGCTTCGTCAACCCATTTGAAGAGATGTTCTTCATTTTTTCTCTACACAAGCATAAAGAGTTCAAATTTTTTTTTTTGAGATAACTGTGATTTAAAAAAAAAAATTCAATGAACCTGCAATGCGATCTCGCATCTGTAGAATTGCCTAAACGGATTCTCATATGTCTGAGAACAATATGTCCTAAGCTTCTTCCCACACCAACATCTTGTTGGAACACCTGTTACTTGTCTACGATGAGTGAAACGAGATGAAGCAGAAGAAGAAGAATTGCTCATGGTTCTGATTTGTTTTCACCCTGTGTCTCCTTTTTCTCGATTGTCTCTGCTTTCTGTCTCCCTGAAGCTCTCTCCTCTCTCTTTGTCACTCGGGTCACTCTGTTTCGTCGTCTCAATTTGTTCTGGATCGCGGAGAAGAAACACAAGACTAAAACCTAATTCCCTAATTCAATTTTGACCTTAACCATGGTTTAGTCAACATGATTTTCGGTCCGGTTTAATAGAAATTGGGTTTCGGTTCGGACTTGGGTTAAACGGACAATCACTATTTCATAAACGCGAATTAATGGATTTGATCGCGATTTAGCGTTCTTAGCTATGCAGGTGGAATTGGGCAGAGAAAAATAGTTCGGGGGGGGGGGGGGGAGGGGATGTGATTAAATGTAATAGTCGAGAGGGGAATATAAAGAGGTAAATAGTTTGGAGTGCTCAAGGCGGAAGCTGCACTATAGGGAGGGGCGTAGGCAGCCAACCCTCCATATTATGGTCTGACTTGATGTTCATGACCCGAGCAGCCAAAAATAACTTTGAATGACCTTCATGGAAACCATTGTAAAGTGGAGTATATGCAGCATATAACATGTCATAAAATCATTTTGTCTCTTGGTTAGGTTCTTCATGAACATGATCATATCCACTTTCATGTTCATGATACTCATGATTATCAAATGGTGTGGAACCATGAAATGCATCATTCACCATCCCGTATACATTTTCCCCATCATATTCTGGTTGTTGACTTCCACTAGTATAATCTATATTTGCATAATGATTACTCGTCCCTCCTCCAACCACATCATAATCTTCACCATGTTAAGACCATACATAATATCCAGGCATAAATCCTCTACTATGAAAATGCTTCGAAATTGTACTTCCTTCTAAATATTTTGAACTCTGACATTTTTAATACAAAGACAGTAAAACTTACCACCACCACTATGCGCTAGTGACTGACATCTTGCAAAATTCATTAACTGATCCACTCCCGACAAGAATTCGTCGAAAATATTATTATTGTGTTGATCGATTCTATTATACATCCACATTTACAAGTATGAAGATTGACCTGGTATCAAACTTAAAAACCTTCTTCTTCTGTTACCAAGATTACATGTTTTAGGGTGTCTCTTCATTTTTGCTAACTTGTTAGTATTTCTCCTCACGGATAAGTACTCCCTAAGAAATGGGGATCTTAAGTGGTACTTTTTTATCCGAAAGGGAAAAAATATGCAACTAGAATGAGGGCGAACCGTGCAACTGACCGTGGTTACTGGAAGACCACAGGGAACCCGAGAACCGTTCTACACAATGATGAAGTTGTGGGAAATATGAAAACTATGGTTTATCACACTGGCAAGTCCCCTTACGGAGATCGGGCTGATTGGATTATTTATGAATACACGCTTGAAGACAAGATGCTGGCAGAGAAGAATATTCCTCATGTAGTATACTAATTTGAAATGGCTATATGATTTTAAATTTACCTTCCTGTACTTAATGTATGACTGTTTTTGTTTCCTTCAAACCTTGTTACCCTCTTATCCTACCCACAACCTTCTTCCATTTATATGTAGTTTACTACTTGTTTAATTTGATAATTAATTATTTTTCATACATATCATGTAAGCTTAGATCACTCTTTAAATTACTGTGTTTTGGGCTGCAAGATATTTATGTGTTGTGTGTTCTATTCATTTACTGTGTTTTGGGTTGCCAGATTACCCTATGGTAAATACTCCGTAAACAATTCCGACCACGAATCCATGCATCTTTCATCTATATTATAGTCTGACGTGATGTTCATGATCCGAGCAGGGAAAGATAACTTTGAATTACCTTCATGAAAACCATTATAAAGTGGAGTATTTGCACCATATAACATGTCATAAAACCGTTTTGTCTCTTGGTTATGTTCTTCATGAACATGATCATATCCACTTTCATGTTCACGATACTCATGATTATCAAATGGTGTGAAACCATGAAATGCATCATTCCCCATCCCGTATACATTTTCTCCATCATATTCTAGTTGTTGTCTTCAACTAGTATAATATATATTTGCATAATGATTACTCGTCCCTCCCCCTACCACATCAGAATCTTCACCATGTTAAGACCATACATAATATATGGGCATAAATCCTCTACTATGCAAATGCTTCGAAATTGTACTTCCTTGTAAATTTTTTGAACTTTGACATTTTATACAAGGACAATAAAACTTACCCCCACCACTCTGCGCTATTGACTGGCAACTTGCAAAATTCATGAACTGATCCACTCCCGCCAAGAATTCGTCAAAAATATTATTAGTGTGTTAATCGATTCTATTATACATACACTCTCGTGATGAATTCCACATTATTTTTTTCTCTCGTTTTTTTTACTCTCTATCTTTAGATGCAGATATTTTAAGTTGAATGCAAATGGAGCAAGTGCGGCGAGTGTTATATAGTGAAAATTTATGCGACTCTCTTCCGAATGTCACAAATGAACCACTCTTTTGCCACCTTATACCGAACAATTTTCGATCACAGTCAAGCGTCGCAGAAGTTAGGTATACCAACAAACTTCTTTATTTTTCACGTTTTTACACAACTTATTTATCGACTAATATGCGACGAAATTGTAACTATAATTTTGAATCACAAAGTAGTTGCATATTGCAGACTAATTTTGTGACTACATCCGACCACAGTCAGGCGTCACATAAGTTTGGTATACCAACAAACGTCTTATTTTCACGTTTTTACCAACTTATTTATCGACCAATATGCAACGGACTTGTAGTGTTTTTGGTGCGCCTGTTGTTACGTTGTACTCCAATGGAGAAAACTCCTCGTGGAATTAGATTTCGTCTGACTGATGTTGAGCTCTTGAGATATTACTTGAAGAGAAAAGTGATGGTAAAAAAACTCTTTGGCAATTGCATTACTGAACTTGACATTTACAAGTATGAAGCCCATAATTTACGTGGTATCAAACTTAAAAACCTTCTTCTTCTGTTACCAATATTAAATGTTTTAGGGTGTCTCTTTATTTTCGCTAACTTGTTAGTCTTTCTCTTCACAGATAAGTACTCCCTAAGAAATGTGGATCTTAAGTGATACATTTTTTTATTCGAAAGGGAAAAATATGCAACCAGAATGAGGGCAAACTGTGCAACTGACCGTGGTTACTGGAAGACCACATGGGAAATATTAAAACTCTGGTTTATCACACTGGCAAGTCCCTTTGTGGATATCAGGCTGATTGGATTATTCATGAATACACGCTTGAAGACAAAATGCTGACAGAGAAGAATATCCCTCAAGTAGTATACAAATTTGAACTGAGCTATATAATTTCTAATTTACCTTCATGTACTTAATGCATGGCTGTTTTTGTTTCCTTCAAACTTTGTTACCCTCTTATCCTACCCACAACCTTCTTCCAATTATATGTAGTTTACTACTTGTTTATTTTGATAATTAATTATTTTTCATCCATGTCATGTAAGCTTAGATCACTCTTTCAGTTACTTTGTTTTGGGCTGCGAGATATTTATGTGTTGTGTGTTCTATTCAAGAAAGATGTACAATATAATTAATTATATTTGTTCTCTATTACAAATATTAAATTTATATAGTAGTTCAAATCTATGTAAAGAACTAAAACATAACATATTTACAATGATATATTTTTCATTTTGTATAAATAAATCGATAAGTGTTGCTAAAATGAAGTAAATTAGTCACAATTTCAGGTGTTAATCGCAAATTGGTCTCAAAATAGCGAAGATAGTAGCAAAGTAGTCACTACGTGTAACTATTTTAATACACTTTAGCGACTGATTTTAAAATTAAAAAAAAACTTGATAAATGTTGTTTAAAGTCCGAAAACCATTATTATATAAATAATTTTTTTAACAATCATGATAATGATATTACCAAACTTAAAGTCCGAGAATCATTATTAAAATTCCTCACCTTCATCATTTGAAGATGATAAGTTACAAAAAAATCCATCTTCTGCTTCAGCGTTTTCGATTTCATAATCAATTTGTTCAGCACGATGATTTCCGTCTACTAAACTATCAATTATGATATCCTCAATCGTACCCGTCATTCCATCATCAGTTGTTTGCTGCAGTATAACCACCTCCTTTTTGTTAAAATTTTTTAAAACAATGTCTTGGATTTACTTTGACAACCATGAGCCACACTTTCCGAGGTCGTTTAGTGTGTGAGTATGAAAGATAACAAACTTGATCAGCTTGAGACCCTGCACAAACATATGCAACACACATATACATAATTAATTAAAACAGAAAATACCTAAAATATATTGTTCGTAATTTTAATAACGTTCGTCCTACAATTACGACTCTTTAGCCTCCTCCGGAATGATAGTCGTTAATCAATCGGAAAATCGTCAAACAAGCGTCACTTTTATTTGCGACCGAACCAGGTGTCGCAAAAAATAGTCACAAATTCACTGTTTTCTTGTAGTGTCTTTGGTTGCGGCTGTTGTTACGTTATACTACAAGAAGACCTCACTGTCCACATTAATTGGCCGATTTACTCATTATGGCCAACAACTAGTTTTTATTCAATGCTTTGATTTCTTTCTTATTTTAATGTTTAGAACATCATGTAAGTCCTGTAAGAGCTCTATATAAAGCTCATTTCGTTCTCATTGTAAAGCACCTTCAACGGCCCTCTTGTCCAAGCTGCTGAGATTTCACCACCACTTCTACCTTCATTCACTTCCGCACCAAGCTGCTGCGAACGTCAAGTAAGTCCTGTAAGAGCTCAATATAAAGCTTATATATGTGAGCTTCTCTGGGATATTCTGGCCGTCATATAAGTTGCCTAAATCGCAGCAGCTTCGACAAGAGGGCCGTTGAAGAGTTAAAGCTCCAAATGTGTTGAATGTTTTTGAGTCCAAGTAAAGAAACTGGAAGTGGGGAAGGATCTGTATGATCCTCTGGGTGATGGTGCAGGTAAGGACGTCTCTTACAGCTCCTAGATGGTTTTCATCAACTCCTGAACGCCAAAGATACGTTTGAAGCCTCCTAAACCCGGAAGGTTCCATATAAGGCAAGCTGAGGATCCTCTGTCTTACAACTTGAATAACTTTCACGTCATAACCGGGTTTGGTATGAATCATATTCGACGAGCTCCCCGGTTGAGTCAAATTTCCACGCCAAGTCGTTTTGTACCTTAATTCTTTCTGGTTCGGTCGGAATCTTCCAATTAGTGCATGTATGTCCAAAACGGGAAAGCTCTGGTTCATCCAACTTGTAAAATTAATAATCCCTAAACCAAAATGAATTTGATCTTGACTCTAACTCTCCGTAGACCTCTGATTAGTTGAGAATCCAAAACAATTGGATTTGTTGCTTGTTTCATCTTGGTTTGGCCGGAATGATTCGATGAGTGATCGTAGGTTTCCATCGGGTCCATTGGAGATCTAATTGGGTTTGAAACATGTGAACCAATTTGCCATTAAAACATTTCCTGAAAACCCCATTGGGATAAAACCAAGGATACGGAAAAAGAGTATAAATAGTCACAAGTATTTGTAAGCCTTAGCTTCACGATCAGATCCAAGCTCAGCAACTGGTGCCAGCTCGGCAACAGGTTCTAGCATTGCTTCCATTTGATAAACTTCAGTGCTGGGCGTGATCATACTCTGCTCCAAGGTTGATGATGTCCACGATCTTGTATCAAACCATGGAAGATACCGCATGGAGATGAGGCGAAGCGAGAAGGCCAAGGAGATTAACCCGGAACCAAAGAATCCCAACCAAGGTCATACAATGAAGAACCTTAGGCCAAGAACCATTGGAGAGATGGATGTAAGAGAGAAAACAGCCCAAAAACAGCCCAATATGAGAGAAGACCGAGATCCAACTCAAATTCTCGGCCTAAGCATGCTTAGCCAACCCGAGAAGACACATGAGCAATGCCCGGTACAAACGAAGTCCAAGATTAACTGGTCCAGCCCAACGACAACTTGAACTACATTCTTAGCTCAAATTAAGAACGCCTTGAAGTGGAAGCAGCCAATTACGAGTTGAAATGAAGGAGCTATTAACTTTTCAATTTGGGTGAATCCGAATTACCCGTTTGGACCTACGCGCACTCCTTGGGGATTCCGACCCGAAACAGAAGGATTTAAGCTATATAAACCGATTTGGTCTGTAATCTTGATTCATTATAGAAGAGCAGCTAATTTGATTCATGCCAAATCCGGTTTAGACGTAAAAATTATTCAACTTCTAAACCAGAGGATCCAATACATGCCTTATTTGGAACTTTTCGGGTT
Source organism: Alliaria petiolata (assembly GCA_020283515.1). Lineage (NCBI taxonomy): Eukaryota > Viridiplantae > Streptophyta > Magnoliopsida > Brassicales > Brassicaceae > Alliaria > Alliaria petiolata. The sequence continues at coordinate 21,898,092 of JAHZTW010000004.1, read as the reverse complement.
TGGGAGACTTCAATCCTATGTTTGGCGTCCATGATGGTATCTACTACAACTAGAGCCTCTTAATAATACAGCTAGCTTCATCCCTAGCCATTCGGTCAGGTGGATTCAATCTTGCTTACCCACATACCAATACTTTCCATATTTGGAGCTGAGAGCATTAAAAAGCAAGGACAAACGGCTCTATTCTTATTTAGTGCATATGAAGAGAGTTATTGGCAGATTAAGAAGCCATGGTATCATACAGAAGCTTTCAAGATACAAGAGCCACGACTATATTGTTTAAATGTATATTATTTGTTTCCCTTTGTTATTTTTATCACCTTTAGCTTTCTTATGTACTGAGCTGAGCACTATATAAGCTCGTCTAGCATTCATATTTGTTTTTTGAAAAAATTTAAATTTATTAATCAAAAGGGCAATGCTTATTTACAAGTGAATAAAGAATGGAAAGAATGAAAGTAATAAAAGCAACACTGAGGAATTGCCTACATCGCTCAGGAAAAAAACGACCAATCAAAAATTCCTCTTCTCAAACCACCTGCGCAAAAGACCCTCAAGCTTGTGCGGACACTTGTACCCGAGTGAGAATATCCGATTCCGTATGGCCTTGTCAATATGTCTAGTGAGCTAGGAATAAGACAACCACTTATTGTTGTGTCTACGACAATTACATTCTTTCCATACAAAGTAGATGGCCGTTTGAAACACCATCCTGAGCAGAATTGAGTTGAGAGATGTGTGACTTACATGTCTAAGGTATTGTACCGTGTTGTTCCAATATGGTGCAGCTGAGGAGCCAAGAAGTTTCCCTACCACAGCCAACCAGGTTGTATACGTATATGGGCAGGCAAAAAAGAGATGGTCACGCGTTTCATATGGCTCTCCAAATAGTACACACCTTTGCTGTCCCAATCTCTCATGCGATCCCTCGTTGAGAGCCGATTCCGAATTGTCAATAAGGCCATGAATGAATAGCGTGGTACCCTCTAAGGGTACCAGATAAGTCGGTGCCAGTACACTTCCTCATTTTTGTGTCGTCTAGTATTTCATTGTAAATCACCAATCATGTTAAATCAGTAAAGTATTATTAAGTATACAACAAAGTTTCTTTTGAGTTTTTTATTACAATCTTTGGTGGATTCCTTTCCCGTTTTCATCGAACATGAATTCTTCGGTTCATGAAACTCACAATACAAGAAAACAGGTTGGTTTCCAACCAAATTTCTGACCAAAGTGTTGGTAAAAAACAAATCTGATTATTTAGTGATCAATTTTCGACCAATACATGAATTTGGTCAGAAAATCGTCGATCATTTTCGATGAATGCTTGTCGTCGGAATTTAGACGAAATTTTCTCACCACGTTCTGACCAAAATGTTGATAGAAAATAAATATGACTACTTAGTGACTAATTTCCGACCAATATATGAAATTGGTCACAAATTGATCGATAATTTTTGATGAAGAGTAACCATTAGAATTTGGACGAAAATTTCTGACCACATTTTGACCAAAAATCAGAACATAAATTTTAGTCAAAAATCGGTCAGTAATTTTTGACCATTTCCGAGATATTTCAATAACCTTCTTACCAATTTTCGACCAAATATAATTAATTTAATATTTTCATAATCATTTTATCATTATTAAAAAAACTTCTCAATTAATGACTACAACAATGTTTATAGTACACAGAAAAATAATATATATATTTTTAAACAAACATCACAATGATTTAATAATAGTTACATAATTAAAACAAATATTTATTATGATTGAGATGAAGATGAATACTCTGATGATGCTGAGTCATATGGTTCTTCAAATTCTCCAATTTCTTCTTCTGAATCTTTTATCATATCGTCTGTCACTAGATTCTCTAAATCAACCAAAGATGTGTTCTCGACGGAATGGTCAACCAAACTTTGGAAACCAACTCATGTTTGTTGCAATGGATCGTTTTCTACAACTCCAAGAACTTGTCCTCGAGGGTTTATCTGAGTAACTGTTATCCAAGGATCTTGTTTTCGTATAACAAGAGGATAATGTATGTAGCACACTTGATCGGCTTGTGATGCTAGAATGAAAGGATCATATTTGTTAAGTCTTCGACCTGAATGAACTGATGTTACACCAAATTTATCATGTCAAACGCCTCTTCCAATTGTTGGATCGTACCAATCACACCGAAAACAATGCATTTCAAGTTGATAATGCTAGGATACTCTACTTACAAGATTTCTTTAAGAACGCCATAGTAATCTGTAATGCCCGCTCGTACGAATATTCCATAGTTAATTGTTATTCTAGTAGTACCTTCACGGAAAATTTTGAATGAATATCCATGTGTACAGTACATCGGCGAACACATTGCACGTGAAACTTGTCCTCCAACCAACTCTTCAAACCATGTTGGAAATACTTCACCTCGTGTAGAGTCGGTAGAAACCTGGTCAAAACTTGTATTAATACAAATACAAGTGTATATATACATATATATGTTTGCATTATTTACAAATATAAGTATTAACCTTCAAACTCACATAATATTTTAACCAATCTGCGAATTGCCTTTTATATGCCTCTTAAATGTCGCCATCTGTCAAATGCGAATATCATTGCTTAAGTAGGTGAAGGAATTTGCTGAAATTTGATAAATGTAAACAAAATTAGTTATAATTAAGTAAAGATTATAGTTGCTAAAATGATTCTACGCACCTTTCGTATGGTAACACTTCATCGCAGTTATGAAGAATATATCTATGCAAGTGAGTGAACTCCTGATCTGTTAGCCAAGTCTTCTTACATTTTCCACTAAGTCTACCCAATTGTTCGAAGATATCAGGTACAATAGTACGGTAAATAGGTTTTTCACCTCTACCGTCATTGCGACTGGGCTTGCGTGCCTTCGTTTGTATGTTGGGTGCAAAGTAGTAGGCCGAGAAGTTTGATGTCTATTCATTAATACTTTGAGCCACAATATAACCTTCAACTTTGTTTAAATTTTTAACTTTCATTTTTAGATGGAACAGGAAGCATTCGAACGGATACATCCACCTATGATGCACAGGTCCTCCTAGCGCTGCTTCTCGGGGGAGATGAATTGGAAGATGCTCCATCACATCAAAAAAGATGGTGAAAATATCTTTTCTAAATTGCAAAAGATGACATGTATTATATTACTCTCCAATTGTTGAATCTCATCAACTGTAAATGATCTTGTACATAGGTCATGAAAGAATGCACTAATTCCTGCATCGGTCACAAAAGAATCTTATTTACAATACAATAATATATATAGTGTACGTAATAATGTAATATGTCTGGAAATATTTAATTTATAAAACAATATGTATAAAAGTTTACTTTTACCTGCAACTGCTTCATGCACGTTCGTTGGAAGAAGTCCAGCAAATGCGAACGGAAGAAGGCGTTACATGAAAAAATGAAAATCATGACTCTTCATTCTAGATAACTTGCCTTCTTCACTGTCTACGCAGTTTCGGAGATTATATGCATAACCATCAAGGAATTTAACACTATGGATAATTCATTGGAAAAATTCATCCTTCCTATTTGCATCTAATCTGAATATGGGTATTGGACCTTTACCGTTAGCCATCATATGTAACTCCTCCCATGCACATATATCAGGTAAGTCTAATCTAGACTTCAAATTATCTTTTTTCTTCCTTTTGACATTTAAAATAGTATTCATTATGTTGTCGAAGAAGTTCTTCTCAATGTGCATCACATCTAGATTATGCCTCATGAGATGGTCTTTCAAATATGGCAATCCCAAAAGATACGATGCTTGTGCCAATTATGATAATCACTATATCCATTATGTTGAACATGCCCATTTCCATAGCAATTTGTAGTCTTATCTGCATCAAGGTCTCTCAACTGCATTCGTAAATGGGAACCATCTAACTCAGGAGGTGGAGCATCACGAACGACTCTTTTCTTTTTAAATAATGTCTTGCTTTGGCGATAAGGATGCTTGCTCGGTAGAAAACGTCTATGACAATCAAATCAACAAGATTTTGTCGATGTTTCAACTGGAATGTATCAGTGTCATACTGACAATAGGGACACGAAAAGCCTTTCATGCGTTGTCCATCCAGATAACATGTCATATGTTGTAAAATCACTAATCGTCTTTATAGTCATCAACCTAGTTGCAGCTGATAATGGTGAATGGCCTTCTTTACAACCTTCATATATCGGTTGTTTTGCTGCATCCAACATATCAAAGAATTTCCTCGCTTCTAAATTTGGTTCTTCTTCTGCATTTCTAGATTCCATGAAAGACAAGATATTTTCTTGATACATATCTCTCGCCATCACAACAGTAGCTACGTTTTCTCTATCTTCACTATGATGTTCTGACATATGTGCACTATACTGACTAGTACTAGGCAAAATAGTTGAATCTTCTCCATGTGAATACCATATAAAATAATTCGGCCCAAACCCTTTCCGATACAGATGATTCCACACTTCTTCTACCATTATAAATTGTTCATTTTACATCTTGACAAAACATCTTACCCATTTGTAAGGAAATCTCTTGATTTGTAGCAAATCGCATGAAATTGGTTAGACCTTCTCCAAATTCTTCGGTAACTTGTCCCGTTTCAGGATTACGACGTTTATACATCCATCTTCTCGGATGAAATATATTTGAAGACATTTCTTTAGAAAATTGTTTTATTATTGATATCTCTCGTTGATAAGGGAAGGGAAACATAGGTATATATATATATATACAAGAATTTCTGATTAATTTTTTAATAAGTTAGTCGAAATTTGATCATAATTTTAATATATTTTTAATAAAAAATCTTTTGTATTAAACGTACGCCGCAAATTTCTTATCTCTCAACGCCGTTTTTCACAAATTTGTTTTCTCTTCTTATATCTCTAAATGCCGTTTCTCATCACCACCTCCGTTACGGCGAAACAACGAAACCCTAGGTCAGCTTTTAACTTTATCATTTTGTGTTGTCGATTTGAAAAATAATATTAGGGATCTTGTGTATATTCCATTTATGACTCTCCTTGCTTTTCTCAGTTTCTGATTCTTATTTTTGTTCTCGATTCTGAAAATAGTACTAGAGATCTTCTGTATATTTCGTCTATGGTTTTTCCTCCTTATATAAATCAGTTCTATCATTTGTTTTAACATAAGTTTAACTGTTACATACATTGCTTTCTGCTAGTGTTCATGACAGAGATGTCTGAAGAAATGTTGCCATATGATTCTGAACAGTTGCGACAATTTTTACTTTTTCAAAGAACTACCCAGTGGACACCGCCCATGTCTGGTACCACACCACGTCCAGATGTACCAGGACCGAGCTATGTGCCTGAGACACAAGGCTCACCAGAGTCTTCACATATGTCCATTAATGACCTACTGCTCAGTCAAGGCCGAGAAAACCTCACGCCACTCCATCCTTTACGTATTGGTCCAAAGGCTACATGGTATATAAATATTTTTTCAATTATCCTACTAGATCTGTAATTGTCATGTTACATTTGAATGTTTACTAATAAATATTTTGTCTTTTTTGTAGGTTCAAACATGATACTAATATAACTCAAAATGTGTTAACTATGATGAAGTCTGATCTATCTGCCGATTTTGCTAAGTATTCTTCTCTTCAACAAAGTGTGAAAGACCGGTGGTTCAAAGCATTTATGGTACGTACGCTCATATAGTTAATTTCACATATTGGGTTTGATGCTGGTTTAACTTGTCTAACTTAGTTTCTGATATAAGGGATACACTATATAGTGTTTTATTGTTTAATAGTCTTGTTATTACATTGAGATCATTAGTCTAAAGCTTCAATGAGTTCAAACATAGTCGGTTTGATTGTGTTATTCATTTATTACTTACTAACTTTTTTTTTGGCAGCAATAATACAATTGGGATCCAACATGTACAAGGCTTGTCCAGAGCCAGTACGATCATACCGTACGACACGAATTTTTAAGTACTATTTACGAGTGGAAAAAACGTTAGAAGAACTGAGTGGAAAAACATGAGTGGATGAAACATACAATCTACAACGGCCTCGTCACTATATGGAAAGACAAGAAAACCACTAAAACGGCTACGAAAAACTCCAAGAATCGAGGTAGCCAACGTAACGGTGACGGTCCATCAGCACATACCACATGTTCAAGGTCCTACGAAAGGCACTATGATGAAATGGTAATGTTTTTATTTTATAATTTTATAACCATTTATCATATTACCATTTTTCATACAACTTTTAACATAAATTTCAGACCAAAAAAACCGGTGCACCTCCTAGAAAGTTTGACTTTTATTTGGATGCTCACCGATCTCGTACAACTGGCAAATTTGTGGACAAAAGAACCGAAAGAATTGTAGAAACCGTGAAAGGTAAAGAGCAAGAGATACTTTCTCAAGAAACCCAAGATGGCTCCGTCCCTCCTAGCTCACTCTCAGATTCTATAATTGACGATCTTCTGCTAAAGGTAATTAGATTTTGATATACTTATGTAAAATTTCATTTTATTAATTAAATTCTCACAGCCGAAGCTGAACCATGAAATTATTGAGGCTACATTTACGTTGTCCTATTTTATGCATTTATTGATATTTTAGGAAATTGGAGTTGTTAAGGGTCGCCGCTTCGGATTCGAGATTTTATTCAACGGTGGTTCTTCAAGCTTTACCGTAGATTCCTCTACCCAAGGAGTGATTGATGAGTTACGGGCAGCAAATACTCAGATTGAGGAGCTGAACAAAAGAGATGCAGAGAGAGAAGCAAAGATGGTGATGATGGAGAAGGAGGCAAGGAGCAAGCAGAACAGGCCGTGCACCAGGCTGAACAAGCGTCCAAGATGGAATATTATAACAACATCACGCAGCTGCTCTTGAAACAATTCCCGAGCTTAGCTATTCCACCACGTCCACCATCCGTTGATAACTAGAATGAATCCTTGGTTCTTTTGTTTTTGGTAGGGATGAATCCTTGGTTCTTTTAATTGTAATTTTGCTTAGAACTTCTAATCCTCGGTTATTGTAGTACTTCTAAGTTCTAACTTTTGTTTAGAAATTTTAAGATTTTAATATATTAATTTTAATTAATAATTTTATTAAAATTTAAATCATTTTATCAATTTTTTAAATTAAATTATTTTTAAATAAAAATAAATATATTTAAATTTAATTATTAATAATATTTAATTACAAATTTGGTCGAAACTTAGTCAGAGTTTTTGAAGGGAAATTAGTCAGAAATCCAAAATAGTTTTCGACCATTTTCTAACCGAATTTCGATCAAACCTTCTCACATTTTTTCGACCAATTTTCGACTGACATTTCTGACCTTTTTCCAATCAATTTTTCCGACCTCATTTCTCAACACTTTCCGATCAAGATTTCTGACCAAATTTCGACTAAAATTTCTGACCATTGTTCGATCAAAATTTTCTGTTCATTTTCCTTCTATATTTCATTTCCGACTAGTGATTACCGATCAAATCGTGTTCGTAAGAAATCGGTCAGAAATGTCTATTTCTCACCATTTTTGACAATTTTGATGGTCGAAAATAGACCTATTTGCTTGTAGTGTCACTTCTCTATTGTGAATTTGAATTTCGTTTCTTTGATTTATATTTTGGTTTTGTTTCCTCTCATGTCTTTTCTCTATTTCTTCTTTCTATTTTAGAAATATTGTTTCCGTTTAGTCATTGAAAATCTTATGTATTTTTTTCATGTTAGAACACAAAATTCTTGTTTTACATATATATATATATATAAATGATAATCAGTATTCTTGTCTTATACACTATACTTTTATGACTAGTAAATTTGGTATAATATTGGACTTGACCAATATTATTTGAATTTGTTAACCAATAATATATGGATTGTGTTTTTAGGTTATGTTTCTCAATGTAGAATTAATATCTAGATGATCCACAACATCAATAATAATATTGGGAATGTATATTATAAAAATTTATACTAATTCAACATCTCTATAAATATATACTTATTTTGTATATTTATTTTTACGAAAATAATACAATTCTTCCTAAACACTAATGTCTTCTTCTCTCAATCATTAAAACTTTTACTTTTGGGTCGAGGTGTTTTATCTACAAATTAACATACATGTACCGAAGCTTTTGTATGACTCTAAAGCGAGCAAAAACCGTTATTTTCTGTTTAGTTCATTAACCGAGGTTCTCCCCTTTCAATTTGACCAAACTATCCTCTAATTCGTTAAGTTATTCTCAATTAATTTCCAAATTATACAGAAAAACTCATTGTCTGTTAAGTAAGTTTTATTTTACAAAAAAAACAAAAACAAAAAAAAACAAAATTATACAAAATTCTTAAAATATATTTTTTCCCGTAAAAAATCTTAGAATAATTACACCTATAATTAAGCTTCAACGCACATATACATCGCCATCACCATCGATATGTATATATGAACTATATATGTATATTTGAACATCACTTTTGCCTCTTCCATCGATAAAGCTTATTCTCAGGCTTGTAAAAAACCCCATCTTTTCGAACAGAGTAACCACATACGTAGCTAGGATAACAATAAGCAGATGTATCCGGATTAATATTAACCGGGAAATTCACAAACCCGAAATTAGATCGGAGATGACAATGCGTGAAAGCGTTCCTCCTCTTACCATCGTATTTGAATTGGTACACAACGTACCGATCTCCTGGTTTGCTTTTCCTCCATACCTTATTTCCGTTTGCGCATACAAAACCTGCGTTTCCACTATTCTTCAGACCAAACAGATCATTGGAGATGACGATTCGTACAACCGTATTTGGCAGTACCCTAAATTCTGACCTATGGTCTTTCTTGTGGTACGATTGTAAGGAGTTTGCAAATAACGATAAGTTTGAGATTTGTACAAGGAGGAGGATGAGAAGATTCGTAACTAGGGTTTTGGGATTCATTCTCATTATGTCTTTTGAGTTATTGCGTCTTAAATTCTTTATTTGTGTTTTCTTATCTCAATCTTGCAACTTCTGGGTTTTATTAATACAGATATTTTTTGATACGGTTTTGTTAGTTTTCTGTTAGTTTGTTGGTGTAATAAATAGAGGAAAAACAACTGAAACGGGGGGGTGCTCATTTGCTTACATATGTATCATCTCTTCACTTGATTTTTTGTTTGTAAAACTCCTTCCCCATTTAGTAATAAAGAGGCGTGGCAATCGACTAATAATAGAATTATAGTTTGCATCATATTAGTTTCCGTTTTGTACTCTTATATTCGTAATATGAAGGTACTTTTATAGAAATGAACTTTTTTTTTGTTTATAATTAATAAAGAAACGGTCATAGTTCCTCGATTAAGTTTAGGTTCCCAGACGTCTAACTTGCGTTGTAGAACTTTCAGGATGGACATCCCCTCTCGTTCCTCCCAAATGCCGCCTCATCCGTTTGTTAGTGGCTGCATGACCCGACGAAGATAGACCACGCGTTCGCGTACTACTCACCCCCAGTGGACGAACATACGACCCGAGGCATGACCATCCCGAGGAATACACACCCCCACCCCCGTAAACATCCCGCATTGTTGCTGGAGATTTCTCAATCAAAGATTTAGATTATGTTGATGTAGATTTTGGACCTGTTGCTGCAGATTTTGCACTTTCTGCTTGATCAGTTGCTGCAGAATTCTGAAGAGGAGATTTTTGTCATGTTGCATCTGTGTTTTTTTCAAAGACAACTCTTTTGACATGTCATGCTACAAAAGACTTCAACGAGTTATCAAGGTATGCCATTTATGATGTAGGCCTCCATAGAAATGTAGCAGGTTCATGTACCGCATCCACAAATACTTTAACTGCATTTGGTCCGAGAGGAAGTCTATTAACTAATGATTTTTGTTCTTGAGACTGCCAATGACCTTCAGCAACAACGTCATCATTTCTAGACCAAACCAGTAGTTTGCATTCTTTCAAAGAATTTGTCGATGGGCTCTATCAAACACATGCAGAAAACATTATGATTCTGTTAAGCCAAAAAATCCAAACAAATACAAATTAACTGATTATGTTAAACCGATCATGATTCTGTTTATCCTATTCTAACTGATAATGGTTCTTTTTATCCTATACTAAGATACACTCATCAAAAATGAATTCTGACTACTATATATAGTTATGAATAAGGAATTTTACCTTAGGTGTAATATCTTTTGGTTGGAGCACATGGTCTGAAAGAACACACTTATCAGCAGGTCATGCAATCATTTCTCCAACAGTTTGCTCAACAATAAACATGTTAGCTGCATGTCTCCAAAGAAATGCATATGGTTTGGTTTTCAACCTAGACTTTAACATAATTAGGGCCTAAGAAAATATCATTCAAAAAGTCATCCGGATCAGAATGAAAAAATACGTCCCTCAACAACGTTTTCATCAGTATCAGACCAATCAACCAACACACATTTAGGTTTTGATATTTTGTTCACTCTCCATAATTTTGATTAGAAAAAAAATGTCTGAATTTAAAATAAAAAGAAGGATCACTGATCTGATCTAAATTACTTATTTTGCAGCAGCTGATTTTTCACCAACTTCAGGTTTTTGTCTCTGTAACATTAAAAACAAAGTCAAAATTTATGTAATAACTCAGCAGTCTAATGTATAAATTGACAAGTGTTAAAATATTGCTAATCTGGCTCTTAATTTTGCAATTTTATCTTGCAACTCCTTTACTGTTTGCTGCAAATGAACGTGATGCTCTTGCATTGCAGCCATACACTTGTTCTTCACTTGAAAACAAGCTATTTTGGTCATACTCATGCTTCTACCTATTGCCCTCAGCCGACCATAATTATCAGGTCCTAAAAGCTGTGAAAGGAAATCTTCTTTTGGATTAGTTGAAGATGATGGAGGATCACTATCAATTATATTACGGATGAATATCCGGTTAAGTCGGATATGTAAATATTCCATATTAGATTGTAGAGTTACCGACTTACTATTAGATTAATCTCTTTGTATATATATCTTGGCCGCTATACACATATCAATAAGAATACCTTTTACACACATCTTAGGTTTCTTGACATCGTATCAGAGCTTTAAACACAAAATTGCTCGATTTACACAGTTTTTTCTTTCCTTCGATCTCTTATTCTCTCTTTTGCTTTGACCTTATCCTTCTTCTAATTCGCTAAGATGACTAAAGATGGAGATATTTGTGACTTATCATCGGGTTCGACGGCGAAGTCTGGTTCGACGGAGAAGTCTAACTCGACGCGTGTTGAAGTTCAAAGACGTACGATTTCGCCATACGATCTCTCCTCCAGCGACAATCCAGGTTCTTTGATCTCTCAACCATTACTCAAGGGGCCAAATTACAACGAATGGTCTGGAAACTTGCGTACGGCACTTAAGGCGAGAAATAAGTTTGGCTTCGTTGATGGTTCAATTTCGCAACCCAGCCTTGATTCTGATGATTTGGAGGATTGGTGTACCAACAATGCTTTAGTCTTGTCTTGATTTAAGCTTACGATTACAGATACAGTTCGCTCCAATCTCTCACACTTTGAGATTGCAAGTGATTACTGGGAACACATCCGTCGTCGATACTCAATGAAAAACGGACAGCGTGTTCAACGCATTAAGGCAGAACTTGCGACTTGTAGACAACACGGTTGTCTATTGAAACTTACTACGGCAAATTGATGCAGCTTTGGACTGCTTTATCAGAACATCGACAGACAAAGAATTGTGGATGTCCTCTTGGTGTAGATCTCGAACGCGAACGTGACGAAGATCGTCTTCGAGAATTTCTTAAAGGCCTTGATGAGTCTCTTTACGGCTCTGTTAAGTCGAATCTGCTGCGTCCAATTATTTTCGTACACTGGGGTATCCTGAATGGTGGGGAGACCGACCGCGTGGTAAACTTTCTTCTACATCAGGAAGCGTTTCCTCTGCTCGTGCATCATCTGAACCGGCACGTGCTCTTACGGCACAGGTCTTTCCACCACAACAGTCTTCAGCAAATGCGGTTACAGCTTCTGATAGTATGGGGCTCAGTGGATTGAATTATGAGCAATGGCGTACCTTTGTGACTCTCTTGAATGAACGGAAGCCTCCTGCCTCTACCTTATTAAACGGTATGTTTTTTTTAGGCTCTTGGATTATAGACATTGGTGCTACAAATCACATGACAGGTTCGATCAATTTTCTGTCGGATATTCGAGAGGTGGTTCGTCTTCCTGTGAAATTACCTGATTGTAGAATTACTCTCGCTACTCGACAAGGAACAGTCGTTCTGAATTCTACTCTTACACTTCAGGATGTGTTGTTTGTTGATGGTTTGCAATGTCACTTAGTTTCTGTTTCACAGTTGATGCGCCAGCACACATGTATGTTTCAGATCACTAATCAGATTTGTCTAATTCAGGACCGCATTACCAAGATGCTAATTGGAGTGGCTGACCAACAATCTGGTCTGTATTTTTTTCGAGGGTTGGAATTTGCAGGCGCAATGCATCAAACGGAACATGTGTCTCGAGATGTATCGCTTAAGCCATCCTTCATCTAAAGTTTTAGATTTAATATCTATTTCGGATTTATCTAGTGATAGTACTTTATCTACCAAGGCATGTGAGATTTGTATACGCGCCAAACAGTCTCGTTCATCTTTTCCTACAAGTTCTACTACAACAACGGCTTTATTTGAATTGGTTCATTGTGATTTATGGGGCCCTTATCGTACTACGGCTCGTTGCGGTTCTCGTTATTTTCTTACTATCATTGATGATTATTCCCGCAGTGTATGGCTATATTTGCTTCCCTCTAAATCTGACGTTTCACGCACACTCCGTAACTTCATTGCTTTAGTTGAACGTCATTTTGCAACAATGGTCAAAACAATCCGTAGTGATAATGGTACGGAATTCTTATGCTTAAATTCATTTTTCAAGACAAAGGAATACTCCATGAAACGTCTTGCGTTGGCACACCTCAACAAAATGGACGTGCTGAACGTAAGCATCAACATATCTTAAATGTTGCTCGTGCGTTGAGGTTTCAGGCGAGCTTACCCATGGAATTTTGGGGAGAATGTATCTTAACTGCGGCTTATTTGATCAATCGCACGCCTACGCCTCTTCTTGATGGAGCTACACCATTTGAACGCCTTTACAATCGACCACCTCCACTTACTCATTTACGTGTATTTGGTTGTCTATGCTACGCTCACAACCAAAATCACAAGGGAGACAAATTTGCTACACGTAGCATTAAAGGAATTTTTGTTGGCTATCCTCATGGCAAGAAAGGTTGGAGAGTCTTGGATCCTGACATGGGGAAAGTTTTCTCTTCTCGGGATGTTGTTTTTTTGTGAATCAGAATTTTCCTTCTCAAAGACCTTACCTCCTCAGAAATCAGATCACGATTTACCTACCATATCATCATCATCTCTAACTCCAGCTTTTGATGATGAGTTAGCAATGGTTCCTCTATCTTCTTATTTGGTGTCTGATTTACCAGCTACGACACCAACTTCTACAGATTTGTCAGATGCAGCCATTACTTCTACCACGACTCCTAATGTTGTCACTGAGTCTGCACGTGCTTCATCTCTCACACCGATTCCGCTGAATGCTTTTGAATCTGAACCTGCATCTGACTCTGTTCTCGATCTCGATGCTACGATCTCCTACAATGATAATTCTGCTTCATCTGACAGTGACGATCCACCTATTTGGAATTAGGTCGTGGTCTTCGCACCAAAACACTGCCTGCAAAGCTTCATGATTATGTGCTTCAGACGATTTCACCTATTGTTTCTGGTCCTATCGTCGCTCCATATGGAATTGAATTCTACGTTGACTCGTCCAATTTCTCAGAAAGTCACTGTAATTTTCTTGCTGCGATCTCATCTCTCACAGAGCCTCGATCGTATCAGGAAGCTATCTTGGATGAAAATTGTCGCTTAGCTGTTAAGGGAGAATACGATGCACTTGTTGCTAGTGAAACTTGGACTATTGAGACTTTACCGCCTGGGAAACATGCTATAGGCAGTAAATGGGTCTTTAAACTTAAATTTCGTTCTGACGGTACTTTGGAACGGTATAAGGCATGACTCGTTGTTCTTGGCAATAACCAGATTGAGTGTGAAGATTACGACGAAACCTTTGCCCCCGTCGCCAAAATGACTATGGTGCGAATGTTTTTGCAAATTGCTGCGTCTAAGAACTGGGAGGTTCACCAAATGGACGTTCACAATGCTTTCCTCCATGGTGATTTGAAGGAAGAAGTGTACATGCGCCTCCCTCTTGGTTTTCGTGGTCCCGACAAGAATCAAGTTTGTCGCTTACGAAAATCTCTCTCCGGTTTGCGTCAAGCTCTTCGTTGTTGGTTTGAGAAACTTACTTCTGCGTTATGCAATTATGGTTTCGCACAAAGTATCCCTGATTACTCCTTGTTTAATTTGGACAAAGGTACAGATCATCTTCAAGTTCTTGTTTATGTAGATGATCTGATTATTTCTGGAAGCTCTTTGTCCATCATTACATCATTCAAGGTTTATTTGAGTCAGTGCTTCCATATGAAAGACCTGGGTATATCCAAATATTTTCTCGGCCTTGAACTTGCTCGCAGTCCTACTGGTATTTACTTATGTCAGCGCAAATACGCTCTAGACATTATTCAGGAAGCTGGCTTACTTGCTGCAAAGCCTGCTGCTTTTCCTCTTGAACAGAATCACAAGTTGGCGTTGGACAAAGGTCCGGATTGTCCGCATATTGCTGCTTATCGTCGACTTGTTGGGCGTCTTATCTATCTCGCATGTACTCGTCCGGATCTCTAGTATTCTGTTCATGTGCTCTCTCAATTTATGCAAAAGTCGAAGCAAGCTCACTGGGAGGCTGCCCTTCGTGTTGTGCGCTATTTGAAAGGTAGTCATGGTCAGGGGACCTTCTGCGTGCACATATTGAACTTAAGAACGTTGCTTGGTGTGACTCGGACTGGGCAGGGTGTCTTATTACGTGACGCTCTCTTACAGGCTGGTTTATTCAGTTGGGTGGTTCGCCTATATCGTGGAAGACACAGAAACAGCGGAATGTCTCTCGTTCGAGTGTTGAAGCAGAGTATTGTGCTATGTCCCTTACCGTTCATGAACTTATTTGGATCAAAAATCTGCTTCATTCTTTTGGTATTGATCATTCTGCGTCTATGGTTGTTAATTGTGACAGCAAATCTGCATTACATTTGGCGGCCAATCCTGTCTTTCATGAACGAACAAAGCATGTAGAAAATGACTGTCATTTTATACGAGATGAGATAGTCAGCGGCAACATAGCTACACGCCACGTTTCTACACATAATCAACTTGCAGACATTTTCACCAAGGCCCTTAGTCGCAGAGAGTTTGACGATTTCTTATCCAAGTTGGGCGTTTGTGATCTCTACGCTCTAACTTGAGGGGGGGTATTACGGATGAATATCCGGATAAGTCAGATATGTAAATATTCCATATTAGATTGTAGAGTTACCGACTTACTATTAGGTTAATCTCTTTGTATATATATCTTGGTCGCTGTACACATATCAATAAGAATACCTTTTACACACATCTTAGGTTTCTTGACAAACTAGCTTAGTTGTCTTTCTCTGCAAAACATAAACTACATATTTAAAGGCTAATCTATAACAGACATTAAACCAAATTCAAAAGTATTTGAAGCAAATTAACAACTTACAAACTTTTCAGCGGCATTCGTATGTGTGAAAAATAATAATAGAATAACACTTTTTGTGGAATAGAGGGAGTAAGAAGCTGAAAGGTAATCGCTTTAACTATCCATATTGGTCTATTTCGATTTGTTCCGGTTTATTTACATATGAAAAATTAAAAACAAATGAATATGGTCCTTTAGTCACTATACTCTAAGTAATTCACGTACTGGTTTCATAATATGACACTATATTTTTAGTAACATTATTTCATAATATACTAGGCGTCGAGTAAGCTCATTTTGTAAAAATTGTTAATATTGATTTATTTAGAGGTTAACATTTACAATATTGGTTTTATTTCAGATTTTTCGATATCAAAATTTACATGGTTAATATAAGAAAATGAAAAAACTATTTGTATTTCGGCCGTTTTGTTTAAATTTACCAGTTAATTTTTTTTTTTGATATATATTTCAATTTGAGATCTGGATAAAAGATTTTAAATATGGTTCCAACAACACTTTATACCCTATATTGTTTTGTGCACTAAAGAGTAATATGAATGGTTTGCTCTCTAGTCATTGTATCATTGACATCAACTTACTGTTGGAGATGGGTTGCATACCCTCACCTAAAACCCTGTCCAAATCAAGATCAGCCCCTTTTTTTAGTTCGGCCTAATGATGATGTCTAAAGGAAAAAACAAAAATCCTAACCGACAAAGCATATGTATAAATAAGGAGGCACATCATTGAGAGAGAGGGAGGAAAAAATAGACAAGACCTAAGAGATCGACTACGACGAACTCTTCAACTTTTAATTTCTTAAGTTCTTATTTTTTTCTGATTAGATCGTCGTCTTGGCTAACTAAATTTTTCCTATAATTTTGTCAGAAGTATTTGCAGAGTCATTTACCAATAAGCAAAACGCATCTTGATCAACCTCTTTAACAAGTAGATTCAATGATTTCCTCCGCAAAGAAATGCACTATCTCTATTTGAATTATAGAGACACCATTTGATCATTTTTGGCGCATTTTCCAATACAACCTTACTTACAAGCTCATTTTTCTTTGTGGTATATTTTACAAGCTCCAAAAAAATTTCCTACTTGATGATTCTCACTGACACATGCATCATGATCTCAAGAAGGTAATCCTTATCGTAACAAATATCTACAAAAATCAATTGAAGCATTCAATATGATCATGAATTCATTTTGACCGCGACATGCTACTTATAAAAAGTATAGATGATTGATTGAATTTGTCTCTAATCCACTCTCTTAGATGCATTATTACGAAACTACTCATCAATCTCACATGATCGTGGGATTGTTCCAAGTACTAAAACCTTTTGTCACGAATGCATCACTTTCATCTTTATTTTCGATGTAATTTATAATCAAGTACAAAAACAAACATATTCTCTAACCAACTACCATAGTGATCAAAGAAAAATAGATTGAATCATCTCAATTTATTTTCTATCGATGACTAGGAGGTTGGCAATGACCTCTATGGAACATAGCATGTGTGTGGGTGTTGTATTGACATAACTACCATCAAGCTCTCGTACTATTTACAATTAAGTGACGTCAAATGAAAACAAACTAACCCCAATCATCTTCTGTCATCGCATTTTATCTGTCATCTCTTTGCATAATATAATCAGTCACTTTGAGAGATGAGCTTAGAAGATTTATGTAGTTTGTGAGATGTTATTACAGGAGAACAAAATATTATAAGGGCTTAGATATGATTTTTTCTTCTGTATGTAACATACATGAAAGTTGTTTTGTTTTTACTTATTTGGGAGCTGGTACTAAAAATAAACCCCAAAGTTGTGGGAATTGTAGTACAATAAATTATGAAGTGTTAAGAAAATAGTGATTATCCATCATGTTTCCACCTCATATACACTTGTCTATATTTCTCATTGCATTGACACTTGTCTTGGTCTCTTTAAAGGGTTTTATCCTCATCAACATACAACATGTCATTACCTCCTTAAGTGGTGATAATTGTCCCCTTCACCTATTCATATTATAAATAGATGGTTGTACCAAAAAATCCGAAACAATCACTCTGATATCGCCATTGAATCTTCCTCTTCATCTTCTCATCTCTAACCATAGATCTAAAAATTACTTTTATTCAAACTATTTGAAACTAATGAAGAAGGGGGGAGAGAGAGAGAGACGCCGCCGCCGACAATCGCCGACGGCCCTAAATATCACGATGAATGAAAGAGATTAAGAATAAAATCGTATCGTCAATTTTAGGTAATTATGACGAGAATTACCTAAAATCTATCAGAAAACAATATACATTTTAAAGGTCTCTACGAGGCATTTTTTCTCCGCCATAGTTTTCTCCGTCGCACCTTTACCAGCTTCGATCTCCCTCTTTGGTGTGCGGTGCTTCTCACCGCTTTTGTGGGAGGGACCCCTGCTTCTTCCGCTTTCTTTTGCCTTCCCCATCGGTGTTTTTGACGAGGTTTTGTGGCAGATCCGCTGGTGTTTCGCTTGCCTATGGTTTGACGTTGGTGGCTCTTCGTCGCTCCGAGGTGTGTCTCCTTTGTTGTGGCCTCTGTTCTCTCTCCCTCTGGCTCCCTATTGAGGACGGCGGTGGGCTCGATTGGTGAGAGTTTTGTCGGTGCAGTAAATCTGGAGTTTCTCTTCTCGGTGCGGCCTCCGAGAGTTCTGTAGATGCTTATGTGTAGGGCTCCACGGCGTTCCCTCTTGGTCTAGAATTGACGGCTCTTTGCGTCTCCCTCAGGTGTTGCCTCTGCCTCGCCTCTGTTTTCTCTTCTCCTCCGGTGGTGCTCTGGGAGGTCTTGTTCCGACGACGGTTAATTTTCAGGGTTTCGGTTCCACCTCGATTTGGCTTTTCTCTCTGGTGTACTTGCGTTTCCCCTTCGACGGTTGTGATTTGGGCGGAGGTCTTCGGCATTGATTTGGTTTGGTTTGGGCTGCCTTGGCGACGGCCGGTGGTAAGGCTTTAGCGTGGGTTAGGTTGTTCAGAGCTCCTCTCCCTGTTGTTTGCTTCTCGTGGCTTCTCTGTTCTGTTTTGGCCTCCGGTGTGGCTCCTTCTACTTCTCCGGTGTGTGTTTTGTTTCAGGTTTTGGGTCCGTCGGTTCTTGAAGGGTTTCAATTCTCGGTGGGTGATGGCCTCATCGATAGCTTCGGCGGAGACTCGGTTTCGAATAGAGACAGTGGGTTTTTCTTGGCGACTAATTTATTTCCGTGGGAGATGGTTCTCGCAACTTTTCCAAGCTCGGAAATGGCGACTAGAGGCGGCTTCTCTAGCTGCCCGAAGAGGCTCCCGTGCCGCATGTTTGTGGTTAGGTCAGTTGAAGCGTTTTCCGTTTTTGTGTTTATTCTCGGAGAAGCTGTAGGCGCCTTTTCTGCGAGGTTTGAGGGCTGACCTCGGGTGGGGTTTCTCGCGATAACGACAATGAGGACTCGAGTTTTTCGGGACTGCAAGTGTAAATTTCAAGAATGTAAGTTTTCGAAATCTGTGTTTCGTCTTCGGGTATCCGCTGGTGTGTCTTGGTGTGTGCCTAGCTTGTCGTTTTGTGCTCTTTCTTTGTTTCTGCCTTCGTTTTAGTTTTTGGTTTTTCTGCTTTTTTAGTTTTCTATGTAACTCTGTCACGACTCGAAAATTGTATAAAACTAAACATTTTACCCAAAAAAATAGGTTCGTCAATTTTTGATGCATTTTGGTTATCTTGGGAAATTTGGTTGTTTAGTTTTCTCGCTTTTTGATTTTTGTGGATATTTTGGATATTTTGGTTAGAGCTGGTTATAAAAAAGTGAAAAACAAAAGCTGATTGCAGGTAACTCCCTAAACAGCTTCATCTGTTCTACCTTCTTTACATAAACCAAGTCAATAGCACATTATAGCATATGGATATCATTAGCATATACCATAAGATTAAAAACATCAAAATTCGAAAACAACAAAAAAGAAATTTGATTGTATATTTTCTTAAACTAAAATTAATTGTATTTACATTTATTCTATATTTCCTTTTTAAAATGAAATATGTATATCCTTTTTATGTTTTATACTTTCCTTTTTAAAATTAAATTACGTATACATTATTGTTTTTTTTTTGTTTTTTGTATCGACTAATATTTTTTAATTATGATATATATGGAAATCTTACTAATTAATTTATCATGTCGTGGTCGTGTAATTAACAATTTTTGAGGCATTCAATTTTGTATAAAGATATGTAAGGGCTTTCTTCAATCTCTTAAATCTCTATGTTCATCTTTCATCATCGAATAACTGTATTGGGGTAGATCCTTCTTCCTCCTTGATCCCTCTACTCTCTGATTTACCCGCTCCACGATGTCCTGTTGACGTAGATGTCAGAAAGTGGGTTGAGAAGGCAGTAAAACTCGGTGTGAAAAAGTTAGTTTTCAAGCTCCTCTGGCAGGAGAGCCTACAAGCTTCCCTAAGAGCCTTTACACATGCGACACGCTGGTTACTTTATCTCTATCCAACCAGATTCTCGTCGATGTTTCTGTCCCGGCTAGCCTTCCATCTCTCTTATATATGCCTGGGTGTACAAAGACGAGGACTCTCTTGCTAGGCTTTTATCGGGTTCCCCTGTTCTCAACCATCTAGTGGTTGAACGACGTGATGAGTATGACAACTTGACAAACTTTACCGTGAAGGTGCCTTCATTGAAATTATTACATTATACGACTAGTTGGTGCAATAAAGAGGAAGATCCCATTGGGTCGTTGGTGATAGATTCCCCTGCAGTAACAGATTTAAGCATAGTTGACTATTGGGGAGGCTATTGTAGTTTGATAGACAATATGCTTTGCCTTGATGAGGTATACATCGGCTATGTTGCTAACCATGATGATAAGTTTCTGACATGCTTTTCCTCTGCGAGACGTCTATGTTTGTATTTATCAGAATCAATGGTAATCCCCTGGGCCCAATTTACTTTGTTTCTTGTTCCTTGCTAGGTCAACTAATCTTTTTTTGTTTGTTTTTGTTTTATTGCAGGCTGCCTGTTGTAACGCCATTAAGTTGTCTCGGCTCATGGAATTATTCTTTGGTTCACAAAATCCAATATATTGGTTGGGACCACTTATTTTGTTGCTTCAAAACTCTACTAAACTGAAAACTCTTACGATCAACACCACTGTAAGTGCCTTCATCCCTTCAAATATGCACATCTAGTTTTTGATGAATTTGAATAAGGATTACAGTAACTGTAATGGTATTAGGGATGGTGTCCCCCATATTCCTGGAACCAGCCGAGTACTATTCCCGGATGCTTATCGTCTCATCTAGAGATTGTTAGGTGGAAAGACTATGGAGGAACTGAAGATGAGAAACAACTATTGACATACATTCTCGCAAACTCAATCTGTTTAAAGACAGTGGAGATCGATCTCTCCCTTATACCAACCTGCGATCTTCAAGAGTGCCAAGAGGAGTTAGAATCTATGCCTAGGATTTCACCGTTACCTCGCCTTCTTTATTCTACCCCTCACTCCAAGTGGACTTTTTAGCTCATCTTTATTTTGGTTAAGATCATTGTGTGAAACAATTTTCTGAATTATCATTATTAAGTTATTTCGATAGATTTATCTTTTCCGCCCATAAAATAGTGCTCAATGGTGTTTCCCTTTGTTCATCCTTATGACTCTCTTGTCTAGCTGTGGTTTAACTAAAGGTTGTAGCCATTGTTAAGAGATTAGTGATATAGCATAAGTTGCTTCAGTCTCTTGATACACTGTCTTAAANATTTGTGACTTCATTCCATTAAGCTCCAAAATGTATCCAAATCTCCAATTTATCTCCAATTGTACCTGAACCTGTAAAGACTCTATATAGACTCGAAAATAGCCAAAAAGACTATATAAAAACACTTATATCATGGTCTACACAATAAAAAAGAATCCAAACGAAGAACAGTGAAAAGTATTATATCTATGATCTAACAACCTATCGAATCAAACCATGAAATCCCTTTGAGAAACCCCCTTTGAAACCCAACTGAAAGACTACTCAAACATAGATCTGAAATTCATCATCATTGCAATAGATACGAATCACAAAAGTCTGAAAGAAACAAAAAGGTAATAGTAGCTGCAAAAGTAATGAAAGAGAGATTAAGGATATTAGTAGAGCAGGGCGACGGGAAGGAGAGTGAAAGATGGCTTTCGCTCCTCTTCTCTTCCTCCTAGGCCGCGATTCCTCCTCTAGGTCGTGGATTGGGTGGCTGACTTTGAACTCTCCAAAATTAAGAGTAGCAACGTGTATTTATAGGTCTATAGGTCTTCTTAGGCGTCATTTAGGGTTCCACTATGTTTGGTGGCTATCGGGCTTGATTTGGGCTTGCAAACGTGCTCGGGAATCGTCACTTATTCTGGCCGCGCGACGGGTTTTCATGGCCCGACCATTGGTCTTCTGAGCTTTCCTGGCGCGGTCAGGCTTCTTCTGGTGATGTCTCTGACGGGCCTTCTTGCTTCCTTCATAACTTGAGATCCAACCATAAGATTGAACTCAAATAACTTCGAAGTGAAAGATAGTAGATCAGGCTATCTTGTCACCAAAATTCAGCTTAATCTTGTGGTAGGAAGGTCTCCATCTTGTGCTAAACTTCTGTCAAAAAGCTCATATTCCGAGAATGTTCGTTTTGCTCTGTTTTGCATCTTTTTCCTAAGATTTCCTGAAAAGAGTTTTGCACATACAAATACTCGAAAACTACTAAATATACATTAATAATTTAGTGAAATGCTTATTAAAGCATACACTTAGAGCATCAGTATTACAGAGACCCTCGTGGGCCTCTTTAGCATTTAATATTAATAAAAAAAATTTGAAAAAATAGATTTCCGTAAAAAAAAAAAGTTTGGCCAATCGGGTCTCAACACGTGTCGAGCTCTCTCTTCAGAGTCGATTCTTCTGCCTCTTCCCTGAGAGTCGATTCTCTCAAAAAGCTTTGGCACATTATTGTTTTTTTTTTTAGTTAAGAATTTCTATAAAACTGTGCAATAAAGATGCTCTTATGATAGTAAAAATGGGTAAAATATGCATGTTATCACTACACCACCGATGAATCTCATCTCTCTCCAAACCAATAACTCAATACTGTAAAAAACATGTTTTTGGTCAATTAGGATCTAAGTGACCAGGAGAAGTAAAAAGCTAGATTAAAGTAAAAAAAATGTGAAACACTCAAGAAAGTTGAAAGGAAAATTAGAGCAAATGTTGGTGAAGCCGAAAAAAAATAAAGAATTATTTAAATAGATGTGATTTGACCATTTGCTTAGAAATTGCTTACGACTATTTTCAATAATACCGTGTGGCCGACTCTTACGAGCTGAGAAGTTATCTTTGTTGGTTCACAAAGCCAATGGTGATAAAGGAAACGAGAAACTAGTTGCGCCTTGTCTTGCTTGTTCATTCAACAACATGTGTGCTGCCTAATGGACAATAGAAGTGGATACACTCATGGTCACAAATACAAAAATGTGATAAGTTGAGTTTTTTTAAGTTTTTGTTTTGCATTGACTTTTCTTGTTATGTTTGGTGGCATGTAAGGAATTCTTCTATGATTACATTTGATTTTTTGAAGGAATGGTATACTTGTTATAAGTTGAACATCACATAATCAAATTTACAAAAGTTTCTAGTTGCCAATAAGCTTGAGGTTTTCTTTGACCATCATCATGTAGTCACATTTGATGAAATGGACACATTGTTAGTGGACAAACGATCATAAATTTAAGTAACAAAATTTGTTTCGTTAGCTAACCTGATAACAAAGGCAACGAAGGCATGAACATGATCCAAAGTGTAAATAACCATACAATTACCACTATATGTATACACGTATACATGTATGGCATTGTGGACAAGAGCCTATGGATACAAACACAAAGACACAACCATGGACATATTACTATGGATATAACACATATACACACTATTATGGATACAACACATGGAAGGAGAAGAGCTTGTCCGATTGTTTTGGCAGAAATCGTCTATTGTCTCTATTCCCAAGATCCTACTCACCTTTTAACAATAAAACTTACAAAGCATAATGATCAAATTAATAAACAAGAACATAAAATTGAACAAGTTTGAAAAGTCAGAATAAGAACATATAGTTCAATGCTACACCATATACACACCCACATATATACACTGAATATTACGCAGCATCAAATTCGAGTAAGCCCCATTTACCTTAATTGAGATTCAAATTCAGAACAACATAGATCGAAGCAATTTGAGCATCTTCAATTGCTGAATCCGAGTATCCATTCGTTCGTATCCATGCTTCTGTGTCCAGTTGTTCTTATCCATGCTTTTGTATCCATTTGTTCCTATCCATGCTTCAGACTCCGAGACATGCTGTTATGTTTCTCACTTGTCTCCACCATTGTTGAGATCTCAATCCTGGGTTTTTTTTTGGAAAAGCATAAAAAATTGAAATTTGCAAAAGAGGAGATTGCGAATTTCAATCAAGGAGATGAAGATAATTAACATAATTTTTGAAATTGAAAGATGAATGTTTAAAAGAGATCTCAAACGAAATATTCTGATCTGATGAGAAGAAGAAGACACTGTGAGAGGTCATCTACCAAATCACTCAAGACACAAACAGAGGAAAGTTGTTCGGTTGTCGTCGTCGAATCAAGCAAACGGTGCTTACTGATAAAGGTTTTGGTCAACGTCAACAGCGGCGCAGATCGACAGTTACCGGAGATGGGAGCGTCGGTGTTTTTGTATGTTTGGACGAAAGTGTGTTAAGGCACAAAAGGATAATGAGGATAGTTTAATATTTTCAAGTAGTAAAAGGACCTCAATTGCTAAAATAAGTAAATAATTCATTAAAAAAAAAACCGAAAGTCCTAACCTCTGTCAAGAGATTAGTGATATACAATAAAGTTGCTTCAGTCTCACTACACTGTCTCAGATACTTTTTTTAAACCAATGTAGCGCCTAACTTGCACTAGTATAGTTTGCAACTTTGACACTAAGGAAAAAAAACGTACTTATGATGAAAAAAGGAGCTTGCATATATACAAATTCAAAGCTGGAAGCTTTCCTTGATGGGATTTTACCTTTAAAAAATAGGTTCGTCAATCTTTGATGCATTTTGGTTATTTTGGGAGATTTGGTTGTTTGGTTTTTTCGGTTTTTGAATTTTGTGAATATTTTGGTTAAAGCGGGTTATAAAAAATTAACAAAAGCTAATTGCCGCCTATTACTGCCGAACTGAATTAAAAATAAAAAGTGCCAATCGGTTTAGATGTCAAAACCTAATAGAAATCGAACCGGTTTGTTTCTATTCGGTTACGAACGCTCAGTCCCAGGGTTTACATGTTTGATTTGAAATTTAAAAAGCTATCCTATAAAAATATACTATATTTTACTGTAAAAGACCATTTCAAAAACAGTTTAATTTCCAAAAGGTATTTCTTTAAACGAAAAGCAATTTTTTAAGAGAGAAACTTTTGGAATTTTCCAAGTCTGAAGTGTGATGAAGCTGTGGAAAACGACGAAGGCGAACGTGAAAAGCCACAGAACTCAGCCATTCACAAACCGTTCACACACACACTCTCTCACGATCCCTCTTCACAAATCCCCAAAACAATTCGAAAATGTTCGTCTCGAAAACCCTAACGCTCCTCGTCTCCTCCGTCGCGGTTCTAACCATCGCCGGCGGTTTCAATAGAGCCGTCGCATTCGGCGGAAACGGAGGAGGAAACACAAATAATGTCTACTCGCCTTGCTCCGACACCAGGATCCAGAGATCCGACGGATTCACATTCGGAATCGCCTTCTCTTCGCGTCCGTCTTTTTTCCTCAATCAGACGGTTCTTCTCTCTCCCTGCGACCGTCGGCTTACCCTCGCCGCCATGAACTCTCAGCTCTCTGTCTTCCGTCCTAAGATCGACGAGATCTCTCTACTCTCTATCAACACCTCCGCTTTCTTCCCGGTAATCTAAGATTCCGGTCAAATCTGGTCTCCTTTTTTGGTTTATTTAACTAATTTTGGATTATATTAGTTAATCAGATTAAGAAATCGTTTATTAATAATCTCTTCAGAGTTTAGATTTGGTTGACTTTGGTTTCTTGACTGTGACTACAGTCAAACTACACTGATTAGATTGATTCATGTATACTAATAATCAGTTTTGGTTTTTAAATCATTATGAAGATGTGATTACAACAAGTATATATACTTGAATTGGTAGTGAAATCCAAAGTTTGAGTTTCCAATTCAGATTAAGAATATGCATATATGAGTGGATTTGGTTGACTTTGGCTTTTTTGAATATTCCATTATGTTGACTTTACCTGACTACACTATTGCTTCATGTCTACTAATAATAATTCTTCAGTGTTATTAAATTTGAGGTTGAATAAAAAAGTATCAGATTTGGTTTTATGTGATTACAAGTTATGCAAATCAGCTTACAATTACTACTTGAATTGGTTAGTGATGTACAAAGTTTGATTTTCCGATTCGGATTGATGAAGAAAACACAGAATCTTATAGTAATCTGTTTAGATTAGGGGAAAAAGAAGAAGTATATATGTGGTTGACTTTGGCTTTTTCAAGATTGAACGTTGAACTTACACGACTACACTAATCAATTAGATTGCTTCATGTCTATATAATTTCTTAAGTGTAAGATATCATCAGGCTGTATAGATAAGGTATCAGATTTTTATTTGATCACAAATCAACCATAGTATACTTGAGATTGGTGAAGAAACCATAATCTTTCTTTATGTGACCGTGTTCATATGTTTTTTGGATGTATTAATCTCTTCAGGACAACTATGGTGGATATATGGTGGCATTTGCTGGTCGGAAATATGCGGCAAGGTCTCCTCCGGCTTTTATTGCTAACACCACCTTCATTGTAACCAGTTTTACTTTGGTAAAGCCTTTTTATATATCATCCCTTACAAAAATTTTGATTAGATAGATTCCTCAAGAACTCTTATTAAGGCGCTATTGCTATTGCTATTGCTATTGCGTTTTTTCTTTTTTCAAGGTGATGGAGTTTCAGAAAGGTAGGCTTCAAAACCTATACTGGAAGAGAGACGGGTGCGCGTCTTGCAAAGGGAATCCAAACTTTGTGTGCCTCAACAAGCATGATTGCGCTATCAGAACACCGAGCTGCAAAGGCCGGGGAGGTACGGTGGACTGCAGCCTCGGTATCCAGCTGGCGTTTTCCGGCACTGACAAACACTTGGCGGTTCTGAACTCGTGGTATGAAGTCGAGAACCTTAAGCAGTATTCTCTTTACGGTCTGTATTCAAACCTCAAGAGCTCGCTTACGAGTCAGTTCAACAATTTCTTCTAAAGGCTTCCTTTTAACTCTTGAAGAGGGTCTTAGTGTTTGTTTGTAGCACGTAGTAGGTAACTTTCTTTGGTTACTATCTAATGATTTATGAAAATGTAACAGCAAATTTGCAGAAATGGTTATTGTATTAACCGGAGTGTCTTTATTCCGGGCAAATCTGGTTTGGTTCAGTTTTTAATCTAGTCAAATATGGAAAAGCAGTAGATGCATTATTCTCAAATCTCAACTCCATCAAATTCAAATCAAATGTGTGTTCTTTTCTCTCCATGAAACCCACAGCTTTCAGACAAAACTCTAGCAGCTGCATATACCAAATACTAAACATTTTTAGTCCTATGACATTACATGACTCGTATGACAACAATTTCTTCTTGGGCCGTGTCTGTTGCCTCATCTTGTGGTCTCACCGCAAAACACAAATATATACGTGAATCAAGACACTGAATATGTGCTTTTCTTGATTGTTTTTTTTCCTATTTGGCTATGTTGATGAAGCAAGGTTGGTGACACCAAAGTACAGAGTCTTCTGGTTGAAAGCATTTATGGCATAGTCAACCTGAAGGTGACCCAACGGAGACTTGAACCGTAGTCCATACCCGAATCCATACCCAAACCCCGGCTTCCCCTGTCTCAACGACGGGTTCCCTGAAACCGATTTCATAACAACTTCATCCATTTTGTGTTCAAACAACTTCTTCATGATTTAGATCAGGCAAAGTGAGCTGCTTACCGGGGACCAGACGGCTCGACCCTAGGTCCGTTCCACAATCCAAGAAGATGGTTCCTTCTGTCATCTTGTTCTGTAAACAAACAAAGGAACCAAAAGCTCAATTAAAAACTCAAAAGGAGAAAACCGTTTGATGGTTCTGAAGATCCCTGAGTCAGACAACATCCCCACGTACCAGAGGCAAGGCTAATTCTGTATTAGCAACGAGGCATGACCTCCCGGATCCAACAGCGCCTTCACCATATCCCCGAACACTGCCTAGCCCACCAATGGCAAATGCTTGATAAGGAGCCATGTCTCCTACAATTGAACCACCTGTCAGGCTGCCAAACCTCGGAACGTCATTATAAAGCCTCTTTCTACTTGTACTAGCCAAGAACAGAGAATGTAAGATTCTGTCAGTACCTTGCTAAGAGAAAAGCCGGTCCCAACCTGACACCTTTCGATGCGACAAATTTGAAACGGTTGAAGATAAGCCACTTGGACACAACCGGAATACCTTGTTCTATTTGCATGCTGAACTGAAAAAGCGAGAGAAGCCAATATGATGGGATTAGAATAACGTTTTGCTAGTATATATGAAACATAAATGCAAGAGCTTCTTACATGAGAAAGACCCTGGTCGTTAGCCTTTGCAAACCGGGATTCTTGCTTTAAAACGACCATACTGTCATGGGTATTTCCACTGCATAGCAAAGATATTTCTATGTGATGTAAATATCAGTTTTATGCTAGAGCTCAAGGAAAAGAAACCAAGGCAAAAGAAATCTAATATCACCTGCAAGTTACAGGGAATCCATCCATATCTCTCGTTATTGGGCGTCCTTCATCGTTTATAGGACGCACTTGCTGCACGAATGGCAAATGTTATTCTTTGACCCCGAAGTAAAACATCAAAGAGAGCAACAAACATTTTGTTCTACAGTCTGGAGAAGGAACCTCAAACTTAACGCTGGTTGTGCTGCTCCACTTTGAGCTCGCTGGTTCGCTCATGTCTACACCAACTGCCAATTTAGACAGATTTACACCTCCGCTCCCTGACCGGGAAAAATTGTCAACCGGAGTTCCATGGACCCCTATCTCGGGTGAAAGAGAATGCTGTGACAGATTTTTAAAATATTAACATAAGCATAGATTTAGAAAAATTCACTTTCTAAGATGGTTTCACAAATCATTTAACACAATTGAGTATATCCAAAATTGATCCTGTTTCATTGGAACCTGTACGAAGAAACACTGTTGCGGACGCCATTCAGGTCTAGGTCTCCTAAAAGCCACCAGTACATTGGAATCATACAACCCTTTATCCCACGATACATCAAGCTTCTCGCTTCCTCCAAACAAATTCGGATGTTTGATACAGAGACTGCAACACACAGACCCAAATGAACATTTCAATTGAACAGATTATTTGAATACCGACGATATCAATTAGCATTTTAAGTCACAGAACTTGCCTGCCAATCACTAGAGAAAGAGGACTGCTAGTGTCCCTGTACAAACAGATTTAACTTTAATATTGTTCGATGAAGATAAAGCTGGTACATTTGCAATAGTATTGATGAGTAAAGTTGAAGATTAGATGATGGGAGCAAACCTGAAAGCAGGGAACATTAGAGAAGTACAAAGCTTGTGAGTGAAATCCACATTAACATCAATCTTGGCTGCAATCAACAAAAAAAAAAAAAAAAATTCACAACACACCCTCAATAAACAAGCAAGAAACTAAAGTAATGACAAACAAAAAGACCAAGAAACTAAAGTAAAGACAAACAAAAAGACCAAAATTGATACTTTTGCTCAAAAATCATTTATCAAAACCACATATCTTCTTAATCTTTCACTACATTCAAAAGCAAGACTTATCCCACATTATCGTTAGTAACAAAAGTCTTGGAAAGTGTTTTCCTTTACAAACAAACAACCAATGTATCCTCTATATTCATCAATTAACACACATACACCAAGTACAAACATAACACATAATCATATATAAAATGGGAAATGAAGATAAATTATAGAAGAAACAAAAAAATAAAATCCTATTTAAGCCCTCAATTGGAATATTACAATCAGACATCTATTGGATGTGGTTAATCCACAATCAAACTCTAGAATTTACCATATTTCAACACATTAATACTGATCTAAAACACAAATGTTGATAATCTAGTAATAGAAGGAGAGGAAGAGATAGGTTTAGAACATAAGAATGGACCTCTGCCAGCGTGGATGCTCTTCTGAGCTCCCATGGCGATCGTGAGAGAAAAAGATCAAACATGAAGAGAACCCAAGACAGGAATTTGCAATAAACGAGGAAAGAAGCAATGAGGTATGGTTTTTTAATTTGAAATTGAGGAAAAAGGAGGAATCTTTCTGTTTCGTCTTTCTTCTTTTGGGAGTGAATTGAATTGCAGAGGAGAGGGGTAAGGATTTGATGCCTTTGGATGATATTTGGAGAAGAAAGGAAGTTTGGGTTTATCTCTCTCGTCTTTCTTCTCTTCTGTGTTCTGGGCTTTATGCACGTGGGCCGTCTCTAATTATCGAAATCTGATTAAAATGGAAAAACTAAAATCAATATAATACCAATCAATGGCTTCAATACCCTTTGACCTGAAAATAAGATCTTAAATACCCCTCTCTCTTTTTAAGTTTAATTTTCTATTTAATTTTAATAGAAAACAGGTTGTTTACTATGTTATCTCTCTAAAATTAACCTATTTACTAAGAAAACCAGTACAAAAACCGACCCATTCGATAGAACTCGGATAAAACCGAGTCCCTAACTCAAACAGATCAGGATCGGATCCGAATCAAACGCCAAGTTTGAAAAATCTTCACATTCTCCCTCGCGATCCAACTCTCCAACTTCGACGGTTACAAACGAATAACTACGGAAAACTAAGAAGCAAATTGGAGCAATCGGATTCGAGTTCGGAATCGGAGTAGTCAGAATCGCAATCGGAGCAAGCGGATTCGCAATCGGAGCAAGCAGATTCGCAGTCGGAAAAATCGCCCGGAGAAATCATCCGGAAAAATAGAAAGCAAATATGTCATCCGGAGGTATTTGATCTTTAAACACTTATTTCGGGGAACCCTCTTCTTCTTCTTCTTCCGAGCCCGTTTGAATCAAATTGGGTTTTGCTTTTGAGTGTATAAATATTGTCGATTTTCGTACTGAGTTATATTGTGTTGATGCATGTCCTAATTGTGTCGATTCCCGACTTGTTGTGTAGGAATATCAGTGAATTTGTGAAGAACAAGAAGGGCCCGTACGAAAAATGTGTCATATATCGTAGACAAGTTTATTGGGCGAGATGAAGAGCATCTGAGTCGATCACAAGAAGAGAGAGGCCAGAGCAGCAGAAGAACCCTGACCAATTTCGCACTCGAAGTGGTATGTAGTTCGATAGTAGTTCGATTATATGGTGAACAAGTAGTAGAACTTGGTAACACTATAAGATTTTTGATGTCTTAGTATTACAAAAAGAAAAGTAAAACTTGGTAACACTTGATACAACCTGAATCGATTACAGGATTCTGAGGATGATACAGAGTTGATGCAACCTATGCGGATGTACTTTACACCGAGTGAGTACAACAAACAGGTGAAGATATCAACCAGATGTTACATCCACAAGGCGGTGGAAAATATAAATTCTCTAAACCTCCAAGTGTCCGAGAAGAATTGGTTTTACAATCACCCGCAGTTCAAGCACTTTTTCCATATGCATGCTGACAAAAACCACAAGGTTATGGGCATGTGGATGCTCCTGCTTAGAACAGCTGAAATAGAGAAGAAAAGGGAAGCTTGGTTCGTGGTCAACGGAGTCCCCACTAGGTACTCTTTCAAAGAACATGCTCTGATTTCTGGACTAGATTGTCATAGCTATCCAGAAAACTTCACGCAAATGGGGGGTATGAAATTTGCTCAACGACAATTTGGACAAGGAGTAACGATTAGCTATGCAAAAGTCGAGGAAAAGCTTCTGAAAATGAAGAAACATTCTCCAGATAGGCTGAAGATGTGTGTCCTGTACTTCCTATCTAGCATCATTGTAGGGAAGGAGAAGACAGGAGCAGGAACACCATCTGTTGATAAGTTTTTTATAAGAGTTGTGGATGATCTTCAACTCTGTGAGACATTTCCTTGGGGGAGATACGCATTTGATCAGAATTTGAGAGATATCCAGAAAGAAATGGATGATTATAAAGGTGTCGTCGAAAGAACATGCAAGTTTCCAAGTTTTTGTACTTCTTTGGAGGTAAACATGTTTATTTGCGTATTCTTAGCAAATTTTATTTGACGTTTTCCCTAACTCTCTTACTATATGTGTCTTGTGCAGATGCTAGCGTTTGAAGCAATTCTAAAGCTGAATAAGAAATTCCGAGAGGACCACAGAGGCGCCGAGAGCAGCTGTCCTCGTATGTGTAAGAGTAATGTAAGCTTGGGGAGACGAGTTTCTGCATCTTTGGAGAAGATTTCTGAACCCCTTTGGATTTCTTATTTATTGATTATGAATTTCTCTTCATCTCTTTGCTTGTTCTCTGCTTTCATGTCTGAGTAGATCCATAGTTAGGTTTAGGGTTTTCAAGAGAATTTATGAATCATTGAATTAGACATAGATAGGGAATTATCTTGTGGTTTCTTCATCTATTGTTGATCTCATTGCTGAAACTTGATTAGCTACCTAGTTTCTTATCTTAGGTTGTTTAACGCATCAAAAGTGTTTGTTTAAAAGTCTGAAAGAACATAGATGAGCAAAACGTCCTTAGCCAACGGAAGCTGATGTTAAGGCATTTTGTGAACATATCAAACTCGAAATTAATGCTTGTCTAGAATTCTAAGCTCAAACGACAGTTTAGATACTTAGGTTGGTATATAAATTAATTGATACCACGACGGTGGATTGATTATACAATTGTGTTTTGAGTTCTAGAACGGTTCATAACCCATTCCCTGAATAATTGTATGGTTCATGATCTATGAATTCCTGCGAATTGCCCTTGACCTAGTGCTTCGTTTTATTGACTTTATTCCGTTTATTACTTGCTATTTTTGTTTTACCTTGCAAACAACAAACCATATCTTTGTCTTAGCTTATTTTCACTCATTAAGAATCGTAGTGTAACATTTGGAACTTGTGGATTCGATTCCTAAATACTACGACATTACTGTGCACTTGCAGTAGTTATTTTAGGGTTAAAACCTGTGTATCAAGTTTTTGGCGCCGTTGCCAAGTTCCAATTTGTGTTACCTTCGAATCTAGGATTGGAATTTAGTCTAAGATTCACTAATTTCTATCTTTCTCTCTTGTGGGTTTCAGGTGCATGCAGAGAAGAAGTAAAGGCTCTGACAACCTCCTTCATCTCGACAACCAAGAACTCGCCAAGACAGAAAGAACTAACAACAAAGCCAGAAATCAGAAGTCTAATCACGTCATCATGGGAGACGTACAAGACAACCAAGCACTTGCTGACGCTCAGGCTGCTACAGCTGCATAACTTTAGAATGTACAACAACATTTGCAGCAACTCCTGCAACAACAACAACAACAGTAACATCAGCAGCCACAACATCATGCTATCGAGGATGTAGATACCCCTCACACCTTCTACCAGAACAGAGCTGCAATCTGTCCACCACCTCTTGCAAGGACAAATTATGAGATCAAACCGCAGATGATTGCTCTGGTGAAGCAACACGTTTTCCATGGGTTTCCTGCTGAGAACCCAATGGATCACATTGAGAATTTTGAAGAGATTTGCAGCACCACTAAGTCGAATGGGGTACCTGCTGATTACATTAAGTGCAAGCTCTTCACTTTCTCTTTGGCGGACAAGGCACAGAGATGGCTCAAATCTTTACCTCCTAGATCACTGACAAGTTGGGATGAATCCAGAGCTGCTTTCTTGGATCACTTCTACACCAAGTCCAAAACAGCTTCGTTGAGGAACAAGATCACTACTTTCCAGCAGCATTCATGAGAGTCTTTATGTGAGGCTTGGGAGAGATTCAAGGAATATCGCAGAGAGTGTCCTCATCATGGGTACTTAGATGAGCAGCTTCTTAGCATCTTTTATGATGGAGTTGAATGGGATTATAAAAATAATCTCAATGCTGCAAGCAATGGAAACTTTATGACCAAGAGTATCGCAGGAGCATACCAACTGATAGAGAACTTGGCCGCAAGTTCTAACAATCGATGCCCTGAATATGATCGGTCTAAACGAGTCAACAGTGTAGACTCACAGAAGTTTGATGAGTTAAATGCAAAGGTGAGTCTATTGCTGAAGGCAAACCAAAGAGGTGTGCAGTTCTGTGAAGATGGAGCAAATGCAGTTAACTTTGCTACAGACGAGACTGATGACCAACATGAAGTGAACTTTGTGAATGGACAGGGGTATGTGCAAAACAGGGCTTTCCATCAGAATGGATTTCAAGGTGGATTTCAACAGAAACAGCCATTCAACACCTTCCAGACGACAGTACCAGCCCCATTTCAAGCACATGCGAGCTCTAGGAATGACGAACTCAAAGTCCTTATGCAGCAGCTCCTGCTCAACCAACAGAATTCTGCTAATGAGATCAATGTCAAGGTGGACAGCATGTACAATAATCTCAACAGCAAGTACGAAGCTGTCAGCGCTCATGTGAAAAAGCTAGATACGCAGGTTGCTCAGATTGCAGAAGGTACAAAGCGACAACTAGGAAATCTCCTAGGAAGAGTTGAGCAAAACCCCAAAGATCATTGTAACGCAGTAATAACTCACGAGGTGATGGAGATTACATCAAAGTTGAATGAGCAGTTGGACACACATGAGATTATTGAAACAGATGGGCAAAACGTGGGTATTGCAATTGTTGCAAGTTCAATTGCTATTGAACCAGATGAGAGGTCCATTTCCAGAGCTCCAACGCCATACATTCATAATGTACCATACCCACCCCCACCCAAACACCTTAGGAAGTCTATTAGTGAAGAGAAGTTGGCTAGTTTTAACAAGATGGTGAAAAAGATCTCTCACGAAGTCTCATTTGTTGAAGCTTGAGAGAGTTATCCCTTGTGTGATTTCTTTAGTTCCTACAGAGAGAGTCTTGAACAGATTGAAGAACTCTTTAGGAAAGCAAGGAGTACACCACCCTCAATGAGGCGATTGCTTAAGGTAGATGACCCTGGAAAGTTTGCTGTTCCATGCTCTATTGCAGGAGTTGATTTTGAACAATCTCTCTGTGATTCTGGGTCTAGCGTGAATCTCATGTCAAAGGATATTGCAGAGAAGTTGAGAATAACTGACATGAACTCTCCTCAGATGACCCTCAAATTTGCCAACTCTTACACCACAACTCCATATGGTACCATTCTTGACTTACTTGTTCAAGTGGGAAATTGTCTAGTACCTACTGATTTTCAGGTTGAGGAGATGAACAAGAACTCTGATATGCCTTTGATTCTTGGAAGACCATTCATAGCCACAGTGGGTGCGGTTGTAGATATGCCTAATAAGAGGATATCATTATCTAACATTGCTAAAAGAGTTTTCTACAAAGCCATCCCTACTAGTGGACCTACCAAACATGTCTCTTGCATTACTGTGGTCACAATAGATAAGCTAACAGTTGTTCCTAAGGGGAAATCTTGTGATAAGAGTGCATCTGATGAAGTTATAGGTGGAAATCCTCACATGGTCACCAAGGATGCTAGTAAAAAAAGCAAAATTGAATGAGAGAGTGAAGAGCAAAAGGATCAAGGGAGATCCTTAAGTCACTTTGATACCTCAGAGCTGTGATGGAAACATGATTGAGTATAAGGTGAAGTGCAAAGAAATCTCAACACTTTTTTCCAGGTTTAGAGCAATCCTTACACATGAGATGAAGGAGAAAGGGCAAGATGCTATGAAAGGCTTGTTGAACAGAGTTTTGAAGCTATCTATGTATGAATATGAAGCTTATTTTGAAACAAGCTCTCATGTTCCACCTGACTGATTCCGGCAACCACAATCAAGCTCGTGACTTAAAACAAACGCTTAGTGGGAGGCAACCCACTAGTAAGTGTATATATTTCATTTTTCTTTAGTTTTCTAACTTTTATTTTTTGGTTTTAAGTGTTTTAGGTCTTCAAAAAAAATCAAAAAAAAATCAAAAAAATCAAAAAAAAAAACGCCTAAACCCACCCTCACCTCTCATTCCCTTATCTGTTTCTTCATCCTTACCATTCTCTTCTCGCTTTCTTCACACTGGGGACAGTGTGATTTAAGTCTGGGGGAGGATGTTCATCCATAACTAACGCGATTTTATTTGTTTTGTTTCTCTTGAGTCATTTTGATATTTTTATAAGTGAGTCCAAGTTGTTTTATTGAGTCAAAATTTTGTTGAAACTATAAGCTTTTCTTGGAACTAACCACTTTGCATTGACACTTGAAGGACCATTGCCACATCAGTTGATTGCAGATCTTACTAGGTAGAACACTGTGAGTAGATCAATCTAACAGAGAAAGTTCAGGTTTCGGGAGAGTTTGAAAGATTCATTGTTGGCTCCGCCCAAATGAACTTTATTTTTCTCATCTTGGGGCTTGGTATACATCGAACCTAATTCCTCTTCCAGCACTTTAAAGATAAGTTTTGTCACAATCTCTCTTTGATCTTCCCTAAAAGAAAAAGAAAATAAAGAAGTCTAAAGTTTAAGAACGGCAGCCTGAGTTCCATAAAAAGGACAATGAAGGCGAGCTTACACTCATGAAAGCGTCTCCTCACAAGGAACACGAAAGTGAGTAGCACCGTTCTTGATATATAGAAAAGAGAAGGAAAACTAGTCGATAGAAAAAATAAAATGATACCTTAGACCTAACTATGGATCTACTGATCAGACATGAAAGCAAAGAACAAGCAAAGAGATGAAGAGAAATTCATAATCAATAAATAAGAAATCCAAAGGGGTTCAGAAATCTTCTCCAAAGATGCAGAAACTCGTCTCCCCAAGCTTACAAAGCACAAAACCAAAAAGTATGAATAGAATAGAAAGTGTTGCCTCAACAATGGCCAAAAATAAGTAGAAATAGGTCTTAGGTCGTTTTGGGTTGAAAAAGGAAATTTTCCTGAAATCAGGTTAAATCTGGGTGTTTTCTGGTTTTCAGCATCGGACACTTTAAAGACTGATCTGGCCGATGGGGATGCCCGATGGGGATTTCCAGCTTAATTTCAAGGACGCATGGTTGTGGATTCTGGATTCTCCCATCGGTCACTTTTGGAACTGGCTTGATCGATGAGGATGCCCGATGGGGATTTCCAGCAGATTTCAACATTGCATATTTTCACCAAGATTAGTGTAACTTTTTCTCCACTTGTCCAAATGACTTCAAACCACCTCCAAATGACTTGTTATTTATTCATGCACACTTCGAGACCTGAAATGACTCGATAAAGACTAAAATACTCGAAAAACTCTTTAAAACCTTGGTTAGAATGCGTCAAAAATGCAATACATCAAGTAAGTTCAAGCCATCTGCAATGAAAGGATTTCCTCTTTCAGATATTTATGAAGTACTCGGTAATACAAAGGTTAGAAATCTAAACTAGTTATCCTTTACATTTTCATTATTTGTGCTTGTATTATTTTGAAAGTGTTTTCCTTATTTATATTGACAGGAAATTCAAAGTGTGTTGGTCCCAACCGATGATGAAGAAGATATTTTAGATCGAATTATGGAAGAAGGCGTTGAAGATGATGTCGATGATGTTGTTGTTGATGGGTGGATGAAACATATTGATAAAGGAAAAACGATATGTTTTGAGGAGATGTACCAGGAAGACTTGACTTCCCGAGAAGAAGAAGAGGAGAATGAGGAGGAGGATCAAGAGGATGAGGAGGAAGAGATCGCGGCCATCCCTGTGGAGAATGCGGGCATCCGTGGGGAGAATGTGGCTACGATTAGTATGATAGTAAGGCTGGAGGTAAGCATGGACAAAGGGTTCAAGCAAATCAATGAGAAAATTGATGGATTGGACAAGAGAGATGTAGCAGTGGAAGGGTATGTGAAAGAACAATTAGATGCTAGGATGAAATTTGAAGACGGCATGGATTATCATTTTAATGATAATCAAGATGTCGGAGCTGTCACCGGCGAACAAGCAACAAAGAAGGTATTAGTTTATTTTTTGTATGGTAAAATGAAAAAGTGTTACTAGGAAACACTAAGTAAAACTGAGTTTGTTTTGCAGGATCCGAAGGATCAAGGAGTTGTGCCTCTTGGAGAAGTGGTATCTACGGTGGTTGAGGAACAACAAGAGAAGGAAGGAGAAGAAGGAGGGAATGTGCCAACACTGGAGGTGTCTACGGAAGGAGAGAAGGA
Organism: Alliaria petiolata; assembly: GCA_020283515.1. NCBI lineage: Eukaryota > Viridiplantae > Streptophyta > Magnoliopsida > Brassicales > Brassicaceae > Alliaria > Alliaria petiolata. The sequence continues at coordinate 21,859,906 of JAHZTW010000004.1, read as the reverse complement.
GGCAACACCTGAGATGTCTACGGAAGTAGAGAAAGAAGGAGAGAAGGTGTCAACACCGGAGGTGTCTACGGAAGGAGAGAAGGAGGCAACACCGGAGATGTCTACGGAAGTAGAGAAAGAAGGACAGAAAGAAGGAGAGAAAGAACGAGAGGAGGAGCCAACATCTGAGGTATTAGTATGTTTTGTTGTATGGTAAAAAAAAAGGTGAAAGTAGGAAACACTAAGTAAAACTGTGTTTTTTGCAGGATCCGAAGGACCAAGGAGTTGTGGCTCCTGAAGGAGTAGAAGAAGAAGGAGAAGAGAAGGACGAAGAAGAGAAGGAAGAAAAAGAACAGAAGGAAGAAGAAGAGAAAGAAGAAGAACAGAAGGAAGAAGAAGAGAAAGAAGAAGAACAGAAGGAAGAAGAAGAGAAAGAAGAAGAAGAGAAGGAAGAAGAAGAGAAGGAAGAAGAAGAACAGAAGGAAGAAGAAGAGAAAGGAGGGGAGAAGGTGATTTCAATGGACATATGTCGCCGTGTGAGTATGGTAGGAGATAAAAAAAGGTGAAGGTTGTTAAGAGGAAAAAATCATCATCCGAGTTCGCAACTACGTCTGAGGAGAAGGTAACGGTTTTTTTATTTATTTCAAAAGAAAATGAAATACTTAGAAATACTATGATGTTTAACAGTTTTTTTTAACGGTTTGTGATTGCATGCTTCCGCTGAGAAGGATCGAGAGAAAGAACCAGAAAAGGAAACAGAGAAGGAACCAGAGAATGAACCACATACGAAGATGACTTACAAAAGGAGAAAAATCCGTGCTGAGGTGAAGGAATGAGAGAAGGAAGTTGTGGGAGGTGAAGGAAGAAAAATGCGTAAGAAGAACAAATCCCAACTAATTTTGCCTCCTTTCACAGAGGAAAAGGGAAAGGGAAAGGGAAAGGGAAAGGGAAAGAGAGTGACGAGGCAGAGTAAAAAACAATCCGAAGGGAAAGGGAAAGAGAGTGACGAGGCAAAGTAATACTGGTATTCTTAGGTAAAACTGTGTTTAAAACTATGATGTTAAGTTTTTATGTTGTTTGGTTTTTATGTTTAAAACTATGATATTCAGTTTTTATGTTGTTTGGTTTTGTGTTTAAAACTATGATGTTAAGTTTTTATGTTGTTTGGTTTTTATGTTTAAAACTATGATATTCAGTTTTTATGTTGTTTGGTTTTGTGTTTAAAACTATGATGTTAAGTTTTTATGTTGTTTGGTTTTTATGTTTAAAACTATGATATTCAGTTTTTATGTTGTTTGGTTTTGTGTTTAAAACTATGATGTTAAGTTTTTATGTTGTTTGGTTTTTATGTTTAAAACTATGATATTCAGTTTTTATGTTGTTTGGTTTTGTGTTTAAAACTATGATGTTAAGTTTTTATGTTGTTTGGTTTTTATGTTTAAAACTATGATATTCAGTTTTTATGTTGTTTGGTTTTGTGTTTAAAACTATGATGTTAAGTTTTTATGTTGTTTGGTTTTTATGTTTAAAACTATGATATTCAGTTTTTATGTTGTTTGGTTTTGTGTTTAAAACTATGATGTTAAGTTTTTATGTTGTTTGGTTTTTATGTTTAAAACTATGATATTCAGTTTTTATGTTGTTTGGTTTTGTGTTTAAAACTATGATGTTAAGTTTTTATGTTGTTTGGTTTTTATGTTTAAAACTATGATATTCAGTTTTTATGTTGTTTGGTTTTGTGTTTAAAACTATGATGTTAAGTTTTTATGTTGTTTGGTTTTTATGTTTAAAACTATGATATTCAGTTTTTATGTTGTTTGGTTTTGTGTTTAAAACTATGATGTTAAGTTTTTATGTTGTTTGGTTTTTATGTTTAAAACTATGATATTCAGTTTTTATGTTGTTTGGTTTTGTGTTTAAAACTATGATGTTAAGTTTTTATGTTGTTTGGTTTTTATGTTTAAAACTATGATATTCAGTTTTTATGTTGTTTGGTTTTGTGTTTAAAACTATGATGTTCAGTTTTTATGTTGTTTGGTTTTGTGTTTAAAACTATGATATTCAGTTTTTTTGTTGTTTGGTTTTGTGTTTAAAACTATGATGTTTAAAAGCTTAACATAAAATCCAAATAAGTTCAAACCATACAAGTTCAATCAAAACTACAAACACACACTCATATGTCTATTACACAAACAAACAACTCATAGGTCTAAACATTACGCCCCACGAGATCCGCCACTAACTCCTTCAACTTTGCAATCTCTTCACTATTGTTGTCCAGCTCCTAACGCATTCGCTCCATTTGAAAAGGAATGTTTCTGAAGCTTCCAATCATCTTTGACTGTTCATCAAGTTCGTTCCTTAATCTAAAAACCTCTTCCTCAACAGCATGATCCCAACATTTGTGAATGTGGTAGCCATCATTCTGCACATAAAGACGAAAATCGGATGTTCAATAATGGCATTTAATTGGAAAACAAAAAAAATCATCTAACCTTATACACGTTGCACGTAAAGTATCTCATTCGTAGGTTAGATTCGGCTGTAATGGTCTGCTCGATGATTTGTCCACCACATGGACAAATTTTTGGAATGCCGTAGTCCCCATCAGCTATGTGATAAAGTCTGTCAATTAACTTATTAGCCCTCTTCTCGTCACCGTAGTTTGGGTCCATGAGGTTCATAGTCACTGTCAGAAGAGAGCAGAGAAGACTAAGTAAGTAAAATCAAGTATTACTTGCATTCAGTATTACTATATGTAAAACACTACCCAAACCCTAATCCCGAATTTCGTTGCAAACCCTACACAAACGTTGACAAACATAGAGAAACGGATCCCGATTTTCATTTCATTGCGAACCCTAGAGGAACCCGAATCCCGAATTTCTGGGCGAACCCTAGACGAACCCGAATCCCGAATTTATGGGCGAACCCTAGACGAACCAGAATCCGAATTTCTGGGCGAACCCTAGACAAATGTGTGCAATTAGAATCGAGGTACCTTGGCGCTTCAAACCCAGAAATCGCTGCAATGGGGAAGATGAGAGAGAGGAGAAAAACGGGAATTCAGGAGGAAGTGAAAGATCGGGAAACCGGGCTGAAATCCGGCTGAAAGGCCCAAAAAATAATATAAACCAGCTCATAATACACGTGCGCCGCCAAATAGGCACGTGCACCGCCAAAACGTAGTAATTTTCCACTTAGTTTTACCTAGTATTCCAATATTACTTGCTTTCAAACATTATTACTTTTTTGTGTTTTTTAACTTTTATTTAGTATTACCTTGCAAAAAACTTACATATTTTAGTTGTATCAATCATTTCAGTCAACTTAACCAATGTTTTAAAAAGGGATATCACTTTTTACCAATGTTTTGCATCTTAATGTGGTATATATTAACAAAGTAACCATAAAAGCGTAAAGTGTTTGTTGATTACATTTTCTAATAACACAAGAATTGTAATTTTCTATTTGTTTATAACTAAGACATGTTTCTTATATTTAATAGCTACTTACTTAACGTATAATGTGGTATATATTAACAAAGTAACCATTTGTAATTTTTAAATTTTTTTCAAATTATTTCCAAACGGACTTTAACTTAGGCGTTCATTGTTTTGTTTTGAACACATATATTATTTTTTTAGGGATGATTTTAATAATTTGGTACTATATTTGCAAAATATATTTTTCTTAAAATACAAAAATATGAAATATGAAATCTACATAAACATTCACATGCTTAGTTGTACCGAGTATTACAAAAAAAAATTTGTCCAAGATATACAAATTCAAACACAAATCAAGCAAGAGAAGAACACAAATCTACTTAAATATTTATGTCTCAGTACTTTGAACCGGATCGAACCAGCTAGCCATGTTTACTCCTGGTTTTCTTTTATTGCTTGGTTTTGGACGCCTTTCTCCAACCGAAGGATACCTCTTTTCCTTATTTCTTCCCTTCTTTTTGGTGTAGGCCGGAGGTAAGATCTGCAAACTTTTAATTTCATCTGGAATAGTCCAATAACACTTAGCCGGCACTGGATAAATGGTCTTGCGATATGCCAATGCCCACTGCTCCATCAAATAATAAGGCGAGCACAAATCATGAAATTGTATATCTCGATCTCTATCTTTACGCTTCATGAACTTCGTAACAGCAGCTATTGCATGCTCACAAGGATACTTATCAATATCGAAACACCTGCAAGTGCAAATTTTCCATAACAAGTTCACCACATAGGACTTCCCATCACTTCCATTGACACGATATTCAAGCTCAAATGTGTTTAGCTCAATCACAGTTAACGTTGCTGCGGTCACGCATCTACTGTGTATTAAGTTATCCACAATAGGCACTAGTTTGTGTGAGCTCGATCCAGTAAGAAACTCAATCCTATGTTTGTTAAACCATTCACCAATTTTTTCAATTATCGTATCCATCAAGGGTAATAACAGGTACTTTCTTGTTATCCTAAAAACGTTGTTCATGGATTCCCCTATATTGCTAGTGTCTATATTGTACCTTTCTCCTGGAAAATAACACATCGCCCATTTCTCCACCTCACAAATTTCGTACAGATACTTAGCCACAAAAGGATATCTCCTACAGTAATCAGCATAAACCAGCTGAAACTCAGCTACTGTGTAAATCTGACCGCAAGCTTTGAATCTAGCTGAAACTACGTCTTTGTTAACGTTTGAGACTTTAGTTCTCACATTTTGGGACAAATGCATTAGACAATACCCATGCTGAGCGATCGGGTACACCTCACGTATTGCCTTGATGAGGCTTGCATTTCTATCACTAACAAATACCAATTCAGGAGAGTCCAGTATGACCGTTTTCAGCATACTGAAAAACCAATTCCAACTTGCATCTTTCTCACCATCTCGTACGCCAAACGCAATAGGATAATGGTGGTGATTAGGATCTTGAGCTGTGGCAAAAATTAGGACACCCTTATATACGGACTTCACGAAAGTTGCATCCACAACTATCACTTTCCTCATGGCTTGAAAGCCTTCGATGCTAGCTCCTAAAGCGACAAATAGGTACTTGAATTTTTTTGCTTCATCCACCACCACACTAGTTTTTGTACCAGGATTCACCTTCTCCAACATGTACATATAACTGTACAGCTGCTCATAACTTTCTTCGAGATTACCACGCACATCTCTAATAGCTTGTTTTTTTCCTCTCAATGCGGTCGAGTATGACACAGTTACACCAAGTCTTCCCTGAACCAGAGTGATGAGACTTTTAGGAGGTTGGGTGGAAAATTGTCCTGGATAATCATCATGTAACACAGAAGCAACCAGTCCTCGTGTGTCTTTCCTTTTAGTGATGCTTGTACTCGCCGTAGCTCTGGAGCATGTATGCATTTTTCTGTATACTCTAACGGAGAAACAATCTGAATTGTTTACCTTTGCAACTCGTAAATGCCATTTACAACCTTCTTGAGGACATTTTAGCACTAATAACTTCGTATCAGACTTGGCTACACCAAACACAAAATAATTATGAAATGCAGCTTTATCAACCAACTCCTGCACTGCTTGCTTACTTCCAAATTCTAGACCTACTTCTATATCCAAACCGTCTTCCAAAGCCTCTATAAACGGACTATCCTGTGTAACACCTGTAGGCTCAACATATTCATCATTCCCGAAATCGTTTTCAACAGAGTTATCCTCAACGTCCAACGAATCTTCCTCCATCGGATCTTCCTCCATCGGATCTTGCTCCAACGGATCTTTCTGTTCTACTGGTTCTCCATTGCCTACGTAAATAGTTATGGCACCAGTATTAACTACATCATCAGTTGAATGCAACTCCTCTTCATAATTGACACCAAAAGAGCTTCCTCGACCCACTCTAGAAAGTTGCTCGCCCCCTTTATCTATTACCATATCTTCGATGACCTCTACATGTAAAACACTTCTACAATGCTCCTCATCCATGGACGTAAGATAATTATACACATCATCATCATCGAAAATCAATGATGATCTTTGTGGTTTGCATACCAATGGAATGAAGCTCAATTGCAGTTTCACCGTACCTTCGTCTAACCCAATCTTCCTGCATATCCTACTCTTTAACACCGAGTAACTTATCTCCTCAATGCATGTCTTAAATGGTAAACCGTAGATGTGACCTACAGAATTCCATATTTCATCTACTCCAGTCTTTGAATAACTTCCTCCGTAATCAAAGTATAAGTTTATGGTCTTGCTCATTGTCAACCGAAATCAGTAATACCAAATGATACCAAGTTATGCTTTTTCTAAAATCAAATCGGACCATGAACCGCTCCTTTTCTACCTATGATTCACTAACTACAACATAAAACATGTTTTGTTATCCAATGTGCATGCCAAATGATTAATTGTTCTAAACCATTTCAAATCTTCGATTTCCAATTTCAGTCAGCATTACTTATTCCACCCAGTTATACCTTTGCACTTAGTATTACCAGTTCCATCAGTTATACGTTCCTACTCAGTATTACCATTTGTTCTATCGCCACAATTCCATTCGGATTGTTTCTGCCCGATCTGGGATTTTAATCTACTTACGAATTGCTACGATTCAACAGCTAAAATCCATTCTTTTGCTATTCGACGCATACATCATGGGTTAGATTAGAAATCAAAATGTGCATACCAAATGGATTGATTTTCAAATCCAATTCAATTTGCAAACTCAAACACAAATTGATATTCGACGGATTTGAATCTATACACCATTTCGATACCAGCAACGCACCTCTATTCACTGAAATGCTCAATGCAATACCCAGGTAGCTTCAATGGAGGCGGAGTCCGCGGATGAGAGCTCTAGATGTCTTCAATGGCGTCTTTCCGTATCGCGTCGGGGAGGAGAAGAAGAGGAGAGAGAAGCGATTTCATTAGTCTAGATTCCTGCTTTTTCATTGGTTGATTATAATTTTCTTTTATGATTTAATTATTTAAATGAGTTAATGGGTGGGTTGGATAGTAAAGGTAGAATAGAGTTTTCATATTTGATTAAAGAGAAGAAGGTATGAAGATTAAGAGAAGGGTAGATGGATCTTTTTATTTATTTTGAAGGGTATTGGAGCCCTTCACGCAGGAAAAGAAAAGGGTGTAAATTAGGGTATGTGATAATGAAAGGGTGTGTGTGACGGGTTGTTGATTAGAGAAGAAAAGAAAAAGGAAACAAAATAAAATCTCCTAGTAATTACTTAACTTTAACCAGTCAAAAAAAAAACAGAAAAATATACTCAGAATTGAGTGAAAAGTTGTAAAAATTGCGTTGAAATTTTTTTCCTATCTTATTGGCACACAAATCGATACAAATAATAGATCAATATATTATTTATATTCTATATCTTAGGTTATAAAAAGACGGGTATTGTGGATGTGAGAACTCACCACATCTTATTCTCATAAAATCTGTTTCTTATTTGAAAAAGTATATGCTTCTCCCAAAAACTCTTAGTTCTTTTTTTTTCCAAAAACTCATCGTTAAGGTAATACTCATCGTTTTTTTTTACAAAATCTATTTAAATATGATAATGTTTACTTTATCTAAATATATAATGATTTATACTTTATAGAACTATATCCATCAAAAATACAATTATGAATACAATTACCACTCAAGTGAGACCCATATTTCTTCCATCAAATTAAAGACATCAAAATAAAAGAAGAAAAGGATAAATCATTATTTATTTATAAGAAATAAATAATAAAATTTCTTCCATCAAATTAAAGACATCAAATCAAAAGGATAATTTATTTATTTATTTTTATTTCATTTGTTTATAATTAAATTTTATTATTTATTTCTAATTATCTAGGATTTTTATATTCCTATTTGAAATTATGTTTATTTTTAATGACGTAGCTACGTATATATTTATTTATCCTAAAATCAATCAATTATCCTATTTTTATTTTCTTTTACTATATTTGACATCTTTTTAATAGAAACAAGTTTATTACACGTGTCAAAAGCTGATCGACATGTTAAACAAAAAAAAAACAAAAAAGTTTATTAGACCACTTATGAACATAAAACAAAATTGTGAATGCTGACACAAAATCTCTCATAAAATAATCTACATTTGTTTCCTTTTTGGTTTTTAATTAAATTTCACTACATTTTCTAAATATTTACTTTCTTCTTATTCTAATTGAATTATAATTACTTTTTATTATATAGTTACTCATTTTAATCTTATATCTATTTTGACGAATTAGTCTCTTGTGTTGGACATGATTTCTAAGCTTAAATTGTGCAGACGTTTACTACAACGAGGTGTCTACGAGTATAGATTATGTTTTTAATGCAACATTCATTACAAGTGTAGTTAACGGAAGGATCAACTATGAGTTCTAGAGTAAACATCCTAAACATATGTGAGATGTTTGAAATTTTTCTGAGAGAAAAGAAATATACTACCATTTTAATGTCACCAAGGGAGAAAATACATCAGCGAGCAGAGTTCTTCTATGGTAATTATGATTCTGGATAACCAACCAAAGTTTGATGTGCATATAGGGTCTATATACCAAGCGACCGTGTCATGTTTACGTATAAAAGAAAATATAAACATATTTCGGTATACATCTAAAGTAACTTAAATCACTTTAAATTTGTTCTTCCAAAAATAATTATTGTATAAATTTCACATAAAATCCACAAATTTCAACTTACTTTTTTGTAAAAATAAAAATACTATATATTCATATGTTCTACAGTGATTAACTACTCGGCTAACGCCAAACATATTTTAGAACACTACTATTTTTATGTTATAAAAACAAATTTTTTCGGTCCTCCTTCATCTTTGTTTCTTATAAATCCTCTTCTTATGGTGTTTTAATTATATTTTTTTATTGGTACCTTGATTATTCTCTTCTTACTATGTTATATAATACATCATCAATGTTTTATCATGATTTTATTTTTGGATTTTTTATTACACCCACATCTATTATATTTTTGTTTTGATTTTGCAAATAAGTTGCCCATCTCTTATTGCTTATTAAACAATCTAATTTGATTTTCTTAATTTTTTTTATTCTATTTAGTTTTTAATTAAATGTCATCACATCTTTTATATTTTTAACTTCTTCTTATTCTAGTTGAATCATAATTACTTTTTATTATTTAGTTACTCATGTTGAATCATATATCTATTTTTGAGGGATTTGTCTTTTGTGTTGAACATAATTTCTAAGCTTAAACTGTGTAAGCACTTACTACAACGAGGTGTCTACGGGTATAAACTACGTTTCTGATGCTACATTCATTACAAGTGGAGTTAACAGGAGGATCAACCATGAGGTTTAGAGTAAAGATCCTAAGCATATGTGGGATGTTTGAATTTTTTTTTGAGGGAAAACGAATATGCAACCATTTTAATGTCACCAAGGAGGAAAAATACTTCATCCGAACAGAGTTTTTCTATGGCAATTATGATGGTCTAGATAACCAAACAGAGTTTGATGTGTATATAAGGTCTATCTACCTTGAGATTGAGTAATGTTTATGTATAAACATAAATATAAGCATGTTTCTAAATACATCAAAGGTAACATAAATAACTTAAAAATAATTAATTTTATTTTCTTATTTTTTCTTTTATTTAATTTTTAATTAAATATCATCCTATCTTTCTAAATATTTAATTTATTCTTATTATAGTTGAATAATAATTACTTTTTATTATTTAGTTATTCATGTTGAATTATATATCTATTTTGACGAGTTTGTCTCTTGTGTTGGACATAATTTATAAGTTTAAATTGTGGTGGCGCTAACTAGAACGAGTCATGGGTATAGACTATGTTTCTGATGCAACATTCATTATAAGTTGAGTTAACGGGAGGATCAACTATGAGTTCTAAAGTAAACATCCTAAAAAATGTGGGATGATTGAATTTTTTCTTGAGAGAAAAAAGAATATGCTACTATTTTAATATCACAAAGTAGGAAAAACACCTCGTCTGGACAGAGTTTTTCAATGGTAATTATGATGGTCAGGATAACCAAACGGAGTTTGATGTGTATGTAACGTCTATCTACCATGAGATTGTGTCATGTTTATGTATAAACATAAATATAAACATGTTTCTGGATACATCATGTCATGTTTATGTATAAACATAAATATAAACATATTTCTGGATACATTAAAGGTAACTTAAATCACTTAAAAATAATCTAATTTGATTTTCTTATTTTTCTTCTTTTATTTGATGTTTAATTAAATGTCATCCCATCTTTCTAAATATTTAGTTTATTTTTTATATTTGAATTACAATTACTTTTTATTATTTAGTTATTCATGTTGAATTATATATCTATTTTGATGAATTGGTCTCTTGTGTTGGACATAATTTCTAAGCTTAAATTGTGGAGGCGCTGACTAGAACGAGGTGTTTACGGGTATAGACTATATTTCTGATGCGACATTCATCACAAGTGGAGTTAACAGGAGGATCAACCATGAGTTCTATAGTAACATTAATAAACATATGTTGGATGTTTGAAGTTTTTCTGAGGGAAAACAAATATGTTAACATTTTAATGTCATCAAGGGGGGAAAATACCTCATATGGGCAGAGTTTTTCTATTGTATTTTATAATGGTTTGGATAACCAGAGTTTAATGTGTATATAAGGTATATCTACTGTGAGACTGTGTCATGTTTATGTATAAAAATAATATAAATATGTTTCTGGATACATCAAAGGTAACTTAAATCACTTAAAAACACTCTAATTTGATTTTTGATTTTTCTTATTTTATTTGATTTTTAATTAAATGTTATCACATCTTTCTTTTTCCTTTTTTGGTCAAGTCATCACATCTTTCTAAATATTTAGTTCCGTATTATTCTAATTGGATCATAATTATTTTTTTATTATTTAGCTACTCATGATGAATCATATATATATATATATATATTTTGACGAATTTGTCTCTTTTGTTGGATATATTTCTAAGCTTAAATTGTGGAAGCGCTGACTACAACGAGATGTCTACGTGTATAGACTATGTAATTTAAAAAATACTCATAAAATAATATAATTTGATTTTCATAAAATAATTGTAAAAGAATTCACATAAAATCCACAAATTTCAACTTACTTTATTGTAAAAAGAAAATATTATATATTCATATGTTCTACCGTGATTAACTACTCGGCTAATGCCTAACATATTTTAGAACACTAAAAAAATTCCGGTCCTCTCTTTTCTTTATTTCTTATCAATTCTATTTTTATGGTATTTTAATTATATTTTTCTATTGATAACTTGATTATTCTCTTCTTACTATGTTACAAAATTTATCATCAATTTTTAGTAGTCTCTTATGATTTTATTTTTTGATTTTTTTTATTACATCCACATCTCCTATCTTTTTGTTTTGATTTTGTAAATGAATTGCCCATCTTGCACTAATCCCGTTCCACTATTTGGAGAAAAAGTCAATCTATACTACTTGAAATTCATAATATATGAACACTATGTGGCCATCATATTTGCGGTGCATGGGAGAATACTTCTCGTTTTCTTGCTCTTTGCTCACACAAAGTGTTATTGTGTTTTAAATTTCCAATCTTTTTAGCTTTGAAAAAGAACCAAGTTCCCGGTAATAATATTTCTGTTACTATTTATAAAATAAATTATCACCTTTTTATTATAAATATCTTAACTATAACAAATCTCCTCACTCTTATTTCAGGACAAAAAAATTATAGAAAATCGGATTTGGCAGACACAAGGATAATCCAAAGTGCTATTCTTCATTCTTTGGATTTTCGTCCACCTGAGAACATTATGATTATCACCAGTGATACGGATTTCGTCACTCCAATGCATTCATTGAAAGATAAAGTTACCACTTTTCATAGATTAATCAAGTACTAATTTCAAGTTTCTACAAAAATGAATTTACAAGTTTCTACAATATACTTATCTTTTATAGTCATAGTCTTTGTTGATTGCTTATGCTTTACTGGATGTTCTAGCTACGTACTTTTGTTATGATATGTGTTGTTTGATGGTGATTGATCGTAGTTTCTCTCACTGAGCTTTTGTCGTTATGCTCACCCCTCCTTCTTCCCTTTTACTTTTCTTCTTTCTTTTTATTGCAGGTTCGGATCACGTTGGTGAATTTTTGGTCAAAGATTATCCTGGGATCCTACTTTGGTAAAAGACATGCTGTCTGGGCCCGTGTGGCTGGAGACAGATGTCCTGATACCGTCGACCTTTTCAGCTTTGCTGGGTCGGGGTGTCACACTTTATTTTATCTAAAATTTTGTTTTCAATTATAAATTTATGTAGATGGGTAGATTATGAATATATTTGGTTAAATAAGTAAGTTAAAAGTAATGTTTTGAAAAAAGTGAAATATAAAATGTAAAACTTAAACAACTTAAAAAATTTCAATGTTTTAAACTTTTTTCGATCCCCCATTTTTGTTACAAAATTTTGGTATTGATTTATATTTTTTCCTAACAAATTATTTTCACTTTTGGTCGAATAATTATTTTAAAAAAACAGTTATTTTTACTTTTGATGAGGAAATCAAATCCAAACTCAATCAAAAGAGTTCAAAGAAAGTAAAGATAAACCCCTAGATGTACCCTAATGCAAGTATGGCTCAAGGATGAAGTCAAGAGCCCAAAATGGATCAGCCACGCCCCAAGGCACCACACCTTGGCATGTCTTTATCAGCCTCTCAAGAGCCCATACCAGTGAGAGCATCTCCAACGGGGAGAGACGCTTCTTAGCATATCTCACATATATTTTATTGATATAATTTAATAGATAATTAAATTTTAAAAATAAAAAGATGTAAACCATTCACCCAATGCCACATGTCTTTAAAATGTTTAGAGACGTCTCTTAAATCTCTTAAACGAGAACTGTCTCTGATTCTCTCTCTTCCTTTTATATATATTTTAAATTTTTTTAATGTTTAGATACGGAGTAAGATACTCCCGTTGGAGATGGTCTGAACATCTAAGTAAGACAACCCCAAACAATCTCAAGTTCATGAAATCATTCAAATGATCCGATAAGGACATATTGGCCTCTCTTAAAGGATTTCAACCCAAGCATAAGGATTTAAGCTATGAACTAACTTGGTCCATATTCTTGACCCATCAAGGGCCCACGGAGAACCAAGACTCAACCCAGAATGGTTCAGCCCTGACCAGAACCAGGATCATAAACCGGGTGTTCCAAAACTGTCCAATTTCGGACCTTTCCTTATTTGGATCATTGCAGACTTATAGTTAGTGTACATAAGACTTTCTATATGATCTATAATCTCCTAAGAGTGTATTAAAAGTCACCAGCTAGCTGGGGATCAAACTGATCTATTGACACCTCAAATTTCCTTATCCAATCCAATTAGATCAAATTTGGTCTATTGGGTATATCCCCTTTGATTTATTTGGTTTTGACAGATTGGAGATGTCCCACACCATCAAAACACTTTCAAGACGTCACTACTTCATGCCCAAGTTTTTCAAATACAAGGAACTTTCACGTTTTCTCATTTGGTCAAAAATCAAGCATTAAAGGGCATATGGATTGGCCGTTGATGGATTGATATAATTATGTTGATTTATATTTTTACATCTATGTAAACTATATTGTTATGAACGTGTAAGAGCACTATATAAGATCATCATATCTTATTGTTAAGGACAGTAATTTGATAATAAAAATCGGAAATTATTTTGTCTTTTTATTTGCAAAGAACCCTTTTCGATCCTCTCAACACTTGTGTGTAATTCCTTGTGTTCTTGAGTGTTTAAAATTTATCATAGATCAGTCATAGTCTGTGTAATTATTTTCAAAAAACAATAATTTTGTGATGAACACGTGAAGCATGAAATGAAAGATGAGGAAGATACATTATTTACAACCTTGATTTTGGTGGCTATGCATACCCCATCCATGGCATTCGAACCAACGTGGCTATAGTATCCTTGAGTTTTTTTTATAGAAAACCTCTTGAAATATCAAGATTGCGGTGGCTGAAAATGGATTTGGCTAATTTATATGATCAGTGCCGGTACAACAATTTTCAATGCCCTATACAAATCTAAAAAATATGCATTTTCATATATTATATTTAATATCGCAAATATAATTTTTAAATCAAACAAAAATCCAAAAGTTTGTTCATACCTTTGAAATTGTTCAAACCTAGACTCAAGAGAAACTAGAGCTTGCTCCATAATTGTGTTGAAGTAATCAATTTTGAAGCTCTCCTCTGGCGATAGTAGCACATTTTCGTCACTCATGGTTTGCTTTTTTTAACTCTCAAGTCCCAATGGTGGCATGTTTCTACTGTTGCACATAAAAAGAGATCAGACCAATCAAATATAATAATACAAAACTTCAAAAGTGTGATCAATATCAAGTATTTCCAAATTCCAATTACCAATAATACTATAACTGTTACAAACTCCTATCTCAGAATCTTCCTTTTTTACTAGTTTCTCAGAAAATCAAAAAAAAAACTGAAACATTAATAACTCACATATGGGGAGTGGGACAGCGACAATGATGCTTGACGAATGATTGTAACTTGAAGGAAGAACTAGTAGAGAAAGGGGGCATTTTTTTGTTGAGAAACTCGTTTTAATTTTTTTCTTATAACAATTTTAGTAATAAAATTAATAGTTATATGCCATGTTAAAAAATTCGCTAGGCGTTAATCGGGCGGTGAGCAAGGGCCTAGCGCCTAATCGAATAATCGGAGATTAATCGGGGACTAATCGGGGATTTTTTTTTTGTTTTTTTAGTTATATGTAGGTATATATACTACATATGTGAAACATAAACAGTTTGTCTAGCTTGTTGTAGTGGTCCACGTTTGGTCATTTGGACCGTATAACCCGAGTTCGACTCTATGCTATAGCAATTTTGTTAATTTTCCCTAATTTCGTTTAATGAATTATGAAAAGACAATTTTAACCTCGTCTTTTTCATCTTCTAATCGATCTCTTTAACCTAATTGGCGCCGCCTGAGTGTTTTTTTTTGCTTTTTCTCAGCTTTTACTAGCAATTCATCTATATTTTACCTTAATATGATTGATTTACAAGTAAACATCAGATTTTGGCCTAAATACTCAAAGCAAATCGAAGCTTTTTTGTAATTTCCGATTTTCTGACCGAATAAGGGGAAATCGCGGCGGATGTTGGCCGACACACGTATATTCGGCGATTAAACGGCCGTACAAGCCGCGTTTTCGAGCAGGGGTTATATGACACTAAAAACTTAATTAGTATGTTTGTTGATAAAAATTCCATTACATTGCAAACAAAAGCCCTATAAACATTATTATTTTCAAAAAGCCCTAATAACAATACTATTAATAAAGAAGCCTAATAAAAAAATTTAAAAAAAAAATATGCCCCTTAAATGTTGCTGCCCTAATCATGTGCTTCCCTCGCTTGCCCTGTAGGCCGGGCTTGTATATGATAGTGATGTTAACAAGTTATATTATGACCGTTGTGTTAAGTTCACTTTTACACACTTGGAAGATATATATGATCCTTCTGAAAAATCCTATTGAAGGGAGGAGATGGTAGCTTGATGCACTACCATTAGAATAAAATCAAAGAAATGATAAAAACTACCATTAGAATAAAATCAAAGAAATGATAAAAAAAAAAAACTTTTGCTAATAAAAAACCAGGTGAAAACATTTCTGAGGCACCTATTAAGAAAAATCAAAGTGGTGATCAAATAAAAAATCAGACCATGAGGATATTTTCTCTCAAAAACCTGAAGAAAATAAAGAATCTGATGAAGTTAATGGTGATCAATTAAAAGAAGAATCTGATCAAATTGTATAGGATACTGAAGCTATCATCTCTGATGCTAAATGAACAATCATAACATTAGATTATGAAGAATTGGCTATCATGAGTTTGATTCTACTCTTCCTCTCTAAAGAAGCTCAAGACTAAAGAAAGATCATTCCAACTTGATCAATAAACATTTCTTTTATAATTTTAATACCTCTCATCTTATTCAAGTTTATTGTTCTTTATCTTATCTTCTTATTGATCATCAAGTTTTTCTTAATAAAAGTAACCAAGAATTTGTGCCAAAGACTTATGAAGAGCTAGGAACAATAAGGTTTGGAGAGAGGCTATACAGCACTTGAGATGTAATGGATCTTTCCAAAGGTAAGAAACCAGTCAGGTCCAAATAAATTTGACGTCATCAGAAATATAAAAAAAATTGACATTTTTGCAATAAAAATAATAACGGTTTTTTTAAAACGAATATTTTTTTTGGTCAACCGCCTGAGTTTTTAGAATAGTTTAGTAATTCAAACCGCAAGAATTGAGTTCACATATTTTAGATGATAAAGATAATTGCGAACACTGCGTACTAACTTGTATGTCATCTTCTCTTGTGCGCGTGAGATATGCGAGATAAAGAATTATTTTTTTTTTTTTCAACAGCCTCCCCTTCTAGAACGAGTTAGAAATCCAACTCGGTGGAGTGGAGTTTACATAGTGTAAGCAATAAAGGTAGTCTCAAGCACTTCGTGCAAGGTTGTCTGCCTTCATATTTTGAGCTCGTGGGATATGCGAGATTGAGAAGATCGAAAACTCCCTCCTACTTCTCTCGAATTCCTCCTGGTGTAGTGCGAAAGCCGGCCATTACACTTAATTAGACAGCTTCTTCACCAGATCGGAACAATCAGTGACGAAGGCAACCGTCATTCTTCCAGCATCAAGCATGCAATGCATGACCCATATCAAAGCCTCCAATTCCGTATGTAATGGATAATTTCTTAAATACTATTAATAAATATTATTTTTGATTACTTTTTATTTAATTATTTAAACATTTAGAGCATTTTAAATTGCTTTTTCATTTAATTAATAATTTATTTAATGAAATCTATTATATAAAATATGGCCAACTTTCTCCGCTTGACACATCAGCGCTTGAAAGAGTGCCACGTGACATTTATTATTTAATTTTCAAAAATTTATTTTATTTGAATTAAAACTTGCACCCATGAGGACTCAAACCCCACAATCCTCTCACTATATGACAACTGTTTTATCCATTAGACTATGAGTACTAATTGACAATCTTCTCTAAACAAATTGTGATATTGTCTCTATGTTCTACACATTAAATTCAAAGCATTTGTTTTTCACAATTGGAAGCACTTATATGGGAAATACATTGTATGATCATATTTGTACTTAAAATTTGATAGTTTTATATGTAAATTTGGATTTTTGAATTGAGTTAAAATTTTATATTTCTGATGACAACTGTTTTTTCCATTAGACTATGAGTACTAATTGACAATCTTCTCACTATATGACAACTGTTTTATCCATTAGACTATGAGTACTAATTGACAATCTTCTCTAAACAAATTGTGATATTGTCTCTATGTTCTACACATTAAATTCAAAGCATTTGTTTTTCACAATTGGAAGCACTTATATGGGAAATACATTGTATGATCATATTTGTACTTAAAATTTGATAGTTTTATATGTAAATTTGGATTTCTGAATTGAGTCAAAATTTTAGATTTCTGATTAGTGAAATAAAATTTTTTTATTTATTATGTTCATGTTAGTTTTGATCTGTGCATAATTAGTTATATGGCAAAAATATTTTACGCATTAATTTCTTTAGTTTCTCCAAAAAAACAACCTCTTCAATTTATCAAGCCGTGCTCGTGAAGTCAGCCGTGTCCGTGCTTGTGAATTAGATACGTGAAAACCACGAATGGATGAAATAGATACAAGGGGTAGCATTTTTCATTCATCGATTTCCAATCACAAGAATGTGATCTTACTCAAGAGTCAAATCAAAATTTTGCATCTTCTAACAAGTTTGATGAATATCGTTTAATATGCGCTTCAGAGAGGATGTACAGATCCCCATCAATTTTTCATTAGGTGTATGGTCTAATATTTGTTTATAATCTTCTACATAGTGAATTCGAATTGCTATCGTATGTGAAAATTGATCCGACAAAATTATATAAATTGAAATTAATCAAAAATAATATAAGGATAGAGATAAAACTCATTTATTAAACTTCAAAAATTCTAAATTAAAAAATAAATAAATATAAGTTATAAATACGACCCATGTTCAAAATATCGGTAGGCGTTAATCGGGGGGTTAGACCGGGCCTAGCGCCGAATTGATTAATCGGAGTTTAGTCGGGGATTTATTTTTAAAGCTTTTAATTAAATATCTTATATATACAATATTTATGTATCCTTTTCAATGAATCTAAGATAGATTAATTGGTTAACGCATTAGTTAAAAACCAAGCAGCTCGAGTTCGAACTCCCATGGGTTTATTTTATTGTTTTTTCCGATTTTGCCTTTTAATGAAGGATAAAACGGTAATTGTGACATCATCTCCTTCCTTAACCTAATAATCTACAACTTCTTTTCTCCGCCTCCATTTTTTTCTCAACGATTACACCTATTTTGATTCGTTTTTCATGCTTTCTATACCAATTCTTTGAAGACCTAGCTTCTAAATAGCTCTTATGAACATGAAACGAACAAAAAAATGAAGTTTTATTAAACTTTCCGATTTTTTAGCCGACTATAGCTTAATCCCGGCGGTTTACTCCCGCCGAGCGCCTCCCCGCCGTGGAATCGGCTGATTTGACCGAGTTTTCGAACAGGGAATACGACTGTTTAACTTTATGGACTTTGTGTGAATGGAACAAGTTGTGGAGGAAGACGGAAGGACTCTTACCGTCTTCATTCTTTTCACATTCCGTCCATGTGAGTTTTAGTTTATTTTAAAAATAATTTAGACTTTTAATACCTATTAAATTTGGACTAAACTTTCTTATAGAATCAAACCACACTTAATGCATCACCATTTTTGCTTTTGCATAGCCCAACAAAATCTTTTGCAAACAAAAATTGTATACTCTTTTAATATAAATATATAATGGTTGAATGTATCAAATTATAATTAATTTAGTCTTTTAATACATATTAAATTGGACTAAACTTCCTTATAAAATCAAACCACACTTAAGACATCACCATTTTTATTTTTTGATGACCCAACAAAATCTTTTGCAAATAAAAATTGTATACTCTTTTAATATAAATATATAACGGTTGAATGTATCAAATTATAATTAATTTTGATTGTTGTAAGTATAAAATGTTTGATATTATATAAATAAGACATTTTTGAAATAATATATAGGAAAAAAAATCGCGTGTATGCGCGGATATTCTCTTAGTATTTATTAATAATATTAGTATTTAAGTAATTCAATGAGAGTTTCAGATGATTTTTAAAAATAATATATATTTCATGTGTTTTAAATTAATATATGTTTAGAAAAAAAATTCTTTCAAAAATATAAATTGTTTAAGTTTTTATGTATTTTTATTTGTTAAAAATGATGAATTGTAAATTTTTAATATTATAAAAGTTGATGTATATATAATTAAATTTTAATTTTTTTTTTAATATGCGTGAAAAGTTTAAAATATTTATTTAGGTGTATAATTTAGCTAGAATCTGCAACCGTTGGATGGTTCGGTGTCTTCAGAAACCGTTAGATTTCATTGTCTCACTCACCAAACTCTTTCAACACCTGTAAAATCGACGAGCAAATCCCAATTCCTTCTCCTTCATCTACAATCACTCATCATCCATGGCGATTTCTCACGCTCATCCTCTGCTTCTTCTCCTCTTCTCACTCTCCCTTTTACCTGCTCTGCTCGCCACTTCTTTCCACTACTGCGGTTTGTACCTAAGCCCTCTTCTTACGCTCTTATTGAAGATACCTGTGAGATTAGGGGCTAGAACAAGCGGCTCAAACAAACCCACTCGTGTCTAGCTTAAGACACATCACATAACCTTAAACGTTGCATCTTTTACTCTGAATTTTTGTTATTTAAGACTAATTTAGAGCCTGCTGCGATCTTTGACTAATTGCTGCTTTCAATGTTGAGGGTGACATTGATATTGATTCAATCAAATCTTGCAAGAAATAAAGTTAATGGCTTTCAAGAAAACCATCTATCTGTTTCGATCTTCATGCATGTGATAATCAATTTCATGGAGGTTAAGTTTGCTTGTAGAAAACTTCATTTACCCATTTCTTGCCAAAAAAAGAGGGATTTTTTTAGTTATGTTATTACAGAAAACTTCAATTTTTCTGCAGGAGAATTTCAATGTCAAAATTTTCTTTATCAGTGACATATGCTTTCAATTTGAGGGTAAAATTGATATTGATTCAATCAAATCTTGAAGAAATAAAGCTTTTGGCTTTCAAGAAAACCATATATCTGTTTTGCTCTTGATGCATGTGATAGTCAATTTCATGGAGGCTAAGTTTGTTTGTAGAAAGGTGCTTCACTCACCCATTTCTTGCAAAAAAAAAGAGGGATTTTTTAGTTATGTTATTACAGAAAGCTTCAATTTTTCTGCAGGAGAATTTCAATGTCTCATGTCTCTTTATCAATGACATATACTTTTACTTTGATTGTTTTGAACTGGATCTTGCACTCTACTTGCGACTATTTTAGATAAGAAGCTCGATCCCGTTAAAGTCAGTGGTGTGAAGATCTCTCCTGATCCTGTTGTGAGTGGCGAAGCCGCAACATTCAACATCTCTGGCTCTAGTGGTAATTCCCTTTTATGATTTTCCTGCTTCTTTCTTTCTTGTTTCTTAAATCTTGGTACATACTTTGATTGTCAACATTCGTGGTTTGAATAGATGAAGATATCTCTGGTGGAAAAGTAGTAATCAGTGTTTCATACTTTGGGATTCATGTCCATACCGAAACTCATGACCTCTGCGATGAGACGGCTTGCCCCATCGCACCTGGAAGCTTTGTCCTTTCTCATTCCCAAACATTGCCTTCAATTACACCACCCGTAAAATCTCCTAACACTCTTTTTGCATACAAGATAAACAATGTGATTGTTCATTTCCTTTTACTTTCTATCTCAACGCTTGAACTTAGGACATGTTGGTTTTGTTCATTTGACAAAAATGGTTTGAGATTTGCTTCCTAATTTGTTCTCGAAACTCTCAGTTTTCCCATCATAATCAACTTGGTCAAGATATTGGCTTCTCTGATCTAAACAATACGTCTCTTTTGAAACAGGGCACTTACACGCTTAAGATGACGATAAAGGACAAGAGTGGCGGGCGACTAACGTGCATCAGCTTCAAATTCAAGATCACATTAGATTCCACGGTATCTGTTAGTTAAGTTTTCTGTTGAATATATGTTGTGTCTTTGTGAAAACTCCCTCGTATACTTGTGTTGTGTCCAAATAAAGATGTTCTTTTAAGGGCTTCTCTTTGATCTACATTAGACTAATTATCCATTAAATTCTTGAACTAGATTTGGTAATTATCAGAAAAACGGTTTTCTGTTAGCTTATATGAAAGAAGCTTAAGGAACAACAATAATTAGTAATATAAACACATACACATAAGATACAAGAATATCCAGGAGTATTACGTCGGTTTATGTTCTTCTCACGGCTCGCATCTTCTCGCATCTCTACCATCGGATCATCATCTCCATCATCGAATCATCTGTGTTGCTTCATCATCGGGGTCATCCCCATTAAAACAAAGTATTATTGTTTTTTTGGTTTTTAAGAGATTTAATATTGAAAATATAGAAATTAAACGATGCAAATTTAATAAAGAAAACACAAGTTACTAGGTATATCGCTGAGATTCATAAATCACAAAACCATTAATCAATAACAAGAAAATACTAAAATTCGTTCTAGAACTCAAATCACAAAGGTATGATTTTTCCATTTTTGTGGATCCAACATTTACGTTTTAATAGATTCAACTTTCAATGGTTAGTACAAGTTGAAAACATGCATTCGTTCAAGATTTAGTTTTTCACAATACTCTGTAACCCAAACTTTCGATGGTTACGACTTACGACGTATTGCTCTTCAAATACTAGCTCATGCAATATACCAAGTTTTTGGAGAGTATATTAACCAAAAGTCTGTTGCTAGTTGATCAGAAAAGCATACATAATTTCTTCTTTTTTTTTTTTTTTTTTTTTTTTGCATACATAATTTCGAGCAAGTAAAGATGAAGAATCCACTAATTATTTCCAAATTCAATAGATGAGATAGGGTTGTCAGAAACCACATAAGTCGTCGTCATTCTCTCACCACCACCTCTAAGAAGCGCAGAAAAGCTGTGCTGTTTTTCAAACCAGCGAGTGATCAATGGATGAGGTTTTCATGTTCACTCTTTTCTATTGGTGATTTATTTGAATCCTAATTGATTGTCGTAATTTTTTTCAGAAATAACAAAGATATCTGGCTTCCTTTTTACCTGTTGAAAGTTTTCCTTTTTATGTTTTTTTTAAAAGTTTTATTGTATTGATGAAGTCTGCTTTAATTCATATTCATATTTCGATTTTCTTTTTATTTTACTGTTGTGAAAGTTTTCTCTTTTAATTTGTTTTTTTTCGTTTTCTCAGATGATTGGTGTTAAAAATTTATTTTTTAATCCTGTCCCAAATCATTTAACGATTCACGAATATTCAAGACACGATTCATGAATATTCAGGTGATTGGTGTTAAGTATTTATTTTTTAATCATGTCCCAAATCATCTAACGATTCACGAATATTCGCAAATCATTTAACGATTCACAAAGTTTTTTTTTTTTTCTTAGATAATTGGAGTTAGAGCATCTCTAGTGAGATTTTATTTTTGCCTCTAAACTCTATTTTTAAAGTAAAACCATCTCAAATGGTACTCTATATCTTACTCTAAAAATAGAGATCTCTATATGTAACTCCACATTTGGAGTTAAATATAGAGATCTCTATTTTTTAGAGTAAAATTTTTTTTCACAAAACACTCCTTTAATTTTGATATGTTTCTATTTTGTAATTAAAAAAATTATATGTTTTATTTTTATACTTAAATAAAATTACAATAGCAATAGCAAGTTATGTAGTGAAGTTTTATTTGTAGGGTAAACTTTTAATTTAAATAAAATCATAATTATATTAATTTTTTGTTAAAAATATAAAATAAATGGGTAAAATTTGTATATTTGTAAAGTAAAAAGTTTTTTAAAAAATAATAACTAAATAGAAATGGGAGATACTTGCAAATTTTTTTTTAGAGTAGAAAATAGAGGTAACCATTGGAGCAAACTCTTTCTCTATTTTTAAAGAACTCTATTTTTAGAGTAAAAAATAGAGTAAACCATTGGAGATGGTATTAAGCAATTATTTTTTAATCCCGTCTCAAATCATTTAATGATTCAAGAATATTCTAGACACAAGAATTGTTCATCCAGTTCATGATTGTAACCGATATGGGGTGGATCCAGGATCCATAACATCCACTATGAAGAATCGGAAAACACCTCTGATGTGGTTTACAAGATCACTCACTCTCTCTTTCTCTCGTTATATAATCAAAGAGAGTACAAGGAAGAAAGAATACTATGAGCAAAGCCTAGATACAGAGGAAACACTACCTCTCTTGATCTAGCTCTTTCTTGCTCTACGAGCCACCTCTGAAGCGCACGGAATCCTCCAAATTCAGGATTAGGGCTTCCTTGCGCTATACGCTTGTATTTATAACCAAGAACCCTAAAAGTATTTTGTATTGGGCCAAACCCTAATTGTTGGCTCAAGTCGTGAGTCGGCTGAAGTCCTATATCTCACAATTGGTTTGGTGTATAAATAAAGTGTCTCTGCTCTCTTCACCATTCAATTCAGATTCATAGAGAAACAGAGACAAATATGGAGTTGCTACCTCACGATGTGATAGAGTATCATATTCTGGAGAGGCTTGGTGTGAAAACGCTCCTCATGTTCAAGTCTGTATCGAAGCAATGGCAATCTACAATTCAATCCCCTTGTTTCCAGAAAAAGCAGATGATCCACCATCGTAGGCAATCAGGAGGAGATCCATATGTCCTTATTGTGTCCGCTTTTGATGCCTATGGTGTTATGTTATTTCAGGGTTTAAAGCTCTGAGAACGTTGGTGGTTGGGTCATCATCAGCATTTGTTCAGATCCCTACTCCTTGGGAGCATAGTTTATACGACGTATGCAATACTAGTTGTGACGGTCTGATATGCGTATACGATTTCTTTAATCTGCTCAGTATTGTGGTCAATCCCACCACTCGATGGCATTGGACTTTCCCTCGATGTAGCTATCAGCTAGTCGGTGCCGAGATGTTTGAGAGTGACGAGACATCGGTGAAGTCCCATACCATTCTCCTGGATTTGGTAAAGACAAAGTGAGTGGCACATACAAGCCATTTTGGTTATATAACTCTGCTGAGTTAGGCCTAAACGACAAGGCTACTACTACTTGTGAATTTGATTTTTCCATTAACGCTTGGAGGTACGTTGTCTCTGCGTCCCCTCATCTGATTCTTTACACCCAAGCTCCTGTATATTTAGATGGGTCACTTCATTGGTTCACTGCCTCCTCACACGAGTGGGAAACCATGGTTTTGTCTTTCGATCCCCACACCGAAACTTTCCAAGTCATTTCTAAAGCTCCCTTTCTCCACGCCTCTAGTTTAAAGATCGTCATGTGCAACCTGGATGATCGTTTGTGCCAGTGCCGTGCGAACACTTTTAAGAAGTTGAGGCAAGTTTAATAACTTTTTAGGTAAATTTATATATAAATTCAAATAATAAATTAAAAAATAAAAATAAAATAAGGATAGATAAAATCGAAAATAATTTGAAAAAATCTATTACATAATTTTTTCCTATGAAATTTCTCATCAAATTTTCATAATAAAAACAATATTGAACTATTGGTGAACATAATTAAAAATTGTTGTATAGAGCAAACGAATGTTAAAATAATGAATCAAAAGGTTAGTGGCTCTAGAAAAAAAAATAGATCTCTTGGAATTTTAGTAACTATTAAAACTAATTAGGAATAACTTATTTACGTAGCAAAAAAAAAACACTATTCCTTAACAAGAGATTTGAATTGAGAGAAGGATTTGACCAAAAAAAATGTAAATTATTCACTACGCTAAAACTAATTTTAGGATTTGGAGGCACTCAAATTTTTATATTATTTGAACATCACGAGGCAAATGCCTTTTCAGGAACACTATAAAGTATAAACACGGCTCTGGTTTGTGCGTATCCGAGGAAAAGTGGCCCAATCAAGTGATATGGTCGTTCGATGATTCAGACCACAAGACATGGATGAAAATATATTCGATAGATCTCACTATAGCTTCTTCTTTGTTTCCGAGATACACATTGGCACTCGCACCTCTAGCGGTTTTGGACAAGGACAAGTTATTGTTTCATGTTCGTGAATCTCAGGAGGCATTGGTTACACATGATCCTAAAACCAAACCTTATGATTTTGCTTACACATCTAAACTCTCTGCATTCGCTGTTTGTTATTTCCCAAGTTTGTTCTCTATTATGTAAACTTTCATTTGTCCAAACATTCTAGTTTCTAATAATTATTTGCTCATTTGGTTCTACTAATTAAATCTTTTATATTTCCTTCGTTTGTATGCTAGATGCTTGTTAAGTAAACCATTTATATGGTGTTTTTCTCTATTTCCTTAAATTTGACGTAATATCTTACAAAGCGATTGTTTCGCTTACGAGATTTAATCAAATTATGGGGTTTAGGTCTTCCCATAATGAGATCAAACAAATAGAACTTCGAGACTACTAGATATAAATAGTCAATAAAATCTTACGTCACATTGTTCTTAACGACTTCTATAGCTCCTTCATACTTGTTCTGACAAAGAGTATACAATAAAAAAAAAAGGAAATCTACTAGACACGGTTTAAGAACAGACGAGTAAAGAAGTAATCATGGGTTTTCCTAAAAATAGGAAGTGATGTACTTCCTCGATTCCAAAACAAAATATCTAAGAAAAAAAAAGGAATGTCTTTAATTTTCATACACAACACTAGAATCACGAACGTGCGACTCAAGTCACTCCCCATCAGTGAGAATCTTCTAGCAACCTCCTGGCCTCGTGAACCAAACCCAAAACACTCTCTACTTCGTCTTTAACCTTTCCTGGTAATAAAGATTCTCCGTTGTTCTCCTTGACTGTCTCAATCGTTTTCAACGCTTTATCGACTGTCTCAATCGTAGCCTTACGCACATCTTTCGCTCTAAGCTCATCTGCATCGAGCTCTTCTCTTACAATCATCGCCTCTTCTTTTCTCAGATCTGACTCAAAGACAAGCTGGTGAATCTCGATGATCATGTTTTGTATTTCAGACATCCCTTGTTCTTCCATCTCCTGAAGCGTTTGCTTCTCTTGGATTGTATTATACAGTTCCATCTTTGCTTCGTATCTCGTCTTTGATCTCTTCTCTATCTCTGTTTCCACGGTTTTGATCTCCTTCTCCAGCTTCAAAGACTTCCTGTTCATGTCCTCGATTTCTTTTCTAACCGAAGTTAGCTTCTCCCGAGAAAGCTTCATCTCGGACTGGAGCTTTGTCTTCTCTTCCTCGGATTTAAGCAAATCTGTGGCTTTCCCTGTAAGAAGAGTGTTTCGCTGAGAGGTGTTGATCTCCTCGATGTTATCAATCGCACAAAGAACCTTCTCTTCCTCGTGTCTACTGTTCTCTTCATCCACTTTTATCTTCAGCATTACAATGTTACTCTTCAGCTCTGCCTCGGATTGTTGGATCTTACCCATAGCAGCGTCGATTTCTCTTTTGTAAGAACGGAGAACGTCGAGCTCTTCGTTTTTCTTGTTTAGATGATCGGAAGATGAGTTCACACGCGCCTTTGCCCGTTCTTCTCGCTGTTGAAAGTAAGCTGCAGATGATACAAAGTTTGATAGCGAGCATCTGAGAGCAGCCATCTTTTTCTCTGCGACTTCTTTTCTTGCGTTTGTTTGATCAGAGAAAGCTTCGATTGATCCTAGCTCGTTCTGACGCTCCTTGACTCTGTTTTCGGCTTCTTTGCTTTGCTTTGAGAGCTTGATGATGTCCAAAACAATCTCTTCAAGCGAAGAGAACACTCCAATGGTTTTAGCAGAGACTGAAAGCTGTTCCTGAGCCAATTCGAGTTTCATCCTCGCTGAGTTTAAATCTTCCGTCGATATTTCAGAAGAAAGGTTGCAGAGCTCCATTTCAGTGTCACTGCAGCAACTGGGATCAACAACATCAGCTTCAATAAGATTCTTCTCCTGGACAGGAGCAGAGAGAAGTCTTTTGAATTCATCCTTTTCCTTCATCGCATTCTCATACAGACTCATCAGCTTCTCGTTCTCATCGTGCATATCGCTAAGCTGATTCTCCAGGTTTCCCATCATCTTCTTCAGCTCCTCTGCTGCACTTTTCTCGACCTCCAGAGCAATCTCAGCACTGTTCTGAGCTTCAGCATTATTATTACTTGATGAATCTGTCTCGGTATTCACCAAAGCTCTGGAGCTGTTTTCTGCGGCTACTTGTTCATACAGCTCTATAAGTTTGTTGTTGTCTTCAATTAGGACCTTTATCTTCTGGCACAGTTCATCGTTTTCTTTCGACAGCTTGATTGCTGTCTCGTGAGCTTCGGCTTCTCTTTGACTAGCACATGCAATGGCTTGAACCATTGTTTTAACCTCCATCTGATCATCATCGCCAATCGTGCCTGGGGATCTTATTCCCTCAAGCTGCTTAGCCAAATTTTCCACAAGCCTGAAAGAGAAATCCAAAGAGATGAGCTGAGGCTTAATGATTGAACCTGAAACTGATATATTTAGTGTGTGTGCAGTAAATTACTTTTCCAATCTCTCTTTCTCGTCGATGGAAAAACTTAATGATTTCTGAAGAGATTCCATTTCTGCCCGGTTTTGAATAGCCTTCAGATTGCAAAAACAAGCAAACAAGTTAGAGATTTCTGATCTGGTGTAATGAATAAAGAGGGCATAAAACTCGATTGAATACACTGAAGGCAAGAATAACCTGCATCCGGAGGAATTCATTCTCATCTTGGATTGATGAAAGTTTCTTTGACTCCTGATTCTGCAACAAAAACAAGTGTCAAAACGTAGAAACAACTGATTTGCGCTGCCAAAAAATAAGACTAAGTGAGGCACTATCAGCAAAGATAAAAGACAATGAAGCCCATACCTGGTTTGAGCAGAACATATTGCTGATGTTACCATCTTCTTTCACCGTGGAGTAATCTGAGTCGTGCATGAGTTTCCAATCAAGAGCTTCTAGCAGCTGTACATATAGATCCAAGTTACATGCTAATTCAAATCGTAAAGCAAACTTCTGAGGTCTTGAAATGACAGAATAGCTTATTCACCTTAGCTTGTAACACTTGAATCTGTTGATTCAAGATATCCCGTTCACCTTCCTCACATTGTGATTTCAATCTGTAGCAAGTGAAAGTTTAATTATAATAGAAAAGATATATATATTGCTGTGACAAGAAAAATAGGGAATTTTCAAAGAGTCTTGCCTTCGAATCTCTTCTTTCAATCGCAAATTCTCTGTGGCAAATTTGGTAACTTCCTGATTTCTGTCAACCTGAGCACGTAGCACCTCAATCTCCTTCAAAAGGTCAGCCTTTTCTTTTTGCAGATGTGCTTCAACAGGGATCTTTCCTGAAGCTACACCTTGTAAACTCTTGATTGCTGCATCTCGGAGCTTTAACATCATTTTCAACCCTCGTATTTCATCCTCTCTTTTCTTTTCCTGTTTGGAGAAGAAAAAATTACGAACTCGAGAATTTCATCATTCTTTCCTCAATTTTCCACAAGTGAATCCCAAGTGAGGAATATATTTCTAACGTACCAACTTCATTGAGGCCTCATTTTCAGCAGTCAAAGCCTGTAAGGCAGCGTCCTTCTCCCTCTCTCTCCTGAAAGCACCAACAAGTGCAACTTCATAGTCTTTTGGCTACAAAGCCATACAAGTGAAAATATTAAGAACAAGCCAAATGCTGAACAATGGAGATCATATTCTTAAGGTAACGCAATTTCAAACCTTAGACATCCTTTTGTGAGTTGTCAGAGGAGTAAATGATCCATTGAATCCATCCCACTTGAGAGACATTGGAGAAGCAGGGCAACCCATTGAGATAGTGTCAATGTCCTGATTGTCTACTCCAACGTTAACCATTCCTCTTAAGCAGGATACTTCTTTCTGTAGAGTATGATTTACAATACTTCAGAACAAGTCCGTGGGAGAGAAAGAGAAACAGACTTTGCTGAAAAATCTACCTTGAGCTGTTGAATTTGTAGCCGCATAGCAATAACATCTCCAGATGCATCTTCGTTGACAATTGCCTATTGAGTATAATATAATTAATATAACTAAATTTGTGCACTATATCAGATCCAAGACTTAACAAACAATGCCAGGGAATAATTTCATTACATTGTTCTTAATAAGCTTGGCACGCTGTGCAAACTTCAAGGTACTAAGGGTCTCCAACGAGCAACTAAACAAGAAAAAACAAACATACGAAGGACCATGAGATACACTTCAATTAATATTTCAGGGAGAAAGGTCATGAGATAATAAACATACAGAGAGTAATATGTACCTGCTAGATGGGCTTATATTAGCAATTATTATTGTCTTTGAATTTCCTCCAAGGGAATCCTGTAGAATATATAAGAGTGACGGTCAATGATCACTGCAATTAGGTGCGAGAGACATATTGCAGACATCAAACTAAATATGCGACATGCTTAGTAAATCATGTTGAGTTCTCTTCCTTTAGGAAGATTTTTTACCTGGAGCAGAAATGTGAGCTTTGAATCTCGATATGGAACATGGACTGATTTTCCGTTGGAAACGCTTACAAGATTCATGATCACAAGCCTGCAAAGCCAGTAAATTCACAAATCATTAAAACTATATAACAAAGACCAAACTATAATACTTGACGCTTGAGCAAAGATGTATTCTAACCCCAATGTTGAAAGAGACTTGTTGATGTTGGTTGCTTCTTTTAGTCGTTCACCTTCAGCTCCTGAACTCTTTTGCCTGTATCTCAGATGTTAGCATAATATCTTAAGCAAGCAAAGAAAGTGTAGTCCATTTTTTGAAGGTTATAGTTGATGTTACCTTTCAGATCCAGCTAAATCAACGAGATTAAGCCTTGCAAACCGATGATGAGTTACACCTTGAGATACCCACTGATAGAAAACACAGGTCATATTATTTTTATCTGAGAAAATTACAGCCCAGGAACTCTCTTCAACAAATAAAGTTGAATTGATTACCTTGCTTTCAATAATGCATGTAAATACACTGTGGGATCGGCTACTTGCACGATTCATATTAGTTGCAGCTACTTTCCTGTTTGCAGCACCCTACACATAACCGACATGTATTGTGGAAGTTGCATAAGAAAACTATTATGAGATGAAATGAGCAAGTTCTCAACTATTTCTTGCATTATCTTTCTGAATATGGAACGAAAGAGCATCTAATATACAAACAAAGTAGTTCATAAAAGCAAATAAAAAGATGGAAGTTCAAGAAAGTAGCGTCATCAAGCTTGCAACATTGACTAAATATTACTAAGCAAATTAACTCAAGAGTATATATTTCGCAAAATAAAAATAAAAAATATAGATGGAGAAGCGAAATGAATTACCAGCATTAATTGTTGAATCACATCTCTGGCACTTGAAACTTCAATCTCCTTTAGATTCTCAACATGAATACCTTTCTTGTGGTCTTCCCTTAGCTGCGAAAGAAGATGTTAAACATTCTTTAGTTAATCCCACACAAAACTCAACATTCAGATCACAAGTTTCGATATCTATGTAAAATGGAGAAGATACAATTGGTATGTATACCTGTAAATTATAAGATGATGGATCTAACAAATCAAGGATTTGCTCATTGTATATCTCCAGAAATGAGCATCTACAAGTAAACTGTAGCTTCTCCTCTTTGCGGACCTCTTTTTCCTGGTACAAAAAAGTCAGATAAGTTAGCACACAAACATTTCACAGCAGAAACATATGCATATCAGAAAGACTTAAGGCACCAAACCTTTTGGATCCTTGAGAACAAATACTCAAAAACTCTAGGTGTCATCCCGCAGTTGACACTATGTCTACGTGTTCCTCCCTCGATATCTCCAAGCATAGTGTGAGTTTTCCCACTTCCAGTCTGCAAATTAAGAATACCATAAAAAATACTAAGTAAATGCAGATAAAACTCAAAGAAAGAGAAGTGTTAAAGCTCACCTGGCCATAGGCAAACATACAGCTATTGTAACCAGCCACTACATTCTCCACCATAGGCACTCCAGCCACTTTAAACATCTTCTCCTGTAAGTGAAAAAGAAAAAGCAAAGAGATTCTCAGAAACTGTCTTGAGCTTAAAAGAAATGCGTTAAGGAGCGTCCAGAACACCTGGAAAGACNATTAATTTTGCAATATAACCTAAATATTCTCAAAATCAAATTGTCATTCTATGCAATTAGCTAACAAACGAAGAAACAATGTGTAGTCCAAAGTTAAAAATCTTCGAAAGCATCAAGTAGCAGGAAACGTGTAAGCTAGCAATTTAACAAAGAAACAGTGCTTATGCCTCGATTTTGTGTTAATCCATTACCAAATAAACACACAGAAGCTCGAAGAAATCGAATCTACTAAAAAACCCAGAGAGGGAATCTCGAATCATCATCACTCACCAAATCGTCCAATACCAAAAGATAAAAAGAAAAGAAAATTCGCACCTGAACATTGTGGTCTTTCCAGAACGCAGGATCCTCGTTGAACTCGAAGCTGTGAGACCTCGACATCTGAGCAGATCCAGTGAAAATCTCTTCATCTTCGTCCAAATCGGGCATTCTTCGAACCGCGGAAGACACAGCCAGAGACTGATGATGAGTGTGGTTCTCCCTCGAGACGGTGCTTGCATCCGGCGTGCCCGGCACAGAGCGTAGGGACTCCGACGCGGCGGCACGGTCGTTGAATCCGAACCGGCGCTTGATCGCACTAGCAGTTTCGGAAATAAACGGCATCTGATTGGGTGATGAGTGAGAATCCCAGAGAGAGAGAGAGAGAGAGAGAGGATTTTGAAAATGGGTGTGAAAGGGGGAAAGAGAAAGAGAAAGTGAGAGAAAAGGAGACGTTATGGGAAGAAGACGAGATAGATACGATCGGAGGGTGGAGGGAGCGTGTTGATTAACGGATGAGATTGATTAGTGTTTTTTTAAATCATCGGAACGTTGGGTATTTGACTTCTCAAACGTTGCGCCTCCTCTTTTTTTTTTTTTAATTCCTTTTTTAATAATTAAAATTTAAGATTCCAATAAAATATAAATGTAACTAAACCGGGGAAACCTGAATTGGAACATTTTTTTTTTGAAAGGGTGATTTTAGTGTATATATATATATTATACACATAGGATCCGCATTTATGCAAGTTTTGAATAAAATATTTTAAACCGGTTAAAAAATATTTAGAAATAAAATCTGATCACTTGTAAAAAAATCAAATTAAAAAAATATAAAATTTAATTTATTTTTATTTTTATTTTTTGTGATTAAGTTTTGTTACTATTTCCAGACAGAACTTTGATATAATAAAATCAATATTTATTTGTTGTAAAAAATACAAATAAAAAATTTATTTTCTCAAACAAAATCTATTTGATAGTGTCAAAATTTGATCAATGGACTTTAACACGTGTCATGATCGTATTAATTAGCAAATTTGAAACATCAATCTTTATATAATAAGATTGTATATTTTCCTAAATTAAAGTTAATTTTATTTACTTTTATTTTTATTTTAGATTTTTATTGAAGTTTTTTTTAAAATTTCCCTTTTAATTTAAATATTTTTAAAGTTTTATATACCAATATATTTTAATCATAATGAAAATAACATATACTTTTTATTTATAAAGGCGCAGTTTTGTTTTCTTATTGTTTAAGAAAATAAAATAAATGTTATTATGTGAATCAGAAAAATATATTTATTAAATCAAATAAATAATTTATGGTTAATTCAAAGTGTGAACCGTAGCGAACCAAACGGATAACCAAAATGGTTAAATTTATTCTAACAATGGAAAACATAAAACAAAAAAAAAACTTATTTTCTTACATAAAAGAAACTTATTTTCCTTTTTCTTAATTTTTTTATTTATCTTTTTGATTTTTTATTTTTTGTAATATTAGTAATCGATTATACAATTTCCTTAATCTAATTGAAAAATATAAAAAAAAAACTTATTTTCCATTTTTAAAAAACCGAAATTGTTGTTCTTAGTATTGAAGATCAAGAAATGCATACACACTTGAGGACGTGGAGATGGAGGTGCCAACTCGTCAATCACAGCCAAAAGAAACAAGCCTTGCAGGACCACTTCAAAGGAGCCGTTTGAAGCTGCATTTAATTCCGGTAAAGCAAAAGCAGTTTGTCCTATTATAACTAAGAGTGAAGGGCAAGTTTGATGTTGCTAAACGCCAAAGAAGACAGCTTGTGTGGAGCTGCTCGGGAGGCTAGGTTTCGGCTGGTGATTGAGTATAAAAGCATAGCACATATAGAGATAGACGATGAGACAAAGTAGAGAACTTTCATTCTTATTGCATAAACTTTAGAGTGATTGTTTCTCGGGTAGATAGAAGTAGAGAGAACACAAGGAGTGAGCTTTGTAAGGGGCTTGTAGGTTTTTCGAATCTCTGTACACTTCTATCATCTAGTGGATTCCGGGAAAGATCCCGGCGAGACGTAGAGACCCTAGTTAACGGGCGTGAACTCGTTAAATCTTGGTGTCTTGTTCTCTGTTTTTTCCTCTACTTCGCTCCCTTGTTTTTCTTCATCTTCAAGCTTCGATCTTTTATCTTCTCTTGGTGTGTTGTGTGTTGAAACTGTTAAAGGTCGTTCCTTTGAGCAGAGAAATCATAACATATTGGTATCAGAGCCAGGTTTTGGCGTTGTGGTGGCTCTTTAAGATCTTTTCAGGATTTGGAGAAAGATGTCATCTTCAAGAGTGGATACGGAGAAGTTTGATGGTCATGGAGATTACACGATATGGAAGGACCAACTGCTGGCTCACATAGATCTTCTAGGCTTGACAAAGGCCCTAGAAGAATCAGAAACGCTAGCCGAGAGATATTGGGATCCAGAAGAGGGAGATGACTCGAAGGAAAGGGAAAAGGAGGAATCTTTCTTAGAGAAAAAGAAGAAAGCGAGAAGCACCATCGTTTTAAGTCTCACTGGAAGAGTCTTTAGAAAGGTTAGGAAAAAGACTACAGCAGGAGCTATGCTCAGAGCGCTGGATAATCTCTATTTGGCGAAAGCTCTTCCTAACAGGATGTACCTGAAGCAAAAGCTGTACAGCTAGAGGATGGCAGAAAATCAGTCCATATAAGCAAACATGGATGACTTTCTTCGCCTGATAACCGAGCTGGAGAATGCTGACATAGTAGTGTCTGATGAAGACCAAGCGCTTCTGTTACTAATGTCTCTCCCGAAGCAGTTCGAGCAGTTGAGAGATACCATAAAGTATAGCTCAAGGAAGGAGACATTCACTCTTGAAGAAGTTGTTACAGCTATAAACTCCAAGGAGATAGAGCTGGGATCGGGCTCAAAGGGTTCTAAAGCTCCGGCAGAAGGACTGTATGTAAGGGATAGGGGAGACTACAGGGGAAAAACAGATCAAAAGGATAAGTCTTCAAAGCAGACCAAGTCGAAGGGTAAATCCAAGAAGCCGAAAACTTGTTGGACTTGTGCTGAAGAGGGACACTATAGGAATATGTGTCCCAACCGAAGTAAGTTCCCCAACAAGTATAAAGACCAAGGTAGCAGGAAAGGTGAAGCAGCTTTGGTGAAAGGGAACAAGTCAGATGTTGCAGGGTTGTATGTATCCTAGGTACTATATCTGAAAGACATAAGTCTGGAAGAAGCCTGGATAATGGATACAGGATGCAGCTACCATATGACGTACAAAAGGGAGTGGTTTGAAGACCTTAAAGAAGATGCAAGAGGCTCAGTTCGAATGGGAAACAAAACTACATCAAAGGTCAGGGGTATTGGAAATGTCAGAATCCGAAATGATGACGGATCAACCATGTTACTGACACAAGTAAGGTATTTCCCTGAGATGGACATGAACTTGCTTTCTATTGGGACCATGGAGGAGCAAGGATGCAGTTTTGAGTCTAAAGATGGAGTCTTGCTGATCAAAGACGGTTTCAGAACACTCTTGACTGGAAAAAGGTATGAGAATCTTTATATACTGCTGGGAAAGCCTGATTTTGGTCAGTTGTGTGTTGCAGAGAAAAGGAACGATGACACATTCTTGTGGCACAGAAGGCTAGGCCATATGAGTCAAAGGAATATGGACTTATTGGTAAGAAAAGGACTTCTGGACAGGAAGAAGATTTCTACACTAGAGATGTGTGAAGACTGCGTTTATGGGAAAGCTAAGAGAGTCAGTTTCACTGCTGCTATTCATGATACTAAGGAGAGGTTAGATTACATCCAATTTGATCTTTGGGGAGCTCCATCTGTTCCGCAATCTTTAGGAAAATGTCAGTACTTCATCTCTTTCATAGATGATTTTTCTAGAAAGATTTGGGTTTATTTTTTGAAGAATAAAGATGAAGCATATGGTACCTTTGTTGAATGGAGTATCATGATAGAGAATCAAGCAGATAAGAAGATCAAGATTTTGAGAACTGACAATGGGCTTGAGTTCTGCAATCAACTGTTCAATGATTTCTGCAAAGGAAAGGGGATTGTAAGACACAGAACGTGTGCTTACACACCGCAATAGAATGGTATAGCAGAAAGAATGAACCGTACCATCATGGAAAATGTGAGAAGTATGTTGAGTGATTCAGGACTACCTAAGAAGTTTTGGGCTGAGGCAACTAACACAGCAGTTACTCTCATCAACAAGACACCATCTTCGGCAATTAACTTCGAGATTCCAGACAAGAAATGGTCAGGAAGGGATTCAGTTTACAGTTACTTGAGAAGATTCGGGTGTGTAGCGTTTGTTCACTCAGATGAAGGGAAGTTGACGCCAATGGCTAAGAAGGGAGTTCTTTTGGGTTATCCTACAAGAGTGAAAGGCTACAAGGTTTCGTTGATAGAGGAGAGAAAGTGTGCAGTCAGCAGAAATGTGGTTTTTCAGGAAAATGCAGTCTACAAGGATGTGATTCAGAAAGGGAAAGAGGCTATGACCGAGGAAACAGAAACAACGGAATCATCTTTTGACTTTTATCTTGGGGACTCAGAGGATATGAGCTCCGGTGGAGACGTTTTGGAAGAAGAAAATCTTCCTGGAGGACATTCTGCAGGACAGAGCTCACAGCAGTCCGAAGAAGATCAAACTCACGATGATGTTGTGCCAGAAACTCCAGAAAGCTATCATCTAGTTCGTGACAGAGCAAGAAGGGAAGTAATAGCTACAAGGAGATTTGAGATAGAAGGTTACCTCAGTGAAGATTGCCTTGATGAAGAAGAGGATTATTTTGATGCTGAAGCTCTTATCACCACAGTAGAAGGTGATGATCTAGAGCCTGCAAGTTATGAAGAAGCTCGCAGAGATCAATACTGGATATTGTGGAAAGGTGGTATGAGTGAAGAAATGGATTCTCTCATGAAGAATCATACGTGGACAGTGATCACTAAACCGAAAGATCAAAGAGTGATAGGGTGCAAGTGGATTTTCAAGCGTAAGCCTGGGATTCCTGGAGTTGAAGCACCAAGATTCAAAGCTAGGCTTGTTGCCAAGGGATATGCGCAGAGAGAGGGAGTAGACTACACAGATATCTTTGCACCAGTAGTTAAGCATGTATCCATAAGTATTCTGCTTGCAATTGTTGTTGAAGAGGATATGGAACTTGAACAGCTTGATGTCAAAACGGCTTTTCTACTTGGAGAGTTAGATGAGAAGATCTACGTGGAAGCTCCAGAGGGTTTTGAGGATCAGTTCAAAGAAGATCAAGTGTGTCTACTGAATAAGTCTCTCTACGGTCTTAAGCAATCACCAAGGAAATGGAACCAGAAGTTTGATAGTTTTATGACAGAGATTGGTTTTGAGAAGAGCCTCAGGGACAGCTGTGCATACATCAAAACTCTCAAAGACGGTTCTAAGGTTTATCTGCTCATTTACGTGGATGACATGTTGGTAGCAGCTAAAGACAAGGGGGTTATCTCAGAACTGAAGCAATAACTCAGTGATAAATTCGAAATGAAGGATCTCGGTCAAGCCAAAATGATTTTGGGTATGGAGATCACAAGGGACAGAGCTGCAGGCAAGCTATGGTTATCTCAAGAGGGTTATCTGGGTAAAGTGCTGGAGTTGTACAAGATGGAACAAGCTAAGGAAGTGGTTACGCCATTAGGAGCTCATCTAAAGATGTGTGCAGCTACAGAGAAGCAGTTACTCGAGGATACAGAATACATGAAGTCGGTTCCTTACTCAAATGCAGTTGGGAGCATTATGTATTCAATGATTGGGACAAGACCAGATTTGTCTTATCATCTGGGTATTATCAGTAGATTCATGAGTAAGCCAGTCAAGGAGCATTGGTTGGGAGTAAAGTGGGTTCTGAGATACATTAAGGGTACGTTGAAGACAAAGTTGTGCTACAGCAGAGGTTCTGATTTCGTTTTTAAGGGGTATTGGGATTCAGATTTTGCAGCCGATGTGGATAGAAGGAGATCAATCAGTGGTATGGTCTTCACTCTCGGAGGTAACACAATCAGTTAGAGATCTGCATTGCAGAAGGTAGTGGCTCTCTCCACTACAGAAGCTGAGTATATGTCTCTTAATGAAGCGGTTAAGGAGGCTATATGACTTAAAGGGTTGTTGAGAGATTTCGGCTATGAGCAGAAGAGCGTTGAGATTTTTTGTGATTCTCAGAGCGTTATAGCCCTCTCAAAGAATAATGTGCATCATGAAAGGACCAAGCACATTGACGTGAAGTACCACAAGATCCGTGATAAATCGCAGATGGAATTGTGGAAATGTTGAAGATTTATACTTTGAGTAATCCAGCGGATATCTTCACTAAAATCTTGCCCGTGAGTAAGTTTCAAGCTGCACTGAACTTACTCCGTGTCAAGGCTGAGTAATCTGTTCAGGAAATCCGGGATCGGAATCCAGTACACTAGATTGTCTCGTCTATCTCATTCTCAGGTAAATTCGTCTATGTGTGGTTTGTTTTGATCTGTCATTACTAGGTGGAGATTTGTTGTTCTTAGTATTGAAGATCAAGAAATGCATTCACACTTGAGGACGTGGAGATGGAGGTGTCAACTCAGTCAATCACAGCCAAAAGAAACAAGCCTTGCAGGACCACTTCAAAGGAGCCGTTTGAAGCTGCATTTAATTCCGGTAAAGCAAAAGCAGTTTGTCCTATTATAACTAAGAGTGAAGGGCAAGTTTGATGTTGCTAAACGCCAAAGAAGACAGCTTGTGTGGAGCTGCTCGGGAGGCTAGGTTTCGGCTGGTGATTTAGTATAAAAGCATAGCACAGATAGAGATAGACGATGAGACAAAGTAGAGAACTTTAAAAAAAATAAGATTTAAATATTATAATTACAAATAAATAAATAATTTGACATTTTTAACTAATATTCATTAACAATCTTTCATAATTTTATATGTATAAGATCTATAAACTCTAATTATTTTGATAAATATTTTTTTCATCATTAATATATATACAACAACTAAAATTCTTTTCATCTAACATCTCCATACAAAAAAAAAAATTTCTATTAAAATCACAACTTTCATCCAAATTAAATAAATTGAGAAATAAAAGTAATAATTTTAAAATTAATTATGTTTAATTAATAATTTTATAGTTTTTTATAATAATATGGTTTTTAATATTTTTTATAGTTATAAAATTTGTTTATATTGTTAATTTATTGTTTAACCGCTATTACACCCGCAAGTTAACCAGTCGTAAATATCCCGCAAATGCACCTGTTTCTAACCGCTGTGCCAGTCGTACAACTCGCTTAATAACACTGTTAACCGCAATCGCCCGCTTCCACAAACTCCCGCAGCCGCAACCGCAACACCTGCGTTTAAACCAGTCAGACCCTAAGAGTGAAGGGCAAGTTTGATGTTGCTAAATGATATACACATATATTTCGCATATCTACCATGCATTTAGAATAAATTTTCATCCATATTTCATTTATAGGTAAGTATAATCATAGTATTTGATCATTTATAGGATTTAGAACATTTGCATTAGCATTTGCATTTTCTTTTGTATATATGCATCATTTCAGGTTATTCTATGCATTTGGAGACAATGTGGAAGCTGGAAACATAAGATGATGAGCTAGGAACAAGCAGAGAGAAAATTGATGTCATATGACTTGCTGTACCGAGATGTTGCAACCAATTCAAATCCATGCCACCTAAAGCGACTTAAAGATCAGACTTTACAAAGACTTTTCATTCAGATTCAGCCTCCCCAATCTTCATACAACTCATAGAAAATTGAGTTATCTTTCGTTCAGAGGTTATTTCAAGTCATTATGGTCAGTGGTTCAGAAGATACGGCTATTTAAGTAACAACATGTCCGTCTGGAAGTTTGGCGAACAATTTCGTTAACTGAACGATCAGCTCGGATGAAGGGTTTTTCATTGTGATTTAGCCTCGGCAGTCTTCATGAGAGTTTTAGGAAATTGAGTTAACTTTAATTTGGTGGTAATTTTAAGTCAAACGGTGCAGTAGTTCAAAAGATACAGATCGATCAATCCATGAACCTGAACCAAAAGATACCACTTGCAAAGTGCTCCAAAAAAGTGTTTATGCTTTAGTAAAAGTGGGATTAGAGAGGTCCCTTGTCCCTTGCCTCTTGTCTCTTGCCCCTTGACCCCTCTTTTAAGGCCAAGAGCCATGTTTAAAACTCTATATAAGGAGTGTGTGTGTGCTTGTAATAATCATTCAGTTTTTCATTCAAGTTACTAATCAAGTCTTATATTCTCTCTTTCAAAGTCTTCTTAAGTGTTCTAGTAAGCTTCACTTGTTCTTGCTTGTTCATCATAGTTCAATAGAGTTTTTTTTATAAATTTGTAAAATCGTGTTTGAGCTATTTTTAGTATTTTAGAAATTGTCTAGAGTCTTGTTTTATGTCTGGTATTGATTTGGTAACCGTTTGATTTTTATAAGTAGTTTTCGAAAATCTTGCCACTTAGCATATATTTGTCTAGATAATCCGGTTTTAAGTTTTGATTTTGTAAAATTAGTAGATCGGTTGTTTTATTGTTTAGGAGTCATCTAGAAGTAGTATAACCCTTCTGTGGGATTTGTAAAATTGTTTTCGTGTCTGTTTAAATATCGTAAGCAATTGTTTTTAGAATTCTTACCCAATTAAACCGAATTTTGCTTAGCTTCATAAATCTCTTGTATTCCTAGTACCTTTCACCCAAGGTTGGATTGACATCCTGAAGTATTACAATGACTTGACTATGCTTTAGGTTTGATAATCATGACAAAAAGCTAGTTATCAAATGGCGCCGTTGCCAAACTTGGGTTAAAATTGAAAGTATTAGGATTTGGAGATTAGTGAAGACTAAGTTTTTATTTTGTATTTGGTTACTAATTTTTCTACTTGACTACTTCTGTTTTCAGGTATATGCACTTGCGGTCTAGAGGTAACACGAACTTGCTCACACCACTGGACAACATTCACCTACTCGGACGTGCACGGCATAGGAGGGAAAGACTATTACTAGAAATTGACGAGTACCATCAAGAAGTGATGGCTGACCATGACCAGGTGGAGGATCCACCTCAACACGCTGCTGCTGGCAGAGGAATCGGACATCCTTACCATCCACAAAGGGCACCACGCATCATTGGAGCCGGTGATGCACCGAACACACACACCAATCGCTTTGGCATAACGCCACCACCGGTGCAAAACAATAATTTTGAGATCAAGCCTGGATTTATATCTATGGTCCAGAACAGCAAGTTCCATGTTCTGGCTATGGAAGACCCCCTGGAGCACTTGGACAACTTTGAACAAGTGTGTGGAATGATAAAAATCAATGGCATCTCGGAGGATAGCTTCAAGCTACGGCTTTTCCCTTTCTCTCTTTGGGACAAAGCTCGGCATTGGGAGAAGACCTTACCTCAAGGCACAATCACGTCCTGGGTTGAATGGAAGAAGGCCTTCCTCTCAAAGTTCTTCTCAAGCACAAGGACGGCTCGACTGAGAAGTGAGATCAATGATTTCACGCAAAGGCACAATGAGACATTTAGTGAAGCGATGGAGCGATTCAAGGACTACACAATCCAGTGTCCTCACCATGGCTTCACTGAGGAGGCACTCCTCAGCACAATATACAGTGGAGCATTACCAAAAATCCGCATGCTATTAGACACGGCAAGCAGAGGCAACTTCCTTGGACAAGATGTCAACGAAGGAATGGAGCTCATTGAGAATTTGGCATTAAGTGATGGAAACTACTGTGAGGACTATGACCGTGCACCAAGAGGCCACGACCTGGAGGCACACAAGAAGGAGATAAAGTCACTCCATGAGAAGATTGACAAGCTGATGCTTGCTGGCCAAAAACATGTGCACTTTGTTGGTGAAAGTGCGGACTTTATACAAGAGGACCAGTATCAAGAGGCGAATTGGGTTGCTGGGCAAGAGTATCCTAAGCCACAGGGATATGATCCAAGGTATCACAACAACAGCAACAACTTGTCTTATAGAAGCACAAACGTGGAGAATCCAAAGGACCAAGTGTACCCTCCACAACAAGCAAATCAAGGCAAACCGTTTGTCCCATACAACAAAGGTGGATTCCAACAAAACGGTGGGTACCAAGGGCAAAGACAGGCACCCTACCAAGGCCACCAACAGCAAGGAAACAAACCGTACCCTCCTGGTTTCATGCCTCAGCAGCAACAAAATCCAGGGCCAACTCTAGATTCGCTACAAGCAATGCTACAACAACTTATACAAGGCCAAGCGACCAGTGATCAAAAATATGTGGATATCAACAAACGCATGGACTCCTCCTTTCATGATGTCTCTACCCAGCTCACCAACATCAACAACAAAATTCGTCAGCTGGAGAAGGGAAAAGCTAGTACAAGCGGCCAAGGTACTTTACCCGGCCAATGTGAGGCTAATCCGAAGGAGTATGCACATGTTATCAACCTAAGGAGTGGAAAAGTGGTAGCACCGCCATCTACAGCTAAAGACAATGAGGACATTGTAATTCAAGAAGAGGGGAGTGATCTTTCAAATGATCAAGAGATCACATTTGATAATGTCTACATTGAAAGAGCAAGAAAAGGCAAGGAAGCAATTTTGGAAAAAGAAGTGGGGGAAACAAGCAAAGAAAAAAATATTTTCGTGCCTCCACCTTACAAACCGAAGCTCCCCTTTCCTGGACGCTTCAAGAAGCAGCTAGTAGAGAAGCAGAAAGCATTGTTCGAAAAACATCTAAGAAACGTGGAGCTAAAATTGCCACTACTCGATTGTTTAGCCATGGTGCCGAAGTACGCCAAGTTTCTGAAGGATACACTCGCCAAGACAGCTAAGGGTTGCCAAGAAGTCATGGTGTTGAGCCAAGAATGCAGTTCTATCATCCACAAAGAGATAGCACCAAAGAAGTTAGGAGACCCAGGCTCTTTCACCATACCTTGTGCGCTAGGGCCATTGAAGTTCAACAATTGTTTATGCGACTTAGGAGCGAGCATAAACCTCATGCCTCACTCCATTGCAAAGAAACTAGGCTTCACCAAGTTTAAGGAGTGCAGAATCTCGTTGATCTTGGCTGACCGAAGTGTAAGGCTCCCGGTAGGAATGCTCGAAGACTTACTGGTGAGGATAAGCAATGTGAGTGTCCCCACAGATTTTGTTGTTCTCGAAATGGATGAAGAACCTAAGGATCCCCTGATCCTTGGAAGACCGTTTTTGGCGACTGCTGGAGCTATAATTGACGTCAAGAATGGGAAAATTCCATTGCACTTGGGCAAGGACGTCAAGCTTAACTTCGATATCAATGAGGTTTTGAAGAAACCAACCATTGGTGGCCAAGTGTTTTACATTGAGGCAATGGATGCTCTAGCTGATGAGCTCCTTGAAGAACTAAGCCAAGAGGACAACCTTCTGCTAGCCTTGACCACGGAATGTGGAGAGTTTGGGTATCTTAATGAGGAGACACAAGAGTATACCAAGCTACTAGACTCACACAAGGTTTTGAAAGAAGATGAAGACACATACTTAGAGCTGGATATGGAACGACCTGCTTTTGGAATTGATGCTGCCTTAAAAGAGAACGAAGAGGACAATAGCTTCAACACAAGCCAAGGAGAGGAGTGGAGCGAGCTGCTTGCTCCAAAGGTGGACCTCTAGCAACTTCCAAATGGGCTAAGGTATGCTTTCTTAGGTACAAATAACACATACCCGGTCATTGTTAATGAAAATCTAAATGATGATGAGTTAGACTCTCTCCTTAGGGAGTTTAGGAAGTATAGGAAGGCCATTGGGTACTCTCTAAGTGACATCAAAGGCCTTTCACCATTACTTTGCACTCATAGGATTCATTTAGATGATGAAAACACTTCCTCTATTGAACATCAAAGGCGCTTAAACCCGAATTTGAAAGAAGTAGTCAAGAAAGAAATTTTAAAACTCTTAGAGGCTGGTGTGATATACCCAATCAGTGATAGCACATGGGTCTCTCCAGTCCATGTGGTACCAAAGAAAGGGGGAATCACGGTAATAAAAAATGAAAAAGATGAGTTAATTCCTACTAGAGTTATAACCGGCCATAGAATGTGCATTGACTATAGGAAACTCAATAAAGCCACCAGGAAAGACCACTTTCCACTGCCATTCATTGATCAAATGTTGGAAAGATTAGCCAACCACCCATATTACTGTTTTCTAGACGGTTATAGTGGCTTCTTCCAAATCCCAATTCACCCCAATGACCAAGAGAAAACAACTTTCACCTGTCCTTATGAAACATATGCTTATAGGAGAATGCCTTTTGGTTTATGTAATGCTCCTGCTACATTTCAAAGATGCATGATGTCTATATTTTCTGATTTGATTGAGGAGATGGTTGAGGTATTCATGGATGATTTCTCCGTGTATGGCTCTTCCTTTGGTGTTTGTTTATCTAATTTGTGCAAGGTACTCAAGAGGTGTGAGGAGACCAATCTCGTGCTCAATTGGGAGAAATGCCATTTCATGGTAACAGAGGGGATTTTCCTTGGTCACAAGATTTCAGGAAAAGGCATTGAAGTGGATAGAGCAAAGGTGGAAGTGATGGTTACTTTGGCACCTCCGGCTAACGTGAAGGGCATAAGAAGTTTCTTGGGGCACGCTGGCTTCTACAGAAGGTTCATCAAAGATTTTTCCAAGCTAGCACGTCCCCTCACAAGGCTACTATGCAAAGAAGCTGAGTTCAACTTTGATGAAGAATGCCACCAAGCGTTCAAGACCATCAAAGGCGCGCTAGTAACCGCACCGATAGTACAAGCACCGGATTGGGACTTTCCCTTCGAGATCATGTGCGACGCTAGTGACTATGCTGTAGGAGCTGTCTTGGGGCAGAGGAAAGACAAGAAGTTGCATGTCATCTATTATGCCAGCCGCACCTTGGATGACACACAAGTGAAATATGCAACAACCGAGAAGGAGCTCCTAGCCGTCGTCTTTGCGTTTGAAAAGTTCCGGCAATACTTGGTGGGCTCTAAGGTGATTGTATACACTGATCACGCAGCACTGAGGTACATCTACTCTAAGAAGGACACAAAGCCGAGACTCTTAAGGTGGATCCTGCTCTTGCAAGAATTCGATATGGAGATCAAAGATAAGAAAGGCATAGAGAATGGTGTAGCGGATCATCTTTCTAGGATGAGGGTGGATGAAGTCTTACCTTTGGACGACTCACTCCCTGAAGAGCAGCTCATGATGATCAATACCGT
Organism: Alliaria petiolata; assembly: GCA_020283515.1. Lineage (NCBI taxonomy): Eukaryota > Viridiplantae > Streptophyta > Magnoliopsida > Brassicales > Brassicaceae > Alliaria > Alliaria petiolata. The sequence goes on along the minus strand of JAHZTW010000004.1, from coordinate 21,814,936 downwards.
GGTATGTGCAAAGCTAGAAGACAAACTTGAAGAAGTTTTGAACCTAAAAGAAGAAGATCTCCCATGGTATGCGGATATTGTCAATTTCTTGGCTTGTGGAGAATAGCCTACTCATTTGGACCGGTACCACAAGAAGAAATTCATGAGAGACGTCTCACACTACTTTTGGGATGAACCTTACCTATTCAAAAGGTGTGTGGACAGTTTGTACCGAAGATGTGTCACAAGAGAAGAGGCAAGAGTCATACTTCTACATTGCCACGGAATGACCTATGGGGGATATTTTGCGAGTTTCAAGACTGCTACAAAGGTTCTCCAAGCTGGGTTTTGGTGGCCTACACTCTTCAAAGATGCCCATGAATTCATCAAGTCATGTGAAGCATGCCAAAGAACCGGAAACATCACCAAAAGAAACGAGATGCCACAATCACCAATCTTTGAAGTAGAGATCATCGACGTGTGGGGAATCGATTTTATGGGGCCATTTCCATCATCATATGGCAACAAGTACATTCTTGTAGCAGTAGACTATGTGTCTAAGTGGGTGGAAGCCATGGCATCACCAACAAACGATTCAAAGGTGGTGGTTAAACTTTTCAAAACTATCATCTTTCCTAGATTTGGAGTCCCTAAGGTGGTGATTAGCGATGGAGGCAGCCACTTCATCAACAAGGTTTTTGAAAGTCTCTTGAGAAAACATGGTGTTAAGCACAAGGTGGCCACGCCCTATCACTCTCAAACAAGCGGCCAAGTGGAGGTTTCAAATAGACAAATCAAGGCTATACTAGAGAAGACCGTGGGAGTCACTAGAAAAGATTGGTCTAGCAAGTTGGATGACTCTCTTTGGGTGTATAGAACGGCATACAAGACTCCAATTGGGACCACGCCTTTCAACCTCCTATATGGCAAGTTTTGTCACCTTCCTGTGGAATTAGAGCACAAAGCTCTTTGGGCCGTAAAGCAACTCAACTACAATATCAAAATGGCTCAAGAGAAACGGTTGGTGCAACTTCAAGAGTTTGATGAGATAAGGATGGATGCTTACGAGAGCGCCAATATTTACAAAGAAAGGACCAAAGCCTTTCATGACAAGAAGCTGGTGCGCAAGGAGTTGCAAGAAGGAAGCATGGTTCTACTCTATAACTCGAGATTGAAGCTGTTCCCCGGAAAGCTCAAATCTAGGTGGTCCGGACCGTATGAGATTAGAGAAGTACTACCATATGGAGCCATAACTTTGCTTGGAAAGAATGGACAGAACTTCACAGTGAATGGGCATAGAGTCAAGCCCTACATGGCGAGTGACTGCAGCAAGGAGAGCACCACGTTGCCTCTCCAAGACCCACCACTAGCCTAATCAGGTAAAGTCAAGCTTAGAGACTTAAAACAAGCGCACTTGGGTGGCAATCCCATGTCTATCTTTGTGTATAAAATTTTTATTTCATTTCTAGATTATGTTTTTAAGTGTGTGTGAGTAGGATCAAGGGAGATGGAGACTCAAAACCAAGTTCTAGGGAGATAAAGAACAAGGGCAAAGAGGCATGCCGAGAGAGATCAATGGCTAGACCGAGTTGGTTTAATCGATCTCCAGCACCAAGCGGTGGCTGGATTGATCCATGTCACTCAAATATATTGCCAAGAAGGGTGCCTAAGGCCGACCAACCTGTTCGATCCCAGCCCCAGCCACAACAAGCTTCAAGGTACCAAAAACGCCAAACTTTGTATATAACATGCATTTTTATTTTTATTTTTCTGTGTCTTCTCTTGAATTTGTTTGACACCGAGACGGTGTCATTCAAGTTTGGGGGAGGAGAGTTTGTGCTTTGACATATTTTATTTGATCTTATTTTGTGTTTTCATTTTGAGTCTTCATGCATAAAAAAAAAATATATATTTGCATAGAAAAATACCAAAAAAATCAGAAAAGTTCATAAAAATTTCGAAAAAAAAATTCATATAGCTTGCATTTGCATTATCAAATATTGTAGGATTGAGTCTAGATTTTTATCATATAGGCTGCATCACTCATATGCATAGGGGGCAATGATGAGAAATTTCCTTTAAAAGTGTTTTAAGCTCATGTATTGGTTCAAAGCCCTAGTTAGTAGTTCTTTGATGCCTTATACAACTTTGAAATTAAGTTCTAACCATGCTTGGATCATTTGATTTGATTTTCTTGGCTTAAAGTTGAAAGGAGCATGAATTGAATCCTTACTTAAAAATCGGAACCTTAAAATGAACATCTAATTATCATACTTGTGCTTTTGAAAAAAAGAATACATGGATTACAAAAAAAATATTTAGGCTTTCTTATTCACTTCACCACTCTTTGTAAGCCTAAATAGAATACCTCACCTTAACCCTTGCCTTATTTCAAGCCAAAATTCGTGTGTGATTACAAATTGTGAGGCCTTATTTTCTGTTTGAACTTGGCATAAAGTGTTAGGTTTTGGGCGACATGTTTAGGCTCTCATAATATTGCTAGCTTTGTATTTTGAAGCTAGTTTTAGGCTTGTTTGGGATTTGGGAGTTCACGGTTTTGAGAATGGAAAAGTGTTAAGGAAAAAGATGAAAAAGGGTTACATATTTCTAGTGTTAATCTTGATTTTTGATAAGAAAAAGCTCAAGCAAAGAAAAGAGCCCTAGATGCCAAATGCATAAAAGAAATATTTTTAGAAGAAAGCTATAAAAAGAAAGAAAAGAGCTAATATTTATGATCTTACCACTAGCCTTAAGCAAAGTTTAAGAAGTTTCCCTAAGAAAAAAAGTGTTTGATGGAGTTCTTATGGGTTTTAGCTTGGCGTGAATGGCCTTGTTGATTTGGGTAGTTTCTATAGGGTGAGTGAGCTTGAAAAATATAAAAATGAATGAGAGAGGGATTAGGATCATTGTTAGTATACTTGGGTAGATGTGAGTCTAGTCATGTATGCATGCATTGCCTTTTACCTTTAGCATTATGTATAAGTTCAAACATTTTTGAGAGAAACCATTGCTTGGAGTACCCATTTGAATGAGATCATTTTTATCTCATAAACTTAACCCTTACCAAATGTATTCAGTTTTAAAAGGCACAAGTTTGATTCACGGTTTGGAGCTCTTAATAAATGTTAAAAGTTTTGATTCTTGGATTGCTTGGAATAAACAAGTCATGATTTGAATTTCAATTTGTGATGAATATGGCTAAGTTCTTTTGAGTAGATTTTGTGTTCTGCATCCTAGAACTGAGAGCAAGGACCTCTGAATTGATACATTTGAAAAACACTTTTGGATTTGAGCCCCCGTTTTTAATCATCTCTTCCTAGCTTGAATTTGGTTTGCTTGAGGGCAAGCAAAAGGCAAGTTTGGGGGAGTTGATATACTCATATATTTCGCATATTTATCATGCATTTAGAATAAGTTTTCATCCATATTTCATTTATAGCTAAGTATAATCATAGTATTTGATCATTTATAGGATTTAGAACATTTGCATTTGCATTTGCATTTTCTTTTGTATATATGCATCATTTCAGGTTATTCTATGGATTTGGCGACAATGTGGAAGCTGGAAACATAAGATGATGAGCTAGGAACAAGTAGAGAGCAAATTAATGTCATCTGACTTGCTGTACCGAGATGTTGCAACCGATTCAAATCCATGCCACCTAAAGCGACTTAAAGATCAGACTCTACAAAGACTTTCCATTCCGATTCAGCCTCCGTAATCTTCATAAAACTCATAGAAAATTGAGTTACCTTTCGTTCAGAGGTTATTTCAAGTCATTATGGTCAGTGGTTCAGAAGATACGGATATTTAAGTAACAACATGTCCGTCTGGAAGTTTGGCGACCAATTTCGTTAACTGAACGATCAGCTCGGATGAAGGGTTTTTCATTGCGATTTAGCCTCTACAGTCTTCATGAGAGTTTTAGGAAATTGAGTTAGCTTTAATTTGGTGGTGATTTCAAGTCAAACGGTGCAGTAGTGCAAAAGATACAGATCGATCAATCCATGTACCCGAACCAAAAGATACCACTTGCAAGTGCTCCAAAAAGTGTTTATGCTTTAGTAAAAGTGGGATTAGAGAGGTCCCTTGTCCCTTGTCCCTTGCCCCTTGTCCCTTGCCCCTTGACCCCTCTTTTAAGGCCAAGAGCCATGTTTAAAACTCTATATAAGGAGTGTGTGTGTGCTTGTAATAATCATTCAGTTTTTAATCAAGTCTTTTTATCTTATAAGCTTTCTCTTGTTCTTGATTGTTCTTGCTTGTTCTTGATAGTTCTTGTTTGTTTCTTGCTATTTCTCTTCTTAAAAACTCTTGTATTTTGTATAAATTTCAAGTATCTTCATCCTTCTAAAGTCAAATCCTTCTTCTTCTTAAAAACCGCTTATGTTCATCAGCTCTAAACTTATGTTTAAGAGAGGTATGAACATGAGTTGTGAGTAATCCACCAAGGTTTGGGGTTGGGATGATTTAAGGGGGTTGAAAACTAGATTTTGGGTATTTTCTTGTTCTTCATCTAATTCTCTTCTTGGATTTGGGGGTTTTAAGGTCTAGAGATTCTCGATGGAGATCTCTTTAATCTAGGGATTTCCTTGTCCCAAAAAGACTTAGGAAATCCCTTAAAACCAAATCCAAGAGACTAGCTCATCCTTTCCCATACACCATGGATGTTTAGGGAGCTAGTTAAGCCACTTTTTAAGATCTATGCTTAATGTTCTTCACCTTATCTTTCCACCAAACACCATGGGTTAGGATGATAGAGTGAAGAAAGGATTTACACCATACACCATGGGTAAATCTAGTTAGGTTTCTTAAGGCTTAGAGATAGCACTAAAAAGTGTAAAAAAATATGTTTTCAAAACCCAAGTTCGAATTTTCAACCTCCCTAAGAATGAATCCCAACCTTGAATCTGTTTTTAATATTTGAAAACTAAAAATCATTTTCTCCCTGTTCAAAGTTAATTGTTTTCTCTAAAAATCTTTAAATTAGCTTAATTATGCAATAGAGTTTTAATAAATTTGTAAAATCGTGTTTGAGCTATTTTTAATATTTTAGAAATTGTCTAGAGTCTTGTTTTATGTCTGGTATTGATTTGGTAACCGTTTGATTTTTAGAAGTAGTTTTCGAAAATCTTGCCACTTAGCATATATTTGTCTAGATAATCCGGTTTTAAGTTTTGATTTTGTAAAATTAGTAGATCGGTTGTTTTATTGTTTAGGAGTCATCTAGAAGTAGTATAACCCTTCTGTGGGATTTGTAAAATTGTTTTCGTGTCTGTTTAAATATCGCAAGCAATTGTTTTTAGAATTCTTACCCAATTAAACCGAATTTTGCTTAGCTTCATAAATCTCTTGTATTCCTAGTACCTTTCACCCAAGGTTGGATTGACATCCTGAAGTATTACAATGACTTGACTATGCTTTAGGTTTGATAATCATGACAAAAAGCTAGTTATCACTAAACGCCAAAGAAGACAACTTGTGTGGAGCTGCTCGGGAGGCTAGGTTTCGGCTGGTGATTGAGTATAAAAGCATAGCACAAATAGAGATAGATGATGAGACAAAGTAGAGAACTTTCATTCTTATTGCATAAACTTTAGAGTGATTGTTTCTCGGGTAGATAGAAGTAGAGAGAAAACAAGGAGTGAGCTTTGTAAGGGGCTTGTGGGTTTTTCGAATCTCTGTACACTTCTATCATCTAGTAGATTCCGGGAAAGATCCCGGCGAGACGTAGTGACCCTAGTTAACGGGCGTGAACTCGTTAAATCTTGGTGTCTTGTTCTCTGTTTTTTCCTCTGCTTCGTTCCCTTGTTTTTCTTCATCTTCAAGCTTCGATCTTTTATCTTCTCTTGGTGTGTTGTGTGTTGAAACTGTTAAAGGTCGTTCCTTTGAGCAGAGAAATCATAACAGAAACTACGTGAACTTTTTTAATTTTTGTTTAAATTCGGTTAAAATCGGTTAAATTCGGGTAAAATCGGGTAAATTCGGATATTTCAGGTAGTTCGGTTCTTCGGTTCTGTATAATTCGGTATAGTTTGGTATGGTTTGGTTAAAAAAAATCGGTTAACCGTTCGGTTCCCGGAACCGAACCGAATCGGAACCGAACTAAAACCAAACGAGAACCAAAAACCGAAAAGTTCGGTTCGGTTTGGTTCGGCCAGTTCGGTTCGGTTATAAATCTCAGGCCTAACAATATGCGTAGAAAACCTAACTGTTATGAACTATTATGTGATGTCCATTATAAGCCCATAAGCCCATTAGGTTTTACTTTGTCCCCAAGTAAAACCCTCCCTTATACTCCTATATAAAGGACCCGCTATTCATTGGAATAAGACAACAACATCAATTCCTTCTTCTCTTCTCTTTATTCACAACACGTTATCAGAACTTGACTTCGATCCACTGGAAAATGACACTTAAAGTGAAAATCCCTGAAGTTAATAATCCATGAAGGATACAATACCTGAAGTATTAAAGATGTCAAATTGATACAATCTCCGAAGGATTAATATGTCAAAATTATATTCACAGGAACTTAAGATATTTGATCGAGTTATGACATATATGTTTCATGAGGTATACGTGAATATTATAAGGTTAACCAATATACCCATGTGTATTTATCAAATGATTACGGATCAATAGAATCTTAGATTTGAATATAACCAAAACTCTTGAAGAGTTAATATAAGTTGAAAGAAAATTATTTGGAAAGACGACATTGTCTTCAAGTCTTCCAAATTGAAATATCTAAGTAATAGAGATACTATCTCAAAAGATCCTTGCAGGATTACATAATGAATGCTCGCACATATTTGGTCTCGAAGTACCATATTTAAAATGCTTGTTAAGCAATGTATAGATTTTTTTTATGATTGAAAGATGTGTTTTCACATAACAAGAAAGAAAGCTAAAACAATAAAGAAGAGCAGAAATAAAATGTTATGTACAAGTATGTATAATACAAGTTTAGAAAACTGTATGTAAATAGAAATTTGGCTTGAAGTTCAAATAGACTTAATAAATTAACTTTTATGTGAAAATATTGTTCAGTAATCTAAGAGATTACAAGATAATTATAGGATTTTATTCATTAAGCTTATGCTTATAACAATTCCCAAAAGATGGTATATGATTGGAATGCATCTCTTGAAGAAGATGATTCCAAGGGGAGAAATATAATGATGTGCGTGGTTGTACTCTTTTTCCTTATCATGGTTTTTATCCCACTGGGTTTTCCATGAAAGGTTTTAACGAGGCAACAAAGAACACGCAAATGATAGACATCTAAAGGGAAATGTAAAGATGAAAGTCTATCACCCTTCCAAAGTATTTGTCATACTTTAATGAGAACAAGTGAAACAAA
>JAHZTW010000004.1:21739180-21792294 GCA_020283515.1 Alliaria petiolata | reverse complement strand
AAAAAATATTTTAGATATTTTTATTTATTTTTAATTATAATAAATAATAAAATAATATTTAATATAATTTCTTAATTAAAATAAATAAATTTAATGCATTAACATCACTTTTTAACGGAAATGAACAGTGAACCGTTAAATATTCTGACGGCGCGCAATAAAAAACCAGTTTTAAGGTTTTATATGTTAATATATTTAATTTTAAGGTTTATTGTGCTAGTAAAATACTCTCGAGGTTTAAAGTGCTAGTGGTTGTCACTTTGAATGTTTTTTATGCGATTTTCCCCTCATGAAACAGAAATTTGGTCTTCTAGCAATTCTGTTGGGCCTACTAATTTACAAGCCCACTTTGAAACTTCATCACAAGTTGATACAAGCCCAACTTCAGCAGAAACCACGCCAATTGCTTCTTCCTCACAAGTTTCTCAGTCGCGCCATGTTTCTCAGACCTCACATTCGATGGTCACCAGATTGAAGAATAATATTACGAAACCCAATCGTAAATATGCTCACCATGTTTCTGTGTCGCAGGCTGAAACAGAACCAACTACAATTACACAGGCGTTGAAGGACTCACGATGGAGACACGCAGCAGAAGATGAATTCAATGCCCATATTCGTCATAAAACTTGGTCTCTCATTCCACCGAATCCTTCTTAGAATCTGGTGGGATCAAAATGGGTATTTCGCATCAAGCGATTACCGAATGGTGAAATTGAAAGATTTAAAGCGTGTCTTGTGGCAAAGGGGTTTCATCAAACGGCGGGTGTTGATTATCAAGAGACGTATAGTCCGATTATCAAATCTGGCACAATTCGATTGGTTCTTGGTGAAGCTGTTTCGCGTGGTTGGGTACTTCGGCAGCTTGATGTCAATCATGCTTTTCTACAGGGACATCTTGAGGAAGATGTCTATATGGCTCAACCCTCTGGTTTCATTGATAGAGACCGAACAGATTATGTATGCAAGCTTCACAAAGCAATTTACGGGTTGAAGCAAGCACCACGTGCGTGGTATATGGAGCTAAGTAATTTTCTTCTTCAATCTGGTTTTACCAACTCTTTATCGGATGCTTCTCTGTTCATATGCAATGTTGGGAATATAGCGATCTACATCCTTGTATATGTTGACGATATAGTAATAACAGGAAGTGATCCCAAAAAGGTGGAACAATTCATTACTCTACTCAACAAACGATTCTCATTGAAAGACCTTGATTCGCTGACTTACTTTCTGGGTATAGAGGCGACCAGATCCAGTGAAGGTTTGCTGCTCACTCAACAGAAATACATCACAGATTTACTTGCAAAGATGAACATGATGACAGCGAATCCAGTCACTACACCCATGGCTACTAATAGCACTCTGCAGTTAAACTCTGGTACAGCTTTGGACGATGGCAGTGAATATCGTATGCTTGTGGGTAGTCTTCAATATCTCCAGCTCACTAGACCGGACGTTGCTTTCGCCGTAAATAAACTCTCCCAGTTTATGCACAAACCCACTGATATACACTGACAAGCTGCAAAGAGAGTGTCGCGTTTTTTTTCGGGAACGCGAAACCAAGGTATTTTTCTGCGTAGCAACAATCCCTTACACCTTCATGCATTCTCTGACGCAGACTGGGCCGGAAATAAGGATGATTACACATCTACCGGAGCCTACATTGTATATCTTGGGTCGCATCCTATTGTTTGGGCTTCAAAGAAACAAAAGACGGTAGCTCGTTCCTCCACCGAAGCGGAGTATCGAGCAGTTGCAGACGCAGCATCAGCACTAATGTGGGTGAGTTATCTTATGAAGGAGTTGGGCATCTCCTCCTCGACTCAACCGGTCATTTATTGTGACAATGTTGGTGCCACATATGTAAGTGCTAATCCAGTATTTCACTCTCGTATGAAACATGTGGCACTGAACTACCATTTCATTCGTCAACTTGTCCAATTCGGTACTCTTTGTGTCTCACATGTCTCTTCCCAAGATCAACTCGCAGACGCTCTTACAAAACCGTTGTCTCGACCACGGCTCCAACTTCTGAACGACAAGATTGGCCTCTCTACCGGTGGCTCATCATGAGAGGGTGTATAGGAGATAAGATAGGATCTCCATTCTGTTACGTATATACTGTAGAATATTCATTGTAATCCCTAGTATATAGCTTCTCTAACTATCTCTCCTTAGTATATATATGGTCGTATGTATTCAGTTCTAATTAATAAAAGTACAATCTCTTCTATCTCTCTATGATTAATCTCTCGGATGAGATGTTCGTTGGGGCAGCTGTCTCATTGCTTCGTCCAACTTTTGTTTTGCTAAAACCCAGAAACCTATTTTCTTAGTTTATCAAGTTTCTTGCATATTTAGTGAACTGTTTTCGATCCTTAAATACTACTTCAATATTATGGGTAATGTTGAATTCTTGATTAAGGTTTAAAACCGTATTCACAACATTAACAACTCGTCAAATGGTCAAGTCTAAAATCAACTTGCGTGTTAGAATTGTTTTTAGGAAACTTTCTATTTTTCTTTTGTTGTTTTTGGGTATCAATCACTTGCTCGTATTTGAACTGATCTCTCGAACAAGTGAAATTGAAAAACTGAGGATGACACTTTAAACAAGGAATGTTCCACAGTACTGTTATATGACTATATAAACAAGTTAGAAATGTTATCATATAATCCAAAAGGACCAATGTCGAAAACAATTTCATTGCAATAGTAACAAGGACTTCTATATATTATTTATAAACGGCGAGAGTATCCAGAACCTCCACATTTCTTGCAGAAAACCAAACCTACATTTTAACAAAACAAACTAATTCATCATATGTTGTTGTTAACAAAGTAAGAAACTCACAAAAAGTGATGGTTTATAGTTAGTAATAGTACCTGAACCTTTACAGACTTTGCAGTTAACCATTCCAGATTCCACCTTCATCTTACCTTCTTGACAGAAAACACATTTCGTTCCACCTTTTTGCGCAAACCCATAAACACACACACACACAATAAGAACTTAGAACATACTAATCTCTAATAGAACAATTCAATTGAACAATTCTACACAGTGAACTTAATTTTCCATTTTTTTTTTGTGGGTTNGAACAATTCAATTGAACAATTCTACACAGTGAACTTAATTTTCCATTTTTTTTTTGTGGGTTTTAATCCAAATCATAAAGAATCATCAATTGGTATGAATTATCCTCTTAGGTGACTAAAAGTTTAATCATTTACATATTAAAAACGCAAGAAAAGAGAGAATGTGATTCACCATTTCCACCACATCTCTCACAAGGAACTGGGTCTCCCTGAAAGAATCAAAAACCCAAAACTTTCTCGAATTAGAGAATCTTAGGGAGAAATTACGAAATTGGTTCCTTGTGAATTTCACCTTGAAGCCGAGGAATAGGGAGAGGGCAATGGCAACGACGAGACTGATGGTGACAATGAAGGTCTGTGTATCGACGAATCCACCGCCATCGACGCCGCTTAGGAAGAGAACCGAAGGGTGGATGATGAGATTAGACGAGCAGTGAACACTTGTCCTTGAGCATTTGTTGGTTTTCTGGTGACGGCCACAAAGTTCGGGTTTTTTTGTGGAGAAATTGGGAAAAAAGAGAAACTTTGGAGTTGGGTTTAAGAAAGAAGATGAAATGAGTTGTAGAGAGATGAGAGGTCGAGTGGCCATGGATCAAAGAGAAGAAGTAAGACCTCAAAACATAACATGTGGGGAGACGAACAAGTTAAAACACAAAAAAAAAAAAAAACAAAAATGGCTCATTAATGGGCCTAATGGGCGTTTTCAATTTGACCCAATTCGTTATCAGATATAAGAGATTCAGCCTCTCCGTCAACGAAACTGATTTCTAGGGTTTTGAAGTCTCTCCATCGCCGTTTGTGAACAATCGACGAAATGGGTTTCTCAGCGATATGGAACTCTCATCCGAAGAAGTACGGCCCTGGATCTCGCACATGGTAATCAATTATCTTCATCTTCTCTCGAACGTTATCTCGATTTTGTTGTTCAAACTGTGTAATGAGTGTTTGAACTGTGTCGATCATAGTGAATAGTTTTGGTTGCAATAAAATTCTTGGCTTTTTTGTTCTGATTGTGATTGCGTTGTCCACAATTTTTCAGTAAAAATATATTGGCTTAGATAGAGAGAGACTTTTTGAGAAATGTAGAAAGCGGATATAGTCAGATCGAGAGAGAGTGATGTATTACTATGATTATTTTTACATGTGAGATTAGCTATGTGTTAAAATTGCTAATCAAGTTTCTGAAATTGTAATTTGCAAGTTTCTCTATGAAGATAGCTATAGAAAGAGAGCTTTGATACGTTTGTTTATGTTCAATGTGAGATTAGCTTGTGCATTAGATTGTTGTGTTTGACTCTTTTTCTTCACCATTTGCGATTAGCCAAGTATGAGATTAGCTATGTTTTATATTTTGGTAGCTATATAAAGTGAGAGAGATTCACTTTGATGTGTGTGTTGATGATCCATATGAGATTAGCTTATGCATTAGATTAGCTAAGTGGGTGATTAGCTTATTTATAAGATTGTTGTATTTGGATTCTGTCTCCACCATGTGCCATGTGTTATATTTTGCATTCAAGATTCTGACTTTGTGCTATGCAATTGTTGTCATTACGTAGCCGTGTTTGCGGGAATTCACACGGGCTGATCAGGAAGTATGGTCTTAACTGCTGCAGACAGTGTTTCCGCAGCAATGCCAAGGAGATCGGATTCATCAAGGTATACATGATTTCAATGATTACACATTTGCTGCATCTTCTTGTTTACTTTTACATTCACCCATAAAGTGTGATTGCTTATTCCGTTTTCTTCTCGTCTTTATGCAGTACCGTTAATGAGGAACCAGTTCTTGATTGATGCTTATAATACACAAACATGATGGCTTCGTTGATGAATTGGCTTTGAAACTCTCTTTAGTTTTTCTTTTTTTGTAATTTTGGAGTTATTTTAAGTTGTTGGGACCTCTCAAAAGACGGATGTGTTTGTCTTTCTAGCTTATGTCTTCTTTATAACAATGATCTTTTTGGATCAATGGCTTAGATACCCCTCTTGGTTGAAGTATGATCCGAGATGCCCCCGTTATAAGTGACATTTTCTTTTGGATTTATTTTTAATACCAAAACGTGGCTAAAGTCTTTGAAACCCTTAATGAATTAAACATATTACTAACCCAACCGCTCCAAACCCACCCGAATCCATTTTTCGCGGATCTTATCCGGATCTTTGTGTTAAAAACCGTGAAAATCACTCTCTTTCCCTTTGCATCGGATCAAAGTGAAATTAGGGAAAAAAATTTGAAAGAAGAAAAAACGGACGAAACCCAATTTGATCGGGACCACTTCGAGTTGCAAGAAAAACTAAGGAAAACTCTAAGAATAGAGCAATCAAGCTCGCGGCAAATCGAAAAAGGTATGTGTCATTATCATGTTGGTTTTGTGTCTTGCATGAGATCGATTTTGATGAGTCGATTCATCTTCTCAGACATTGATCCGGAATCCCATTGCTCCCAGGATTTATGGCGCGTACAAAAAGGCCAAACTATGCTTTGAATGAAGTCGTTCCAACAGAGGTTCCAACGGCGGTTGAAAGACGTGAGACAAGGTCTCGGATTGTCTACGAAGACCCAGACTCTTCGGAGGACAACATAGCAGACGGAAACTACGGAGACGGAGACGATGGAGACAGCCGAACAGTCACGGACGACGAGTCCGAGGTATGTAGAACCGTCATCACTTAGGTTTGGATTTTGCAATGGTTGAAGCGGAATTGGGTTTTGGGTTTGATTAAATTACATCATTTATGGGTTGGTTATTGTTTTCGTGAAAGAATTTGTGATTTTTGTTTCGAATTTAGGCCGAATTCGTGTTTTGAGAAATATTCAGTTTTTTGGTAAACCTGGTAAAACTAAGTTCATTATGTAAGTTAGAAATTTCTGGAAAAAAAAGTAACACTGTGTACAACTATTTGTTGCAGGGAATCCAACCAATGCTTCCTATGGAGATGTACTTCCAGCCAAGGGAGTACGTGCAAAAAATCAAGATCTCGACAAGGTGTTATATCACGCCAGCAGTTGAGTTGCTTCTAAGTGGGTTAAAGTATCCGCTTAGAGAAGAGGAAAGGAGTTGGTTTTTGCATCACCCTCAATTCAAGCATTTTTTCCACATGCACAAAGACAGAAACCACAAGGTAATGGGGATGTGGTTGCTGCTTCTTCGAACGGCGGTTACAGAGAAGACAAAGGAAGCATGGTTCATTGTGAATGGCGTGCCCATTCGGTATGGTCTACGGGAACATGCTCTCATCTCGGGTTTAAGCTGTCGGAGCTATCCTCCTAACCATGAGGAATTGGGCAGCATGGTTTTCGTGGAGAAGTACTTTGGGGCGGGATCAAAAATAAGATATTCTGATGTGAAAGAACAACTCATGAAAATGCGATATTCTCCGGATCGATTGAAGATGGCTATCCTCTTCTTTTTATCAAGCGTCATTATCGGGCAATCTAAGGTAGGAGAAGATGCTACTTGTGTGGATCGATTCTTTCAAAGAGCAGTGAGTGATCTACACTTGTGTAAGACATTTCCCTGGGGGAGATTGTCTTTTGATAACAATATGCAAGAGATCCAGCATACTGTGGATCATTTCAAAGGGGTTGTTACCGGAACAAATTGGGCTTATCCAAGTTTCTGCATTCCTTTAGAGGTAAAAATGAGTTGTCCTTATTACTTTTATTTCATTTGATTTGAAGGTAAATGAAATTATTTGTTGCGTTTGTAGCTTCTTGCCTTTGAGGCAATTCCATCTCTAAGGAAAAAATTCCGAGAAGCTGTTCCATCTGCCAAGAAGGTTTGTCCGAGGATGTGCAAGACCAAGTTTAAGAAAAGTGCCATGAAAGGATTTTCTCTTGAGGAAATCAATGAAGCACTCGGTACAACTAAGGTCAGTATTACTTTATTTTTAACGTTTTAAAATTGCATATTAATTAGCTATTTATGATTGCAATTGTAATCCTTGTTTATATTCACAGGAGATTGATAGCATCTTGGTCCCTTACAACGAGGAAGAAGCTATGTTGGCCCGAATTACCGAAGAAGATGATGATGATGATGTTGATGATGTTGTTGTTGGGAGTTGGCTGAAGTGTATTCTCGAGGAAGATAAGCCGGTCTGTTTTGAGCAGATGTATGCAGAAGATGTGGCTGCCCGGCTAGAGGAGCAACCTGTGAATGAAGCCAATGCCGCCACCAATGTTGTCACTGGATCAGAGGAGAATGCTTCTTTGACCGAATTGGTTGGGGTAGTAAAGAAAATTAAGAGTGAAATGGAGAAAGGGTTCAAGAAAGTGAACGAGAAGTTAGCTGGCTTAGACACAAGAATGGTAGCCGTGGAAGGTTATGTCAAGGAGCAGTTAGATGCTCGAAGGGAGTATGAGGATGTGGGTTATGGTGCTTTCAGTCCTCATATTGGGATTAACGATGACGGGTTGGAGAAAGAGCAGGTGATTAATACGATTTCATGTATGCATCTTGTTTTTTTTTTAAATAGTCAGACTTGGTAACACTACTATATTGGATTGCAGGGTTCGAAGGACAAGGAGAAGGACGACGGGCTGGTTGAGGAAACCACCACTTTGGACGGAGAGAATGGAGGAGAAGAGGGACTTCAAGGGGCTGGAGAGAAAGGAGGAGACGAGGTAATTATTTGCTTGTCTTAGAAAGTGATATTAGGTAAAAGTTTATAATACTAAATAAAATTGTTCGTGTTTTGCAGGGGATTGAAGGCGACGAGGAGGAGGCACAGAGTGAGAAGGACGGAGAAGATAATGTTCCTGTGGATGAGGAAACCACCGCTTTGGACGGAGAGAAAGGAGGAGAAGAGGAATTTCATGGGGCTGGAGAGAAAGGAGGAGACTTGGTAATTATTTGGTTGTCTTAGAAAGAGATAGTAGGTAAAAGTTTATAATACTAAAAATAATTGTTTGTGTTTTGCAGGGTATTGAAGGCGACGAGGAGGAAGAGGCACAGACTGAGGACGGAGAAGAGAATGTTGGTGTGGTTGAGGAAACCACCGGTTTGGACGGAGAGAAAGGAGGAGAAGAGGAACTTGATGGTGCTGGAGAGAAAGGAGGAGACGAGGAACTTGATGGTGCTGGAGAGAAAGGAGGAGACGAGGAAGGGGAAGTTCATGGGGGTGAAGAGGTAATACTTTTGCTGTCTTAGACCATTAAACGAAAATGTGATACTAGGTATTACTAGGGTATACTAAATAGAACTGTTTGTGTTTTGCAGGGGGATGAAGTAGAAGAAGATGTTCGTCAGATATCAATAGAGAGGTGTAGCACTGTGGTGGTTAGAGTCGGCAAAATGTAAAAGGAATTAAAGGGGAAACCGGATATGAATTAAACGTATGGGAGGAGAAAGACACGGTCTCAGGTTCCTGGGATTTAGGAAGGAGGTGAACCGAGTAAGAGGGCCAAAAAACTTCCCCAACATTTGAAGCCCCCATTCACGGAGGAGAAGGGCTGGGGAAAGAGGCCTAGGAAGATCTAAACAATGGTAGTTTGACAAGTAAAAGGGCAAGAGGCCTAGGAAGAACTATGTTATGTTGTGTTGTGTTATGTTATGGATTTAAAACTATCTTATGTTGGGTTATGAATTTTATTTTACATTTAAAACTATGATAAGCTATGTTATGGATTTCATTTTGTGTTTATATAACTAATTAAGAGTCATAAAACTGCATAAGTTTAACATTAAATTCGAAAAACATAAGTTTAACATAAGTCTATTACAAAGCATTAAAGCAGTCAAGCAGACTTTCTCCTTCAGCTTTTCAAGTTCTGAACTTCCTCCTTCAGCTTTTCAACTTCTTCCTTTAGATTTTCAACTTCTTCCTTCAGCTTGTCAATCTGATCACCTTTGAATATATGGCCCATTAGGATGCTGATCATTTGATTTTTAAAGAGTTCAATGGCCTCGGATTGCTCCTTCCTTACTCTCTCAACTTCTTCTTCAACAGCATGTTCCCAGCATTTGTGAATGTGATATCCATCATCCTGCACATAAAGACACGAATTCTCATGTTCAATAATGCCATTAAACTCGGAAAAATAAATAAATTGATCTCACCCTCACCGCATACACATTGCAGGTAAAATATCTTCTTCCTGGGTAGGATTCAGATGGTTGAATCTTCTCAACCTTCTCAATGATTCGTCCACCATATGGACAAATTCTCGGAATGCCATAGTCCCCATCAGCTATGTGATAAAGTCTGTCTATGTTTGCTTTAGCCCTCTTCTCGGCAGCGTAGTTTGGATCATTAGGGTCCATTGATCTTGTAACAAGAGTCAGTATTACAAGGTTCAGTATTACTACGTTCAGTATTACTATATGTAAAACAGTAGACAAACCTAGACGAATCCTGAATCACGAGTAAGGAGCTTCTAGATAAATCCGAATTACCCGAACCCTAGATGAATCCCGAATTTCCCGAACCCTAGATGAATCCCGAATTTCCCGAACCCTAGATGAATCCCGAATTACCCGAACCCTAGATAAATCTGAATTACCCGAACCCTAGATGAATCCCGAATTACCCGAACCCTAGATGAATCCCGAATTACCGAAACCCTAGACGAACCCGAATCACGAGTAAGGAGCTTCTAGAAGAATAAGAGAGAGGTACCTTGGAGCTTCAAACCCAGAAATCGCTGCAATGGGGAAGGAGGAAGAAAGGGACCAAAGAAGAGAGAGAGGGAAGGAAAATTCGGGTCAAAGGGAAAAGGGGAAAAGTGAAAGATTTTCCTTGAACCCCGATCCGAATATGAGGGGGAAAACCGGAGATAAACCGGGATCAATGTCTCAGCTCTTCGTCCGAAAACCGGAGGTAAACCGTTCCAAAAAAAAACCCCGCCAAATAGACACGTGCGCCGCCAAATGGACATGTGCGCCGTTTTTTGCTTACGTGGACGCCGTCAAAATTGCACTTAGTTATATGCAGTTTATTAGTTTTACCGATTTCCAAATAGTTGTACTTTTGGGTGTTTTCAACTTTATTTAGTTTTACGCTGTAATAAGATTTATATTTCTAGTTTTACAGCTAATTGTAGTCATTAAATTGCTAAATCGGAGGTTTTTGCACATTCAAATGTTTTTAAACGCATCGTATGTGTGTTTCGATTCATATGGTGGTTAGTATTGAGGAAGTGTTCATAGAAGTATATAGTGTTTGTTGTGTGAATGTCATCATAACAAACAATTATGTAATCATTTTACCAAAACCACTCAATACACGTTTCAAATCACTTATTAGTTGTTTTTACTAACGAACATTTGTTTGTTTGACATTGAATGTTTGATTTTCTAATAATTTTTGAAAATAAAATAAAAGCATACTCTTTTAATACAATCAGTTGCACCAGTTATGCCTAGTATTCCGAATACACATTAGAAGCAGAAACGAGTTACACATTTTCACCAGCTTCGCTATTTTCACTATCAAAATATGACCAAAGCCCCGATCTGCCTCTCCCTCTCCCTCTTCCTCTTCCTCTCCCTCTTCCTCGGTGTTCTCCAACTGATGGGAATCTGTTTTCTTGAGGTCTTCCTTCCTTTGCGACATAATCTGGTGGTATGACAACCAGCTGTTGTATATGGTCAGGAACAATCCAATCAGACTTGTGGGGTACTGGATAAATCGTCCTGCAATACGCTAAATTCCATACCTCCGTCCAATAATATTTTGAGTAAAACTGTTGTAGATGGAGGTCCGTGCCTCCACTTAAAAAGATGGCAGCAGCTATTGCATGGACGCAAGGGTATCTGTCTATATCAAAGCACTTGCAACTACAAGTTTTCCTTTTCATATCCACCAAATATGACTTCCCATCTTTTCCAATGACATTGTATTCAAGGAAGAAGGCGTTCAACTCATACACCGTTAATTTCTTTGCTTCCGGCGATCTTTTATGAATTTCCTTATCCACGTAAGGCACAAGCCTCTGTGCCGCTTCTCCAGAAGTGTTCCTATGCTTATTAAACCATTCAACCACTTTTTCAACAATCACGTCAATTATCGGTAAGAGAGCGTACTTCCTTGCTTTCCTAAGAACACCATTAATAGATTCTACAATATTGGAGGTGTCTATGTTGTACTTTTCTCCAGGAAAATAGCATCTTGCCCATTTCTCCACACGAACACTACCATCGAGATACTCAGCCGCAGCATGATACTTGGTTCTAAAAGCATCATAAAGTGTCACGAACTCACTCTCTGTATACGCATGAGCGCATTCTTTGAACTTCTTCACGCATGTATCTTTGTTGACGTAATAGACATTTGCTTTCACATTCTGTGACAAATGTTGTATACAATACCCATGCTCAGACAATGGGAACACCGCCTGCACCGACTTGATGAGGCTTCCGTTTCTATCAGAAAGAAACACCAATCCAGGATCATCTGGTACCACTGATTTCAACCTATTCAGAAACCACATCCAGCTAGCATCTTTCTCACCATCAACTACACCAAACGCAATTGGATAATGGTGATGATTAGGATCTTGGGCTGTAGCAACTATTAAAACACCACCATATCCAGTCTTAAGGTGGGTTCCATCCACAACAATGACTTTTCTCATGGCTTGGAATCCCTCAATGCTAGCTCCTAGCGCAAAGAATAGATACTTGAACTTTTTGTTTTCATCCAATTCCACATAAGTTCGTGTACCAGGATTCATCGCCTCTAGCATGTACATATAAGAATACACCAGCTGGTAACTCTCCGCTGGACTTCCCCTCACATCATTTGCAGCTTGTTTTTTCCCTCTCAAAGCAGTAGAGTATGATACTTTAACCCCAAGTCTTCCTTGAACCATACCGATCATATGTTTTGGAGTTGGAGTGTCAAATTTACCCGGATAATCTTCATGCAAAACAGATGCAACCAATCCCGGGGTCCCTTTCCTTTTGTTTCTGACTGTAACTGAAGAAGCTCGAGAGCATGTATGCATCTTGTTGTAAGTTCTTACTGAGAAACAATCTGATTCCATCACCTTTGCAGCTCGTAAAGACCACTTGCAACCATCTTTTGCTTCACGACATTTAACCACATATCGATTTTTGTCAGACTTGATTGTATCAACCTCAAAACAATACTGGTGTGAAGCTTTATGAACTAAATCTTGCACTGTCTGCTTGCTTCTGAATTCTTGACCTACAACAATTTCAATACCATCTTCCCAGCCATTATTTGCTGATACTTCTTCTATAGCATGTGCATCCTCAGTATCACCAAGTTCTTCCCTTGACACATTTCTCTGTTCTGCTTCACGGGCTTCTGATGGTTCACCTGCGTGAAGAGTAATCATACCAGCATTAGCATCCATACCACTTGGGAACACCTCATCATTATTCCCACTGTTTTCAATCTCACGATCCTCTCTTGAATGTTCCACAAAACCCTGATTTTGATCGACATCTTCCACGATCTCCACATGCAAAACACTTCTACATGTAGCGTTATTCACTTGCATTAGGTAGCCTAAAACATGCTCATCATTCCAGATATATGCTGGTCTATTTGAACCCACTAACAATGGAAAGTAACTGACTTTCAGCTGCGTATTAGCTTCGTCTATCTTTATCTCCCTGCATATTCTCGTGATTAACCCAGAATAAGTGACCTCCTCAACAGACACCATCATCACTAAAGTGTGAATTTCATCTTCTCCTGAGACCCATCTTATGTCATCACCGTCCTTTGAATAGCATCCCCCATAATCGAAACATATAACAGTGCAATGGCCTCTATTCATAGTCCCCTGAATAATAATAACAAATATCATTAGTATATGTCTCAATCATATTAGTTCTCTCAGTAATACAACATAGTTATACCAGGTTCTCTCAGTAATACCCCCTGTCTTAGTAATACCTTGTTGTCCAGTAATACNCAAAGATTTTTGATCAGAGAAGGTCGAACAATAAAACCAACCTTTCTCGCCACAGGCAAAAAGGTTTAATTACGTGCTCTGGTGAGCGCCAAAATATGACACAAGAAGAAATACAAGGAACACAAGAGTGCGCTTGAATAGATCGTGAAAGGTGATTATATTTGGTGACAGGGGTTTTGAGTTGTATTTTTTAAACGAACCTCGTATATAACTGTGGTTTGAGTGAATTCTTGGATAAGAGATCCAAAAGAGATTAGGATTCAATAACATGAACCAAAAAAAGAAAAGAAAAGAAAATACACGAACCAAAATTCGTTGAAATTAGTGTTTTGTCTATTTTCAAACAATTCTAATATATTCAGCGAGAGACCAAGAGCAACTGTCATGGGAATAAACAGTAAAATGTTCGATCTTTAGTGAAGTAGAAACCTCTTAATATGTTTAAGTTTTTTCTTATTACGATAGATTTGAATATGTGATTAAGTCAAACACACGTCGTTTTTTTTACCCAGGATGGTGTGTAGTTCTTTTTTTAAAGAAGATTGAATAAAACAAATTGGAATATAAGAAATAAATGGAATAAATTTATTTGGAATTAGAAAAAATGGAATGGAATAAAAATTAAATTCCATTCATTCCTTATCAATTTTGATGTGGAATAGTTTTTCAAAAGGATTTGTTTTTTTCTCAATGGAATGAATGAAATAAGTAGAATGATTTTTCATTTTCTTTCCTTGTAACTGGTAATAATTTTGTGTAATTTCATGGAATACTCTATTCCACGTGATTTTATTCATGAAAGTTGCAATCCAGTTACACCCTGCGCACTCCAATTGACAGGTTTAATAGTTATAAAGATCAGTATCCCATTAATCCGGATAATAGACATGAAAAAAAGTAAATTATTTAAATTTTAACCAATAGTCCGGATAGAACCAAAAAAAAAGTTATAAAAAAAACAAATGACTACAATATGAAATATGAAATACATTTCCGCCCCTTGTCTCTAGACAGTAAAATTATTACCAAAACCTATAGTACTAGAATAGTGACCCGCATGGTATGCGGATTTTAAATAAAATATTTTGAATCCGTAAAAGTAAATTAAAAGCAAAATCCGCAGATTTATAATAATAATATTTAAAAATTATTAAAATAAATTTTTAAGAAAATAGAAAGCAAAATCTGACCACTACTTAAAAAAATGTATGAAAAACATAAAATAAACTTATTTTCCTTTTTAAAACATAAAAGAAACTTATTTTCCTTTTTCTTAATTTTCTTATTTATCTTTTCAATTTTTTTTGGTATTAGTAACTAAAAAAAAACTTATTTTCCTTTCCTATTTTTAAAACTAATTTCTTGATTTTCCTTTTCGTATTAGTAATTGATCATACAATTTCTTCAATTTAAATTAAAAAGATAAAAAACTTATTTTCCTTTTTCTTAATTTACCTTTTAAATTTTTTATTTTCCTTTTTTATTAGTAATCGAAAAAACCTTATTTTACCTTTTACTTTTAAAACTACTTTTTAGATTTATATAAACATTATGTTAAAATCTAATTGGTTTAATTTTTTACACGTGTCAAAATCTAATCGTTTAACTTGCCACGTGTCACGATAATGTTAAAAAGTAACTTTGACGCATCCTACTTTATATAATAAGATATTTGGTTTTGATCAAGAAATTGCATGTTAATATTAAAAGAAACTTCCAAATAAACTTGTGACACAACAATAAAACGTAAGACAAGGAGTAAATGTTGAAACAGACAAATACGATATTGTTGAGAGAGAGAGAGACTTCAGAGAGAAGAGGCTAATGTTGGGCTATTAGTGGGCCTGAAGAATCTAGCCCGTTAGTATATATATATAAATTTCAATAGTCTTGCTTTCCGAGTATCATTCATCTGTTGATAAACAAAATTCAGCTTCTCCTTCAACGAAACGGATTTTCTAGGGTTTTGAAAAGTCTCTCATTCGCCTTTTGTTCTACAAATCGACTAAATGGGTTTCTCCGCGATATGGAATTCTCATCCGAAGAAGTACGGCCCTGGATCTCGCACATGGTAATCAATCATCTTCCTCTCTCGCATTTTGCTTTGATTTGTTTGGTTCCTAGAAGAATGTGTTTCTGGCTTAACGTGCGCAAGGTTCTTTATATCTTGTGATGAATCTGATCAGCTTTGATTATGTTTGGTTAAATTATCGAGTGCTGATTGTAGTGAATTAGTAAGTTTCAAAGAGTTTTTGATTGCGTAAATTCTTGTTAGAGACTTGCTTTTCTTCGCGTATTGCTGTTTCATGTGAGATTAGCATATGTAGGAGATTGTGTGTTTGGTTTCTGTGAGATTAGCTTATTTAGAAGATTGTGTGTTTGGGTTCTGTGAGATTAGCTTATGTAGATTGTGTATTTGGCTTCTATGAGATTAGCTTATTTAGGAGATTTGTGTATTTGGCATCTTTGAGATTGGCTTAAGTATGAGATTTGTGTAGTTGGCATCTGTGAGAATTAGCATATCTGCATATGTATGGGATTGTGTATTTGGCTTCTTTAAGATTAGCTTATGTAGATTGTATATTTGGCTTCTGTGAAATTAACTTATTATGTATGAGATTTGTGTATTTGGCTTCTGTGAGATTAGCTTATTAAGTATCAGATTTGTGTATTTGGCTTCTGTGAAATTAGCTTATTATGTACGAGATTAGCTATGTGTTATATTTTGCAGTAAAGATTCTGACTTTGTGTTATGCAATTATTGTCTCTATGTAGCCGTGTTTGCGGGAATTCACACGGACTGATTAGGAAGTATGGTCTAAACTGCTGCAGACAGTGCTTCCGCAGCAATGCCAAGGAGATTGGATTCATCAAGGTAATTACATATTATGCTGATTTGCATCTCCATGACTTGTATTTATTTCGTTTTTTTTTTGCATTCATTCTGGTTTCGTTATCTCGTCTTTGCAGTACCGTTGATGACGCACCGGTTCATGATTGATGCTTGTAATACACACATGATGGCTTCGATGGATTGGCTTTGATGCTCTTTCTAGTTTTGATATTTGAATTGATAGTTTTTCTTTTACTTATTTATGTTTTAAGTCGTTGAATCTCTCCCAAAGATAGATGTTGCCTTGACTTTTAAAGCTTTATATGTCTTGCTTTGAAGTGGAATGATGATGTTTGTCCTAGTTTTTAATGCTTCTTGTTTTATCCTGTCAAAAGTAGTTTGTGATTCTTGTTTCAATATGAGCCATTTTGAAATATTAGAATCCACACGTGATCGAAAACTCCATAAAATTTGTAACTGCAATAAAATCTCTTTGGAGTGGCATAAGCTGGCTTTGAAGACGACGTTAAAACATGGGAGATTAAACCCTAAACCCTAAAAGTTTCTATCTTAAATCCTAATCCAGAAACCCTAAACTCTAAAACCATAATTCATAAACTGTAAACCCGAAACATACATAATAGTTAAAAACACTTTGATTTTATTGGTTAGTGAAGTTTATGTGCATCCCTTTCCTTGTATGTGAATTAGGGTTGAAAGGGACGGAGGATTATAAACACAGGTTCGAATTGTGACTTGTAACTTTTGATCTGACCCACGATCATGACACTAAGACCATCTGCATTGGGAGGTTCTCAATGAGTCTCTCAATGGATCTCTCACTATTAAAAAATAAAAAAATATTACAAAGGGAAGAGAGAGAATGATATGAATCTCTCATTTGAGACTTTGAGAGACTCTTGAAACACTTGTCCCATTGTAATTGACTCAATTTTCTTTGCTTATCTAAAATTAATTATTAAATAAAAGTATATTTAGAATATTAGTATAATATTGGTTGAGAGACTTAAATGAGTCTCTCACCAATGCAGATGCTCTAATGGTCATCGTTGATTCCTGCTTTTGTTTTCGTTGAAGTGCGTTCCATATTTTTGTGGATCATCGTAGGCTCCTATTAGTAAATAAATTTTTAGAGCGGCAGAATATAATTAAAAAAAATTATTATCAATATATCTTATTATATAAAGTTGGTTATGTCAAAATTGTTAATTAACATAATCGTAACATGTGTCAAACATCTCGATTCAGATTTTGACACGTGTAAAAAAAATCAACCAATTAGATTAAGGAAATTGTACAAAATAAAAGTTCAAAATCAAAAAAGTAAATACAAAATTAAGAAAAAAGTAATTTGGATTAAGGGTTTAAAAAAAAAAACAAATAAGTATCTTTTATGTTTTCCAAATTAAATTAAGTAAATTGTTTATTTGATTATTAATACTAAAAAGAAAAAAAAGAAAAATTCAAAAAAGTAAATAAAAAATTAAAAAGAGTTTTAAAAACAAAAAGGCAAATAAGTATCTTTTATGTTTTCTAATTAAATTAAGGAAATTGTATAATCGATTAGTAATACTAAAAATAAAATAATAAAAATTCAAAAAAAGTTAAGAAAAACAAAAATTCATAAAAAGCATAATAAAAGCAAACTAAAAGCAAAAGTTCATAAAAATGAAAATAAAAGCAAAAATTCATAAATTTAACTTCAGTTAAAAAAACATATGATCAAATACTAATCATAAAAGAAAAAAAAATACTATTAACTCCTATATAAATTCAATTAACATACCACATGACTATGGAGTTGAAAATCATAAAGAATTGGAAAATACGAGGAATAGGTGGTTGACTATACGAAGGAAATGATGGATCTACGGTGTATGTGAAACTGTAAAGGACATTTTGTTTTTACAAGAGTAAGAAAATATGTATGTTTTACAACAAGAATGGCTGGAAAATGGCCAGTTAAAAGGATTTGATTAAGTCTCAACGCTAAGGAAATGTTGATTGTATAATTCAACTAATTTTTACAAGAGTAAGAAAATATGTATGTTTTACAACAAGAATGGCTGGAAAATGGCCAGTTAAAAGGATTTGATTAAGTCTCAACGCTAAGGAAATGTTGATTATATAATTCAACTAACTATTAGGTAGGCAAAAGAGTTATAATATGACTAAGTATGAGGTTGTCAAAAGAGCCAAAATATGATTAAAAAGACATGAAAGATTCAACAAGATAATCAAACCTCGGGGACAACAATCAGATTGGAATCAGAGTTTTTGATGGCCGGAGAGTTGCATAAATTGTTGTTGTCACCAGAACTCGAAACGAATTGAGGCAGATGGTGCAGATGCCATCACAGTCTTTCTTCTCAAACTTCTTGTAGTTTGTTAATAGTTTACGATAATGAAACAGAGAAAGATTTTGTTAGAGCTAAAAAACAATAAGATATTTTTCTTAACAAAATGTTGAAATACCCCTCTTTCTTCAAATATAATCTCACTATCCTTCCTCAAATCTCACTACTCCTTGAGACATGAGCTGAAATACCCCTTTTGCTCAAAACCAAATCTCCTATATCCCAAACTAATCTACTATATTCCTCATATTTGGAAAGACCAATTTGACCCTGCTATTTAATTTAACTTATTTCTCTATTTTAATGGCAAAAAACAAATTGCAAAAGAAGAAAAAAAAGAAACAGCTCCGGCTCCGGCTCCGGCTCGGAACGAGCTTGCTCGAAACTGAACCCGAGCTATTCGCCGCCGCCGTCGATCTCGAGCTCTATCGCCGCCAATCTGGGTCGATTATGACTTTAAATCAATAACAAATGTATTTCTGTGGATGAATTGTATTGAATTGTAAGTAGATTAGAACCAGAAACGATCCAATTTGAGTTCTTACGATAGGAGAACTGAGTAAAACTAGTATTACTGATAAATGTAATATAACTAGTAAAACTGATATTACTGGAAATCATGATTTATTGAGTAAAACTTGGTGCAACTAGTATTACTGAGTAAAGAGAAAGTATAACTCTGGATAACTAGTATACTGATTGAGTTTTTTTGTATTGTTTTGGCATGATACAATGAGCAACAATGTCGACATACATTTTAAATGCCAATGTCGAATGTATAGTTTAATGTTGAAGAAATCAGTGGAGAACATAACTTTATCGATGATAGAAGCTAAGATATACAAGAAGCTTGCGTTAGATGAAAGTAAGGTTAAATTGCAATTGAGTTACATTCCACAGCTGGTGGAAAGTGAGGAAATTTTTACTCTAACTGATTAAAGGTCATTTCCATATTGATATAACTCAGCAAACATATATATGATAAAACTGGTATTACTGATTAAAGGTTATAATGGAAAAAAATAATTTTGATTTTACAAAATCTAAACCAAAATTACTCAACATACTTATTGGCGTTGTGACGTCAAAAATAAATTTCATAACGTGTATTAAGTAGAAAATTATGAAATTATATCATATTGAGTTATTAAAGAATTTACACAATATACTCCTTATACTTTTAAGATCACTTTGTAAATAATAACCAACTTAGGATTAAAAAGTTACAGAAATCTTGATTTTAAACATATCAATACATAAAACAATCATAATTATATGCTAATAGACTTATATCAAGTGTAAAACTACAAAAAGAAAATTTAAGGGTAGGTAATACTAATTAAAATAGAAAACACTCAAAGTATAACTATTTGAAACTTTCGTACAACAACTATATTCTGTATAACTATGTGTAAAATTGGCACGCACATGTGACTAAAATTTTGGCGCCCAATGCTCAAAATCCTCAAATTTTTGGCGCCCAACCCTCTAAATCCCCAATTTTTGGCGCCTAATACTAAAAATCTCCAAATTTCTTCCTTCTCTTCTCTCTTTCTTTCATTACCAAGTTTCCTCTCTCTCTCCTCTCTCTCTCTATCCTCTCTCTTTCATTCCTCATCTCCTCTCTCTCATTCCCGATTTCTTTTCTCTTCTCCCGAACTCTTGATTATGGACCCGACCTATAGTGACGAGAAGAGGAACAAGAGGCTAATCGATAGGCTTTACTACATAGCCGATGGTGACTATGGCATTTCGACAAGATGTCCATGTGGTGGACGAATTCAAATGTAAACCCAACAACATAGTTCTACATAGTAATAGTGCGAATTTAAATGCAAAACCAACAACATAATTTTACATTGTAATACCAATAGTACGAATTTAAATACAAAATCAAACAACATAGTTCTACATAGTAATACCAGTAGTACGAATTCAACGGTGCGACTCTTTCGGCCAATCCATCAACATTGTCCTCAATTACCTTTATGTGTTCTTCCATATCTTATTTCATGGTGTTTACGAGCTCTACCAATTCTGTTAAAGGTGAGAAATTTTCATTGAGGCATAGCATCGAACACTTGGTGAGCTAAACATACCATGTACACACTTTAAACTTGAGCGTATATCTATCGCATAATCTAAGATAAAAGATAGATAATTCTACAAACAGAGAGAAGAATAAGAGATTTTTGAACAAGAAAAGTGGAAGAAGGCGCGCGAGAATCGCATAAAATTTCTCTACCAAGTGTTCGATGCTATACCTTAATGATTATTTGGTGTCATCAACATAGTTCTACGTAGTCAACCCTAGTTTTACAAAAAGAGATGAATGAAAAAGGAGTTATGGTTGAACGGCTCGAACAGCTCGAGTTTTTTTACAATTTCTCGGGTTGGATCCGAAAAACTTGGATCAAGTGAGTGGGACGGTGGCATAAGAAGTAATTTTCTAAAACTATTAGAGTTTTCAGTCTTTAACATATTTTTTCACCCTTCAAAATAAATCAAACTAAAATTAGAAAATAAGGGGCTTTTCAACTTTCGTTTTAAGAGAAAGGGGTATATTAGACGAAAGCTCCTACTCATTCGAGACATGATCTCAAATGTCCCTTCTGCCCAAAATCAAATCTCTTATATCCCTTTTTAATCTGCTATATCCCTTCATATGTGCAAAGACAAAACTACCCATCAAACTAATTTTAAAGAGAAAAATAAAAAAAAAATGCAAAAGAAAAAAAAAGAAACGGCTCCGGCTCGAAACTGAACCCAAGATCTTCGCCGCCGCCGTCGATCTAAAGCTCCACCGCCGCCGATCTGGGTCGATTATGACTTTAAATCAGTAACAAATGGATTTCGGTGGTTGAATTGTATTGAATTGTAAGCATATTAGAACCCAAAACGATCCAATTTAAGTTCTTGCGATAGTAGAACTGGGTAAAACTAATATTACTGATAAATGTAGTATAACTAGTAAAACTAATATTACTGGAAATCATGATTTATTGAGTAAAACTTGGTGCAACTGGTATTACTGAGTAAAGAGAATGTATAACTGTGAATAACTAGTATTAATGATTGAGTTTTTTATATTGTTTTGGCAGGATACAATGAGCAACAACGTCGGCATACATTTAAAATTCCCAAGGTCGCATGTATAGTTTAATGTTGAAGACATCAGTGGAGAACATAACTTTGTCGATGATAGAAGTTAAGATATACAAGAAGCTTGTGTTAGATGAAAGTAAGGTTAAATTGCAATTGAGTTACATTCCACTGCTGGTGGAAAGTGAATAAGTGTTTACTCTAACTGATTAAAGGTCATTTCCATATTGATATTACTAAGCAAACGTATATCTGATAAAACTCGTATTACTAATTAAATGTTATAATGGAAATAAATAATTTTGATTTTTTACAAAACCTAAACAAAAATTACTTAACATACTTATTGGCGTTGTAACGTCACAAATAAATTTCATAACGTGTATTAAGTAGGAAATTATGAAATTATATCATATTGGATTATTAAAGAATTTACACAATATACTCCTTATACTTTTAAGATCACTTTGTAAATAATAACCAACTTAGGATGAAAAAGTTACAGAAATCTTGATTTTAAACATATCAATACATAACCACAATCAGAATTATATGCTAATAGACTAATATCAAGTGTAAAACTACAAAAAGAAACTTTAAGCATAGGTAATACAAATTAAAATGGAAAATACCCAAAGTATAACTATTTGGAACTTTCGTACAACTACTATATTATGTATAACTATGTGTAAAATTGGCACGCACATGTGACTAAAATTTTAGCGCCAATGCTCAAAATCCCCAATTTTTTGGCGCCTAATCCTCTAAATCCCCAATTTTTTTGGCGTCCAATACTAAAAATCTCCAAATTTCTTCCTTCTCTTCTCTCTTTATTTCATTACCGAGTTTCCTCTCTCTCTCCTCTCTCTCTTTCATTCCTCATCTCATCCTGTCTCTTATACACATCTAGATGTGTATAAGAGACAGAGGTAATACTAATTAAAATAGAAAACACCCAAAGTATAACTATTTGGAACTTTCGTACAACTACTATATTATGTATAACTATGTGTAAAATTGGCACGCACATGTGACTAAAATTTTAGCGCCAATGCTCAAAATCCCCAATTTTTTGGCGCCTAATCCTCTAAATCCCCAATTTTTTTGGCGTCCAATACTAAAAATCTCCAAATTTCTTCCTTCTCTTCTCTCTTTATTTCATTACCGAGTTTCCTCTCTCTCTCCTCTCTCTTTCATTCCTCATCTCCTCTCTCTCATTCCCGATTTCTTTTCTCTTCTCCCGAACTCTTGATTATGGACCCGACCTATAGTGACGAGAAGAGGAACAAGAGGCTAATCGATAGGCTTTACTACATAGCCGATGGTGACTATGGCATTCCAAAAAGATGTCCATGTGGTGGACGAATTCAAATGTAAACCCAACAACATAGTTCTACATAGTAACACCAGTAGTATGAATTCAAATGCAAAACCAACAACATAGTTCTAAATATTGTAATATGAATTCAAATGCAAAACCAACAACATAGTTTTACATAGTAATGCCATTAGTACGAAATCAAATACAAAAACAAACAACATAGTTCTACATAGTATTACCAATAGTACGAGTTCAAATTCAAAACCAACAACATAGTTTTACGTAGTAATACCAGTAGTACAAATTCAAACAACCAGCATAAGAAAAAGATATAGTCTTCACTCCTTATACTTTCTGTTTCGTCGATCTTCTCGCTGGCCTACTCGTCCCGACAGTTCGTTTAACACATTTTTGACGTTTCTCCTGATTGCTCATTCACATAAGCTTCCAACAGTGCGACTCTTTCGGCCAACCCATCAACCTTGTCCTCAATTACCTTTATTTGTTCTCTCATATCTTATTTCATGGTGTTTACGAGCTCTACCAATTCAGTTAAAGGTGAGAAATTTTCATTGAGGCATAGCATCGAACACTTGGTGAGCTATACATACCATGTACACTCTTTAAACTTGAGAGTATATCCATCGCATAATGTAAGATAAAAGATTGATAATTCTGCAAACAGAGAGAATAATGAGAGATTTTGGACAAGAAAAGTGAAAAAGGCGCGCGAGAATCGCAGAAAATTCCTCACCAAGTGTTTGATGCTATGACTCAATGATTATTTGGTGTCCTCAACATAGTTCTACGTAGTTCTCCCTATTTTTACGAAAAAGATGAATAAAAGAGGAGTTAGGGTTGAACGGCTCGATGAACAACTCGAACGACTCGAATTTTTTCACAATTTTTCGAGTTGGATCCGAAGAAGTTGGGTCGGATGGGTGGGGCAGTGGTATAAGAAGTAATTTTGGAGAATTTTAAGGGTTTTTTGTCTTTAACATCCTTTTTCAGCTTTCAAAATAAATAAAAAAGAATATTAAAAATTAGGAGTATTTTTCAGCTTTCACTTTAAGAGAAAGGGGTATATGAGACGAATTCTCTACTCCTTCTCTATCTTTTTCTCTATTTTACCCTTCCTCTCACCTTTCCTTTTGGATCTGATTTCATATCCATTTCGTTTAATATTTATTTTCATATTTAATTTTAAAACACAAAATCTTCAATTCTCTCAACCAATTCCAACAACCATGTGAGCTCACTTCCTTATTCTCCATCTTCATCAAAAATCATTATTTTCATATTCTTCAACCTCATTGAAGTTTCATTCTTTGCATTTCTTAGACGAATTTCATGTTTAGGAATAGATTAACGAGTTTATGGATTGTAAAAACTAATTTATGTAATGTTTCTTCTCAATTTAGAGATTTCAATGAAAAATTGATTTTTTTTTCTTCTTTTGGCTCGTTGGGTTATTGAACTTGTTTTATAAGTTTATTAGGATCTTACATTGGTAATTAAGATTATAGGTTAAATGCGCATTAAATCTGATGAGGACCTCCCAGCTGAACTTGACTTGATTGAAGCCTGAGTCGCAAGACTCTCAAGAAGTAGAGATGTCGATCACACACAAGGGAGCCATGTCAAGACAAAGAGCTCGCTCTCTCCAACACAAATATAACCAAGCCATATTCAAAGTGGATCAAGAGAAGTTTGATAACACGCCAACATGGACCGGATCCTTTGAAGATGCCAATGAGAATGCTCTCGGCCTAAATATAACCAAATATATTTTGCTTATATATAAAGAAAAATAATAAAAAAGGAATGATCATTATCAATGACGGGGGGTTATTGGGAGATAGATTTTAAAGAATTTTTAAAATTTCGAGATTCCATCATTATTGGTTTATAGATTTTTAAAATCCTAATAGAATCCATTGTTATTGGTTTAAAGATTTTAAAATTCTATCCAAAATCCTTGTTATTCAAAAAGTTTGAGTTTTAAAGATTTTATGATTCTATTAAAATCTTGTGTTATTGGGACAAGGATTTTAAACATTTTAACTCATAAAACAAGATTTATCAAGACTTTCAAAATACTACCTATATAGCTTAGATTCTCAAAGTCATTAGAACAAAACTATTTTGATAGATTTTCTAAATACACAAACTTTTTCCAAATCTAACAAAATTTTTAACAAATTTAACAAATCTATCGACTCTTAAAATCAATCAAAATTTTATGAATCCATTTCCCAATAACCCCCCTAAGTCAATTTGAACAGTTGTTCCCTAATCCCTACAGTAATATTGTTCGATAGACTTGACGTGATCACACCTCAAAGCACACAAACGGCCAAAGAAATGCTCCTACCGCGACATCATCGATATTGACTTATCCTTGTTGTTGATCCAGGTAATTGGATTAGAGTTTGCATGTCAATCTGATTCATATATATGATTTATTTTCGAATTAGAAAACTGTTTTTTTTTAATCTATATATATCAAACATATTTCGTTAGTGGTAACCACCATACAGTATCCGGAATTTTTTATCCTTCGTGCTTTACAAACTATGTAATTTTTTTTAAAATGTTTTGTTTTGAAAATATGATTTCGTTATTTTTTTTATCATTCACAATATTCATTAAATTTTGACGCCTTCACGTGTTTAAAAAGTAAAACTGCTATATATATTTTGCATAGAAAAACCAAAACATAATTAATTTACTAAACTAATTTTTTAACATTTTTTAATTATTGTACTGAAAATTGACCGAGTCCAGTTCTTCCCAATAATAATTATTCAATTATTCTGTTATTTTATATTTGTTTGTCTTTCCTCTCTACATGAGGTCTCTTGTTCATCATAATTTCCTCTCAAATTAGAAATTAACTCTTGTCTATTCGTTTGAAGTTTATCCATTTCAAAAATTTCAGAATTACCAAATTCGGTTATCTTCTCAAATCTTAGATGTCTATAATTTTTTATTTCGTATGATTTACTTTCTCTTTCTTATATATTTTAAGCTAAGAAAATATTTTTACCGGCTTGATGAAAAATTATGTCCAACAATTATCTTATTTGACTCTAACGACATGTATATCATATATGCACGTCTACTAATTGAAGAACATCGTAATTATTGTTTATTTAAGCATTCATGCGATTAATTGTTTTTTCTCATATATCTATATATATATATATATAAAGTTAGCTTTTCTCTCTTCTCGTGAAGACATCTCATCCTCCACATCATTGTCACATCATATTTTTTAATCTAATTTTTTAGTTCCAAATTTGATACACAATTTTTGATAACAATTTAACACACAATTTTAATGAAACTTTAATACACATACTAATTATACATTTTGTTTTAACATTATAAAAAGAATTTCAAAAAGACACCATTCATATTCTAAATTAAACCAAACATTTATATTAATATAATTCAAATAAATAATAAAACGTTTTTTAAAAATGGTTATCCTAATATATTTCAACTTTTATAAATATTTAGTTTTTCAACTGGTGTCGCTAATATTATAAAAAACTACGATATCAAAAAATTCCTAACAATTAAAAATATAAGTCATCGTAGAACTAAATTTATAGTAAAAACATAAGTTTCTAAATCTTAACATCTAATAAAAAGAGAAATAAGTAAAATTAATGTATAAATAAGTAAAATTAAGTTGTTAAAAATACCATACTTTAATAAAAATATGTATAGAATGAAACGCAAAATTAGTATAATTTATATATGATTAGTTAATTTTTAACAAAATAATTCAAAAAAATAAAATTGAGTAATTGTGCTTATTATTCCTCACTTCTCCTTGCACCCCATCCTCTTACATTTGACAACACATAATTGGGACAAATTTCAATATCAACCTCACTCAGCCCAATTTAAAATCACTATGACTTCTTCTTCCGTCGTAATCTCCGCTTCCTTCTACAGCCATGGAAGCCCTTCTTGATAGCATCACGGTGCCGCAATGTAAAAATTATAGAAGTTGTCATTTGAAATCCTTTTTCTCAAATTCATAGACTATTAATTACTTTTAATTTTTAGGCCTTGCAAATATGCAGGAGAAAAAGGAAATTTGACTACAACTGTAGCAGAAGATAGCACAACCTGATCTGGATCCCTTCTTCAAGTGATTAAATACGGTTCAAGTATAGTTATATAATGATAGAGCAATTGAGAATTTGTTGGGGATAAGAGAGTTGATTTGGGTTCAGAGTATCGTCTGAATTGTTGACGGTTGAGAAGTTGTATCCATTGATTATCATCACGCGCGGCGTGAAGCGGAGGACCTTCTTGGTGGTCTTCATTTGCTTCTCGCCCGGCCTCTGAGAATTGAATTTAACTCATTGGGTCGAAATTCATGTTCTTTTCAGCCAATTATGAGCCCAAACAAAATCGGGTTCAAATAATGATCAATTGTTGGGTTTCTTACACTATTGGGCTACATAAGGAGCTATGACCATAAAACAAGAAACGTGACCGGTTATTAATTTTAAAAATTACTCATGCATTACAATGATCGCCCTTTAGAAGAAATGTAAAACAAAATTAATACAAACACTCTTCAATTGTCTGTTTCAAAAGTAACACGAACTCTACCTAAAGAAATATGCAAATTCATTTCCATATAATTTAAGTAAGACAACACAATGAGTAACAAAATAAACCAAAACATGACCATAACATCAACACATACGAATATTCGAGAATTACCAAATATTAAATAACATTAAAAAAACAAAACATAAATAATATATATATAAAAAATCCTGCTGGAAAATAAAAATAAAAAGGCATAGATCAAGCCAGGCCCGGCCCTGAAGATATATGGGCCGCAAACCAAAATTTTTTTTGGACCTATTAATTAATACATTAAAAGAAAAAGTAAAGAAAAAAAAACAAAATACAAAACCCTTGAACTCGCCACCTCTTCTAACTATATTACAAGGTGCAACCAACTCATCTAAAGGATATTTATGAAAATCAGGGCCGAAATTTTACTTATTCTATAAAGGGCCGCAAGCAGATGCTTTGCTTGCTTGCCCTCAGGGCCGGCTCTGGATCAAGATTTCACGTGAGCGAATATTATAAGAACTAAAAGATATATCCAAAGAATAGAGAATGTATAATGAACCAACACAATAATAAAATAATTATACGATGGAAAAAATATAACTAAAGATTAATGACAAAAAACTTCCGCGCGAAGTGCGGACCAACCACTAGTAATAAATAAACTTATCAATTGTGCTAAGAGCATCTTTAATGCAGAGCTCGGAAGGGGTTCTTCCCTTTTAAAAAAAAAGAAAAAAAAAGAAATTAGGTAGCAGAGAGAGAGAGAGGAGAATCGCCTCTTCGGGAAGAGGTTAAAGAATCAGCTCTTCCCACTCTTCCGACACATGCCACCGAATGATTGGCCAAACTTTTTTTTGAAAATCGATTTATTAAAAAATATATAATAATAATAATTAAAAAAAAAAGAACCGACTGACTATTAATGATGCTCAATGCCTTTTCTTAATCAACTTTTTTCTTCAAAAATTATTTTTAAATCTCTACGTATTTTTAACTTCTATAGGAATATATTTTTTATATCGTAAACAAATCAACGAAGTCGTTGGATGGTAATAATGAGGAAAGTAAACTTTCCTAACATAATCATGCTCGCCTCTCTTCATAATCTTTTTATTTATTATTTTATGTATCTTCCCTTTTTCTTTTGCATACAGTCCTCGGAGAACTTTAGGATTCCCTCTTCTTCTTCTTCTTCATCTTCTTCCTTGAACTGCACGATTCAAATTTATTTTCTTCTCTGAGTCTGAGAATTTCTCAGAAAATCCGACAATAATGGAAATCCTTAGAAGAGCTGAGGTGATCGATAGCAAGAGGTGCTCGAAGCTGCGCGTGGTGTCCACGCCCACTCTACGTGGCGGCCGCGCGTCGGAGCCTGTTTCTCCGGCCACTACCTCTTCCCGCCGGTTTCAACCACCGGTTCGATCAGTCGGACCTTTTTCCGGTCTGGTCATCTGCGTAACCGGTCTCTCTAAAGGTACTCTCCACATCTCCATTCTTAATTTGTTTTCTCGATTCTTAATCCGCGGGGAGAACATGTAATTAAAAACTTCAATTGCTGCTCTGGAATCTATTTTGAATCCAATTTTGCCATTAATCAATCTGAAAATTTTGAAATTTGAGCTGAAATGGAGGATCAATTGTTGTATGTGTATGCAGAAGCAAGGAATCAGGTTAAGGAAGCTACAGAGAAACTTGGTGGTGAATACAGTTCTCTATTGCATTCTCTGTGTACACATTTGGTCGTTCAGATATCCTTTTACGATCTATGTCTCTTTGGATTTGTGATCTCTGGAAACTTATACATGAACATTTTAACATGTATCTGTGTCGTTTGTGTTACTTCTTTAACATAAAAAGAAAGAGTTTACAGCTACGATGGACGCAAGTTTGAGCATGCCTTGAAACATGGGAGAAGAGAAAGTCTTCATATAGTTACACTTGGGTGGTTTGTGGATAGCGTTCGCAGAAACGGTGAGTTATTGTCTTAACCGTGTTTGAGCGAACCTGTGATTGATTCCATGGATGTAGTAGATATGATGTTTGCTCAAGCAATTGGAAACAAGTTCTTGATTCTTTATCAAGAAGTTTATCAAATTTAGTTCTTGATTTTGGCTGTAGTTAAGTTGTGTGAGTCTCTCTACATGGTGAAAAACCCCGATAACCTGCATAAAAGAGCTCAAGGAACAGAGTTCACAGGAAGCAAGGGCTTGGCTTTATCAGGCTATTCAGTTTTCATCGATCCCGATGTTTCAGACGAAGTAAGACGCCAGGTTAGTCGTCGACACACAATGAGACTTTATCTGGTTGTGCCCATCAACGGTATATATACTCTACATTCCAAGTCTTGCAGGTTTCGAAAGTGACTGTTGAAGGAGGTGCCAACCTCATGAATCAGTTCATTGGTTGTAATGCAAGCCATGTTGTATGTGAAGCTGGTTCTGTTCAGAGATATCTTGGTCACTCGAGCCATCTTGTTACAGTAAAAGCTAACACGACCCTGTGCTCCATATAAACGACACATTATTATTATCTTCTGCTTGCTAATGTTGAAATGTGGCCTGTTTCAGCCACTCTGGCTTCAGAAGACGTTGGAAGAGAAAACAACGCAAACTCTTGTCCGAATGTCAGCCGATTTGGCTAGAGATCTTAGGACATTGCTTGAGAATCTGAAGAAGGTAGCTTTCTGGTTGTGTTTTGTCTGTTGAGAAGTATATATCCATGTCCGTTGATATTGCCTTCTTACAGGGATCCCGCATGGAATGTGTTCATGGAGATGCCTCGATGTTAACAAAGAGCACGACGACATGCAAAGAAAGACAGAAGATTGTGGAATCTGCCAAGAATGCTGTCAGAAATCGCCACGCAAAGGCATTGCATCTCTTTCTCTGTATGTTTCGTCCTCATAAACCGAGCTATCTCTAAACCACACCTGTGTTGTTCCTGTTCACTTCAAACAGATGGGCAAGACGCTGATCCAGCCGTTGAATCTTAGCAGCCTTCTAGATTCCATTTGTTGGACAATCTCCGAGCCAACTTCAACAGCTACTATTTACATAGATAGTTTCAGCGACAGTGAAGAAAGCGATGATTCATTCACTCAATCCATGAGACTGCTCACAGAAAGGCAACCCCATTTTCTCTGCTTCCATCTCTGTAACTTGAGATCCAAGCTATCCTTATAGGTTTTATAAAGCTGATATCGTTTTTGCGTGTTTCGCATGGCAGTGAGAGAATGGAATTGGTATACAAAAACAGTTTTATAACGTTACTACTTCCAATCGATTGGTATGGTGAGATGGGACCTTCTTCTAGGTCGTATTTCAGTGAAACAGGCTTTACATGTCAGCAGATTCTCCAACACATCTATGCATTCTATCAGGTACAATGTCCTAATCTATTATATGAGTGTCAGGATCTCATTGGTGAAACCACTTTCAAAGTAGTTTGTGTTTTGTTCGCAGGAAAACATGTCAGAGGAGGAAATCAAAACAGCAATTCACACAACCTCGAGGCACAGTGAACAGCTCCGAGCAGCGGACTCGGTGACGAAAGGCGGGAAGATTGTATTCAAACGGATTCAGTTTCTCGGATCCAGGAAAGGCTTCGAGATGCTGAAACGTGTTAGTAGCTTCAACTGTAGTAATGTCTACGAGCTTATCATTAAGACATAGCATTCATCGGATATATCATCAGAGTTTCAGATACACTAGACAATGAATCATTTGGGAGTTTTGGTTATTGCAAGATCAGCTCGAGATCACTAAATGTAAATCATATAGTATTTTAACTTGTCGAAGTTAGTTTACTTTTGAATGGTGAGGATCTTGCGGCGCTCGAGCTCATAGAGCAGTTCCACGACTGCAGAGTCGAAGGAGCTCTTCTTGTCGGGCCTGGCTTCTCCGGCATACATCACAGCCTCGCGGTTGGGTATCCTTAGAGTTATGGTCGATATGAAGCTGCTGAAGCTAGTCCGCTTCTCATCGCCATCTGTGAATTCAAACGGAGTTCTGTGCACGTACAAGAAAGTTTTCAGTTTAATATTGGTCAGGACTCGCGAGATTCAGAGAAAAGATCGAACCAAAATGAGACGGGAAGTGATGAATTCACCGGGATTTCTCTTCGGAGGTGTCGAAAGTTGGCATTGGCCAGAGATGTTTCTTGCAGAACTCATGTAGCGTTCCACGAGGCCCGCCTTTCTTCATGTTTATAGGTCCAATAACTGAAAGAAAAAAGTCACTACACCATGAAATTTTGACCTACAGAAAACTAGGAATGAAGATGATCTTTTCGCAAGATCGACTTTTTTCAAAGAACTCTTGATGTCAAAGAAGTGAAGAAGAAAAGAAGAATCTTAAGGTACTCTTACCTGGAACCAATGTACTCTGCATTTCAATAGAATCTGAAGACGGAGTTTCTTCTCTGTCGCTATGATTACAAGCAAGCTTTACATCCATGGAGCTTTGATTATCCCCGATCGAGATTTTACGTGAAATGTTTCTCTTCTGAAATAACCAAAGAAAGTTTTTCAGTAAATGTATACATCGCACACACACACATTAGTAGAAGAAACATCAGGACATATACCTCAAGTTGCTTAAGCAGATGTGAAGCTGCTTTTCCCAGCGCCAGTTTATTTGTCTGTTCAGATCCATCTCCGGTCAGAAGAACATCGTCCAGCTGCAAGTGGATCGTGGCTTGTGCCTTCACACCATCATTTGCGCATGTCGCCCGTAAGAAATACCCGAGAGAGTCGCATAGCTCATTGAGCTCTCGGTATGGAGGAAGCTGAAGTTTATCTGGCGTCACAAGTGGAGAAAGCAACGGCTCAAAGACTCTCCACACTTCATCAAGATCTAACCTCGTATCGATCAACAATGCTCCAGCGATGCTCTCCACCATATCTCCAAGAGCCTATTAACCAAAACAGACAAGTATGTCAACCTATTTGTTCTGTTATCTGAAATCAATCAAGTATGTT
The DNA here is from genome assembly GCA_020283515.1 of Alliaria petiolata. Classification (NCBI taxonomy): domain Eukaryota; kingdom Viridiplantae; phylum Streptophyta; class Magnoliopsida; order Brassicales; family Brassicaceae; genus Alliaria; species Alliaria petiolata. The sequence continues at coordinate 21,760,071 of JAHZTW010000004.1, read as the reverse complement.
GTGTTACCTTAGGGCCTTGTATTGAAGGGATTGTTCTACCAGTCTCATCTTGCTTCGAAAAGGACATCAGATACTCGTTTATTTGAGTATCAAGAACCATACTACAGCGTTGGAGGTGGGTATGCAGATCATTTTTCACTGCAACTTGTGCGAAATTTTCGTTGTTTACACACGCAGAACGAAGATCGGTCATCTCTCCAGGCCCGGTCTTTTCGTAGGTGTTAAAGAGATGTCGGGTGATTAGAAAATCCAGCACAGAATCGCCAAGAAACTCCAATCTCTGTTTGAGGAAACAAGTTGATAGCAAGAGATTAGAAAAAACTAGTAATAACTCAGCCAAATAATGCTGCAGGGTTGAAACAATGAAGTCATATACCTCGTAGGAATAGGATTCACGAACAGAGAAGTGTGTGATAGCCTCTTTTAAAAGGAATTTTGCAGAGAATTCATGTCTGATTTTTGTCTCCAACTCCGCGAGCTCATTGTCTTTAGGGATGTAATACCGTAGAGAATCTCTATTGATGGCTTCAGTCATTAGTTCTGTGTCAAACTCAACGTTAGCACCAAGCCATTTCAGCATATGCAGAGCCGCAGTCAATCCACCGCTAACATAATAGGCACCAATCAGGGCCTCGGCGCAATCCGATACAGATTTTGAAACCGTCCATCTATGACCCATGTCACAAGACTTTCCGATTTTTATAGTCATGTTCTCTGTAAAGAATCTTGGGTCCAACGGTACTTCTCTAGTGTCAGCCCCACACTTGCAAGAAACGGGAAAGAGAGAACATTGACCAGGTGCGGTCCAGCGACGCGGTTCAAAAGCCCCGTTTCTTATGTATCCCTGTAAAACCAAAATCCCATAGTTTTATGACTGGTATGATACTATACTTACATATGTATAAAGAAGATTACCTGTAATTTGCGATCTGTTGCCAAGCGGTGAAGATTTGAGTTAGATATAACCGATTGCCTCTCCTGCGTAAGTTTCCCCTCGTCTATGTTAGGGTACTTAAGGAACAGAGAACAGCTCACAACATACTTCAAGACTGAATCTCCAAGTAGTTCCAACCGCTCCATGGAAAACGCTTCAGGGCATGTAAGTGCTGTAAGCGCTTCGAGAATCTGTGATTCATTGAACCAATACAAGAGTTAATTGACAATTAAGGATATCTAGTTTCATCTCTTAATGATTATAATAGTGTGGAAAACCATACCGATGTACTCGATATACTGAAGTTATCGATGTTACAATCAATCTCTTCCCTAAGTTGGCTGGCCAACATTAGAGACTCTAGACGGTGCATCACTGAGGGCAGTAAGTAGATTGATTTTATCACAGCACGCGGAACATCAATTCTGACCAAAAGCTCTGGAGGCAAATGGGCGTGGATATTCGGTTTTCTTTTCCTACCATTACCAGTTTTTGGTTCTGTCTTTACAATCACTGTACATTTACATTGGAAACATCTTAAGAGCTTGTACACTACAATCTCATGAGAACATACAACAATGTATCCATGTGTTAAGAGAAACTCTCGAGAATCAACTTACCTTCTTCATTGAAGTTGACTAAAAGGTTGTGCGCATGGTGGCTCTGCTTCACAATCACTGTCCATTTCCATTGGAAACAACATCTTAGAGCTTGTACACTAAAAAATATCCTGAAAACATACACAATGTATCCATGTGTTAGAGAAACTCTGGAGAATCAACTTACCGTCTTCATTGAAGTTGACTAAAAGGTTGTGCGCATGGTGACTCTGCTTCAACTTCAACAGCGGCTGGTTCGGGTGCGCCAATACAATCCCATACCTGATTAAAGGGAAATAACATTATAAGTTATGGAAGTAAATTGAGAGAACAGCCATAGATAGAATTGCACTTACTTTTTGTTAAAATATTCTGCATAAGTAGCATATTCTGATGAGGCCTCGTCCTCAAACGGGCTCATAGCAGAAGAATTCTTTACCGCTTCAACTATAGAGTATATCCTTCCGGTGTGAATTGCAATGACCACAATTTCTTCGAGACTGTTTTTATCAGACGAAGCGTTAGCAAAGTGAATCAGATTCGTTTCCGTTTCCTTCTTTTCATCCTCGAGTATAACTTCCTGACCGGATAAGGTGTTGCAATGATTTCCATCACTAAGATGAAGTTCAAGAAGAGAGTTTTTCTTCAAGAACTCAACTACCGAGGCACAGGAGTTGATCGCTGACCAATCAATTGCGGCACTCAAAACTAGATCATTCGTCTCAACCGGTAGCAGTAGAAACATAAATGAAGGGTGCCAAAGAGAGCTTGTGTCAGTTTGAAGCAAAAATTCTCTCTTTGTTCCCAATGACTTAGATCCAACAAACAACTTTCCGAACATGCCATTGAAGAAAAACTGCTGAAAACACTTTGCTTTGACCATCTGCATGATTTCCCAAGACACGAAAAAGAAATTGAGTTCAAAGATGAAGCAAGAAACTGTATAAATCCCAAGGATGAGAGTGTGGGAAGGTACCTCTTCGCGACTCAAACGTATCTGGCCACAAGGTGAAACGGAAGCCTTAATATACTTCCTGACCAAGTAAAGGTCCATCTCGATATTACCAACATCATCGGCAAGGGTTGACTCAATCAAAAGAGAGAAACTCGAGTACGCGTCCCCAGAAATATTACTGCAGAAGTCAAACTTATAAGCCTGAAAGATGGCGCCATCAAGATTTTCTCCCCAGGTTCCTGACAAGGCATTTGCACGGGTTGTCCCATGCAACTCCTTCCGCTTTTTAGAACCTATCCGTAGAATAAAATATAAAAGCAAATCAAGAAAAGCCCCAAAGACCTTAGTAGACGACATATGCATATGATATGCATCTGCTAGATGTGTGTGCGAATAAACAGCGACTTATAAAAGAACTAAGACCAAAATCGCTGACAATACCTGCAGCCGATGAAGATGATTTACTTTTAGAAGAGGCGACCTTCGCTTTGGTGCTGCATTGTAAGAGATTCTTATCCAATTCGTCCATTTGACATAACTTCTTAAATGCTGACTGCTCAATTCTGCTAGGAGGATCAGTTATAGTTTGAGTGGCATCTACTTCCTCAAGGACAGTGATGCTAGAATCTGGAACAACCGTGTCTCCATTCTCCTTCACGTCATGGCCATTTGTCACTGGAGTTGTACACAGTTTCAAGTTTTGAGTTTCGGGATCTCGCATTGGGACTTCTCTTCGCATAAGGTCATACAGATGGTCTCTTTGTTTCGTGTTACCCCTACAATAATTATTATTAAAAAACCTGAGCTGCAAAAGAGAGCACTTAGATTTTGGTAAACACTTTTGTGTTAAAATTAAGATTGTCTCCTACCTTTCAAGAAACATAATAGACTTAGAGTTACTCTGTTTGGCCAGTTCTTGAGTCTGCGAGTAACTACACACTGTTTTTGGCAGGTCAAAACATACCATGCATGATTAATCTTGCACTTGAAATCCCTCTTCAACCACATCAGTGACAAATAGAAGATTCACCTGCATTCATTACAAAAGCTTTCAGAGAAGACAATATACAAACATTTTTCAATCTATGAATCGTCTGACTGTGATGAAGAGCATGTAACCTTGCCAACATGAAATGAATCAGGGATTTCAACTTGCGTTTCCTGTGCCTTTGCATGGGTGGAGACGTTGTTTCCGATTAAATACAAGACATTAAGGTAATCTAAAGAGGCTTCTTTCTTCACGAATCTTTCAATCACTTCCGCAGTTATAATTCTCTCAACTAAAATAAGGCACGGCTTTTGCATTCCACCTCTGCAAGCAAACTAAAGTCATCAGAACAGAAGATAATTTTGTTGAAATTTTGGGAATTGAAATTTTTAAATTACCTAAATGAATCCAACAGATGGAAAAGTTCTTGTAACTTTGGAGATACACGTCCCAAATTCACTGCTGACAGATTGTCTTGCTGCAAATCTACCGAATTCTTATCTTCTGTTAAATCACACAAATGAGGCACAGAGGGGGAAAAAAAATCGAATTAGTGGTTAGACGAGGAGTCGAGGACTCCTCAATGCAAAATAGAGCTTTGAATACAGTACCTTGCTGCAAATACACCCCAAGTGTGGATAAAATATCCTCAAGAAATTGCTTGCACAACATTGAGCATTCTTTATAAGTCTCACTTTCCTCTTTCGTATCTGAGATTTTCTCCAAGAAGACTTCAGCCGCCTTTAATGAAAGCAAGATAAAAGAAAAAGAAAAATTAGCACAACTACTAAAGAAAAGAAAACTAACAAGGAGTAGGCAAATTAACCGATAGTAATAACAAAACTGGTAGTATGTGATAGAAAGAATACCAAATGTGCGCAGGTCAGGCCAAGATTATCAAGGCAATGCAAAATCTCTCTGTAGTCAATGGACAATCGATTTTGATATGTCTTAAACTTATTCTCCATGTCCGGAGACCTGTCTTTTTCCATTTCTTGAAGAGAAGCATCAAACTGTGGAACAAAACAGAACACTTTTTAAGCCCTCTGAAACAAAATAGGAAAGAGCCATATTCTGACCTTTTTAAGCCCTCTGAAACTCAGTGAGCATATATATATTACCTTGAGGTGCCAAGTTTCCAGCTTTTCTTTCAATTCCAAACTACAGAATGGTGGTGGATCATAAAATATTGGACCTTCTTTTACTGTCGTAGCAAACTTCTCCACCCCTTTCTGCCCTTCAGGATTAAAAATCTGAATTTCAAAAGTAAATCTTGCATTAAGATTAATTCATGTACCAGTAAATATTTCATTTTTACACCAAAAAAAAACTAAGTACCTGCGAGTCCATAAGCCTCTCGAGTTCTGATACTTGATCTGCACAGTTCAAGGCACATGAAACATATAAGAACCAGCTAACAAAACTCTTGCAATATAATAATAATATATTTTACTTACATGAGGAACATTAACAAAACAGTTACGTAAAGCAAGATCTTCGGTTTGACATACAGAGAAAAAGAGAAACTTTAAATAGCATGCCTTTTCTAATGACGGCTGACGTAGTCAATCCAAACATCTTCGGTTTGTCAGTAGATTTGTGATAGAATTCCTTCATGCAAAACCAGAAAGAAAACAGTTTATTGACTGGTTATGGAAAATAAATATCAAAAACTTATAGGTCTTATCATTACTGAGGAAAAACACCTTCATTATTTTTGCATAGGGATGATTGCCAGTGGTGCGGTGGCATTCATCTATTACTAGAAGGCATACCATCTCCAATTTCAGGAATGCACTTCTAAGGGCATCCAAAAATATTTGAGGAGTCATAACCAGAACCTGAAACAGACAAAACATGATAATAGACAGATAATTTGGGTTCGGCAACAGAAAAAAATATATGTGATAGCTGTTAGTGAGATCAATGTAGTCACAAATCTATGCTCTAGCAAACAAGTTAAAATTATGAATGGATCAACAACGGAAGAAGAACGAAAACCAAAACACTAGGCAGCAAATGAACTAACAAACCAGAATGAGATTAGCTAAACAGGTAAACAAACGAAGAATCAACCTCAAAAACCACTCTACTGCTATGCTATATGCAAGAAAATCAAACGTCCATGCCAAAAAAAAAAGAAAAAAAGTTTTTAGGCAATAGCTTGTGATATTCAAGAACTTCTGCACTATTTTTTTTTTTTATCATCAGATACAATAATGAACTGGTCAAAGTGGATTGCAACATTCTGCCAAAGCTCTATTAACCAAAAAAAGAAGTCACTTGTTAGCATATAACTAGCAAAATAGACCTAAGCAGAAACACAAACTTACATCTTGCTTGCTGATTTCCTCTTCCCAGCGCTGGGATGTCCATTTATCAACTCCTTTAGCTCCAAAGTACTCTTCAACCTTCAGATTTACATGTGCTCTGATCTCACAGCAATGCTAAATCCATACACAACAAAACAAAACATTTTTTCTTTCACATACATCAATCAAACGAGACTACACAGCCACGAATTGTGGGAATCGGATAAAAGACTTGCCTGTTTGACAAGAATTACAGTTGGGGCCAAGCAAAGGATCAACCTTTTGGAGGAATCAGAAGAACCCATTGCTTTGATAAGCATGTTGATTATCCCTGGCTTATCAGTTTCTGTACCCAGAAGAGCGATTGTGTTCCTGTTCTTTGCAACCTCGTACACCTTCAGCTCATAACTACTACTACACCCATAAGGAGAAAGAGAGTAACTTTAGTGAATTAGAACAGAAACCCACAAGGAGAAAGGAAACCCAAAATCAAGTTACAAGGAGAGGAAGAAAATAAGATACCCATTAGAGTCGATCACCATAGGAGAAGAAGAGGGAGAATCAGGAGGTTGATCTCCATCGATTTCAGAGAATTTCCTCTTTAGCGAATTGCTTCCTCCTCCACGTGGTTCTTCTTCCTCCATTCTCTCAGGCTCCAACGCGGAATGCATGACGGCGAAGAGTAAAAACGGAGGAAAAGGAAGTTCCGAGAGAAAGATTCTTCGAAGGGAACAGCAAAGGAATTTCGAATTTTGGGTTTTGAGGGTTGAATCGGCTTTTGACTTTTTGAAGGAGTCACACTCTCCAACGCACAATTTTGACAGGAAAAGAAAAAAGAAAGGCGATTCTTTTTTTTTTTTTTATCGTCCTGCACTGTCGTCACTGGGCAGTGTACTAATATGATCTTGGTGACAGAGAGGTTAGCACATGAGTTTCGAATGGGAGTTTTATTTCACTTTTAATTGCAGCTGCTAAGTATTAATATTAGTCAACCACTAAAATAAGAAAAACCAAAAGTTGGTCAACACAAAAAGTTATGGGCGTGATTGTTTTTTTTTCTTTTGACACATTGCTAAGGCTTAAATTTCAAGTCTTACAAAGACCACCAAGAGAAATTTCTGAACAACATTTGTTGTGAAGACGGGTTGCAACTCACTTGATGACAACTTGATGACAACTCGAGAACAAACCTGCCATACTCCATAAAAGATGAGTTTCCTTCATAGTTTTGTATTTATCTTGAAAGATCTGGATGAGCAATTTTTACAAAGCAAAAAATATTTTACAAATAAAAAAAAACATATATATTTTTTTAATGGACCGTGATTGGTGTAAGTGTTTTACAAACTTTATAGAGCAAAAAAAAAATTAATATTAAATAAGTTATGGGGTTTGATTGGTAAGTGCTTTACAAACTTTATAAAGCAAAAAATAATAATTAAAAGCTTTGAAATGGATCCAATCAAGCTTTGGCTTTGCTTTTTTTACTCACACCAAAATATTTCTTTTTTTTTTCTTTTTTTCGCTGTACAAAACATTTTTTTCAAAATCACATATTTTTTTTGTACGATACCTTTCAAAGCTTTAGAAATTTGTTTGCTTTCTAAAGTTTGTAAAGCACTTACCAATCAGGCCCACAATTTTAGACTTTCTAAAATTTTAAATTTTATAGCCAAAATAGTACATCAATAAAATTTACAGCAAAAAAAAATCTACGGTCATATTTCTAGAACAAAAACGTAAAAGTACAGCTGTTACTAATCATGCTCATGATTTCAAGTTTTCAACTCTTGTGCTCGGGATGGTGAACAGCCTTTGTGATCGATGATAATTAATATTTGGGGTTTCCATTTATTCTATTAAACTAGAGTCATTTTTTTGCTCTATAGAAGTAACTTATGTTATTGGCTATGTATTAGATTTCTAGAGGTTCATTAAAGATAATTTTGACAAACAATTATATATCTGTCTCTTATACACATCTAGATGTGTATAAGAGACAGTTATTGGCTATGTATTAGATTTCTAGAGGTTCATTAAAGATAATTTTGACAAACAATTATATATACTAACTAAATTTATATCCAAACAGTGTCTACTAAACTTATGTCCAAACACAATGAAATATAATTAGAATATTCTTATTTATATTATCAAACATAATTTACAAAAATATAAATATTTAATAAACATTAAAATAGTATATTATTCGACATAAATAATTGAAATGTTCTTTCGTTTTCATTTTTAAAAATCTTTGAACATGAAAAAGAAAAATAATTCTATCTTTCAATAAATAACTGAAATATGTTTTTATACATTTGACCGTAGTATTAAAAATAATTTTTACTATAAAAACAAATATTTATACGAAGTTTTATCACGCAACGACAAAACAACGGAGAACTATAAATAGAATAGTGGGGTTATTTAATAATGAGGGCGCCTGGGTGGCGGGTGAGGATAAAATCGAAAAGGTTGCGGTGGACTATTTTGATGAACTATTTACTTCCACGGCTCCAACAACTTTTGTGTATGCTCTCAAGGAAATTAAAACAGAGGTAACAGAAAGCGATAATGATGATTTAACGAAACCAGCAACGGAAGAAGAGGTTAGAGCGGCTTTATTTATGATGCATCCCGAAAAGGCCCCAGGACCGGATGGGATGACGGCTTTATTTTTTCAGCGATCATGGCATATCATCAAACACGAGGTGGTGGAAATGGTTAACAATTTTCTAATTACGGGTGTTTTTGATCGGAGACTAAATATGACAAATATTTGTCTCATTCCAAAAACAGAACGACCGACAAGAATGACGGAACTACGACCAATAAGTTTATGCAATGTGGGATATAAAATTATCTCTAAGGTTCTGTGCCAAAGGTTGCGACGGTTGCTCCCTAAACTCATATCGGAAACTCAGACTGCCTTTGTGGCTGGGAGACTAATCTCAGATAATATAATGATAGCACAGGAGATGTTTCATGGTTTACGTACTAATAAATCATGCAAGAGTGAGTATATGGCAGTTAAAACGGATATGAGCAAAGCGTATGATCGTATCGAATGGCCATTCATAGAGCACTTACTACGAAAAATGGGTTTTGCGGAAAGATGGATTACGTGGATGATGTGGTGCATACAGTCAGTACAATACAAAGTTCTCATTAATGGCCAGCCTAGAGGACATATTACACCACAAAGAGGTCTTAGACAGGGTGATCCCTTATCTCCATATCTTTTTATTCTCTGCACAGAAGTTTTAATAGCAAACCTGAGGAAGGCGGAACAAAATAAATTAATCACAGGATTGAAGATAGCCCGCGCATGCCCACCGGTTTCCCATATGTTGTTCGCGGATGACAAACTATTTTTTGCAAGGCAACTAAGGAGGAAACACTTGTGCTACTCAATATTTTGACACAATATGAGTTAGTGTCGGGGCAACGGATAAATTTTGCAAAATCATCGGTACAATTTGGTCATACGGTTGACGCGACAATCAAGGCAGAGATCCACAGAACATTAGGAATTATGAATGTTGGGGGAATGGGAACATATCTAGGGATTCCAGAGAGCTTAGGCGGAGCTAAAACACAAATTTTCAGTTTTCTTATTGAACGCCAACAAAAACGCGTAAATGGATGGACATCACGGTTACTCTCTAAAGGAGGGAAAGAGGTCTTGATCAAGTCTGTAGCATCCGCGGTACCGACATATGCAATGTCCTGTTTCCGGTTGCCTAAGACGATTACTACGAAACTCACTAGTACGGTTTCACAGTTTTGGTGGAGCACTAGTGGCCAGACACGCGGTATGCACTGGCTGGCATGGAAAAAATTGTGTAGGCGTAAATCAGATGGCGGACTTGGTTTTCGGATAATTGAGAATTTCAATACTGCGCTATTAGCCAAACAACTATGGCGTCTTATCGACTATCCGGAGTCTTTATTTGCGAAAGTTTTCAAAGGGCGATACTTCCGGAATGCCGGCCCTCTGGACCCTATTCGTTCATACTCTGCATCATATGGTTGGAAGAGTATTATATCGGCTCGATCTCTGGTTCAAAAAGGGCTCATCAAAAGAGTTGGTTCCGGTAATTCTATCTCTGTATGGAATGACCCATGGATCCCGGCTCCTCGCCCGAGATCAGCAACATGCAAAGGGTATAATATTTACCCTGAGCTAACTGTCAATCAACTGATTGACCCTTTAACTTCAACTTGGAATCTACCGCTCATTGAGCAACTCGTTGTTGCGGAGGATATACCATTAATCATTGGAATCCCTACTACTAAGGACATCAGGCCAGATTTACAAAATTGGCACTTTACGAAAACGGGTAGATACACGGTCAAGTCAGGATACAACACGGAACAGGAATTTCCCACAAATGGAAATACACTAAGTTTTTATGGACCAGACATAAGTCACTTACAAGGACATGCCTGGAAGGTTAAATGCCCACCAAAGATAAAGCACTTCTTATGGCAAATAATATCGGGTTGTATTTCGGTTATGGATAGGTTGCGAAATAGAGGCATCAATTGTGATCCACAATGTGGTAGATGTGGCGCGGAACGGGAAACTATCAACCATACACTATTTGAATGTCCACCATCACTACAGGTGTGGGCAATTTCGGTGATCCCTACACCAACACACGGATTCCCCACGGAGGGCTTATACACTAATATGGCACATTTATTTTGGGGGCTTCCACGAGCATATGAAATGACTGTGTTTCCATGGATACTTTGGTATATTTGGAAAGCGAGAAACGATAAAATATTCTCGAACATCGATCGGGATCCCCGAGATGTGTTACGGATAGCACAAGCAGAAGCAACAGCATGGGAGATGGCACAACTCGATGATACACAGATAATTGAACAGCACGAGGCTCAAGTATTGGTGGTGCCTCGGATACAAGATGGACTAACATGTTATACGGATGGTTCTTGGAAGGAAAATTCACCGAATGCAGGGATAGGGTGGTATTGCCCAGGGCTTGGCTCTGATGTCACCTTGATGGGGGCAAAAAATGTACGTCGAAGCATTTCTCCCCTACATACAGAGTTGGAAGCATTGATATGGGCTATGCATTGTATGCTCGATGCAAGAAGATCGGCGATGGCTTTCGTTACGGACTGTTCTGAATTGGTGAAGATGGTGTCTAACCCAGAAGAATGGCCGGCTTTCGCACTACACCTGGAGGAATACGAGACAAGTAGAAAAGAGTTTTCTTTCTTCTCAATTTTGCATATCCCACGCGCTCAAAACACAAAGGCAGACAAGTTGGCACGGAGTGCTCGAGACTACCTTTATCATCTGAGTTATGTAAACTCAACTCCACCGGTTTGGATATTTGAACCGTTCTAAGAGTTGACGACCAAAAAAAAAAACAAATATTTATATAATACTTTTAGTTCATTATATTCCAGAGTTTACAAATTTTTATAAATAGTATTGGTTTATTATATTTAGGACTATATACTAATATAAAGTTTATTCAATCAAATAATTCTTTCTTTTTATTATTAAAAAACTAATATATCAAACAATTTTTTTTCTTCAATTTCTTAATTTTCGTAGCACAAGAATTATCTTTATATTAATTAAAAATAATAGAATAAGATCTGCATAATATCTAGCCAATTTATCTAAACAATAAATCATACACAACAAATTTTCTATAAAATATGTACCATTATATTTTCAAAAGATTTTTGTCTAAATAAATAATAATATAAATAAATTACTTACATAATCAATTCATTTCTGTTATATACATAAAACAGAGAAAATTCTATCAATAAAAATATCTAAAAGATTCTTCTTATTTACTAACAATTCCATTGAAAATATTCTATTACTAAAAAAATTAATCTTTTCAAATCCTATTAATAATCATAGTAATCATTGAGCCAAAAAAATAATAGTAATTTAATATTTTGAATATAAATCCCTAATAAATAGCACTAACAAACATCAAATATTACTTGCATAAAAGTAATTAATATATCATGAAAAAATATTAACTGACGTAATCATTATTTCGAAAAATTGTTAATGTCATGAATTAGTTGCATATAATTTGGGAGTATCTATTTAGCATCTTCCCAAAAATATTTCAAACGAGTGGGAGTAACTATTTTATGACTTTCTATTTTTTCTCTAAATTTCTGTGGAGATCGCAGAGCTCTTCTTCGTAGACACCACTCATTTTGTAGATGCAAAAGGACAAACTTACGACTAGAGAGGCATATCACCGCGAGATTTTTATCACAGTGATGCAAAAGGCCAAACAAGAAGAAGCGGTGGTGACCAGCACATCTCTTTTATTCATCGCTTCCATCAGAACAAAACCTCCAGGAAATACTTTTGCCGCATCTCTTTGAGGCGCGGAATCATCAGATCTTGAGGCCACCCCAAGCCCTGGCAATTCCAGGAAAGAATGTTCATTAAATATTGGGTGGTCCCTCCTTTGGGACCACCTTTGGATTTACGCGCTTTGCGATTTTGTTGTGTGAACTTCTTCTTTTCTCGCTTTACTTTATGGCACTAACCCCTCCTCTAACCCTTCTTTAAGCTCTGGAACTCCTTTGTTAGTTCCCTTCTCACTGGCGGATACTTTTATGACAGCTCTCGATGGGCTCTTATTTTGCTTCCCTCCCCTCAGAGTTGTCTTAGAAGAACACGCCTCAGAAAGACCAATCCTATAGACCGTTGAACAATCCGAGAGAAACGGATCAGAAGCATAATAGTTTGTAGCTTCACTTTCCACTTGGGCTCCAGAATCAATACTCTTCCAACATATTTAATTGTCTGCCTTTAAAGCCGCATCCATCAACTTTAGAGAGCCTTCTCCCTGAGCATTTTCTTTTGCACATTATCCGCCTGTTCGAAATCGAAAACATGATCTTTTTCTTTATCCAGATCACGGTGGAAAAGAGGAGGTGGTTCCAATCTCAATATCATGTTTTTTGCAATCAGGTCATTTTCAGCTTTCAAAACAGATTTTTAACTCGTTTTTTTCTGACAACTAAATCATTCCCTTTATCTGACATCAAGTAAATCCTCATCTCTTGGAGCACCTCTTCAGTTATTTTAGATCTATCAGACAGAGGATCAATCCCCACTTGATGCTCACCAACTACCCCAAACAGCGGATCCGATTCTTTTATGTTTTTTTTCCTTTCATAGCCTTAACAGCTTGATACTTCATTCTTCTCTCAGCCGCTTGCTCTTTTCTCGCTTTTATTAACAAGGGGCAAACCTCCTTCTCATGGTTGAGCCTCTAACAGTTGAAACATCTTTTGAAAATCCTCTCATAAAAGAAACCAAGAGTCCACTTTTCCCCTGAAGGTAAGGTAATCACTCTTGATTTCTTTAGAGGTTTCACCACATCAACCATAATCTTAACTCTCACAAAAGGAAAGCTTTGAGGAGTTGTGAGATCTAAAGCAACTTCCACCACCCTACCTAGCAATGCTCCAAAAGACATGATAGCACTCTCAGTGTAGTTGTTAACTGGAATGTTTTTGATATGTACCCAAATCGAAATGAATTGCAGGTAGTCCGGAGGTGGATTTTCAATCCATCTCTCGCTGACAATAGTCCACTCGTTAGACGAATGAACCCCTTCCAAGCACATCAACCAGATCAAGCTCGTGAATTGGAACTTTTCACTAGTTAGGGCCACTCCTCTAATCCTTTCATATTTCTGCCATCTCCTTGGCATCTCACTAATCAGGTGCGACTTCTTTTGACAGTCCATATTTAGGATCCTTCCTATTAAACTCGCACTATTGTTTCCACTGGAGATGAACTGAGGCAGATTCAAGATCTAATACTTCCTCCATAGACATCTCCATCATCCCACGATCCATAGCCGCCGACATCTTTAGAACCTGAGAAACCAAACTTTAAACCCTTGAGAAACACTCCCTTTGGAAACACACAGACCTAAACCACCCAGATCCAGACTTAGAGATGAAACCGAGAATTTTTCCAGAACTTTGATGAAGAGTAACAAGAGAAACCCTAGAAAAACCAAAGATTTGGGGAAAATATTGAAACCAAACACTATAATCAGGTGAGAAATTCTTCGGAGAAAAAGTTAACCCAGTCAAAGCCAAATCAAAATAAGAAAAGAGATACTCTTATTCAGACAGAGAGTCATAAGCCCACTACGAAGAGTCCTGCCGTCTGTACACATTTTTAAACCGGATTTTAGATTTTATTTAATGTTTCTATTCGTTTTATTAGATTTCAAGTGTTTTAGAGTATTTGTAAAATAGAGAGTCTTTTTAGGTTTTTGGACAAAAAGAATACAAAGAATAACAAAACGAGTTATTGGGCAGTTTTGAAGCGTCATATGTCCATCACTATTTGAAGGGTTTTCCACCTATGGATTAAGCTGAAAGTAGGAGACAAAATATAACAAAGAGTTACCTTTTTATTTGCAAGTAATTTGAAGTTAATCCAACCGTGAATAAAGTTTAGTTAGACGTTATGCCAATATTGGTGAAAACAAGTTACATATTACTATTGTAGAATAGAGGTCCGACCAAGTGCCTTCACCCACCGTTTTGAGACCTGCATGCACCGCCACCAATGTTAAAATGGATATAAATTTTGCGGGTCTAAATGGGATTTTAGTATAAATGACACAAGATCACAGGAGGGTGATCTCGTTGGTGGAGGATGGGATCTAGTTGCTGGTTGTTCAACTCTTTCAACAAGATCAAGGGATGGAAGATGAATGAAGGGGAATGAGTATGGAATCAAAACAGATGGCTGTTCAACTCTTTCTGGTTTGATTAGTGAGGGGAATGCGGATTAGTAACAAGGGAATGATGTCGCCACAAAGTGTTATGGATCTACACTTTGATAAGACAAATCTCACACACTCAAATGAATCACACAAGATGAGTATGAGAGGGTTTCTAGCCTGGCGGCTGGAGAGGTTTTCTTTTGCAAGAAAGTTCTGTTCTTTATTGATCTAGGGTAAAAAATACACTGCTGTGAGAGGGGACTTTATAAACTAGTCCAAACAGCTATGCCCTTCTAGGGGTCTTTGAAACAAAGTACATAAGCTATACTAATGAAATAATTCGGCCAACAATGCCTTACTCTAAGATAAAAATATAAATGATGGCTAACATATGCCTTAGCTACTAAAAGAAATGAAAATAAAAACTACTAAGCTTAGACAGAAATAAACCAAGGTTTTTATTAGTGAAATAATCATATGGAAATGAAATGAAATGGTCTTACCTTGGTTATTAAAATGCTGCGTTTTGGTTTAGCTCTTAAGTAGCTCAATGCTGAATAAGGCAAGTCCCTTCTCCTCTTGAATAACCGGCCATAACTTGATATAACTCAAAGTTTTCATACCTGGACCGTTATAAGCAGCTTCTGGATGTTCCTTGCTTGTCTCTTGAGCTTGTGTGATGCCGTGATCTTCAATCTCTGCTTGTGCCAATGCAGCTTCTCTGGAAATGCTTAGCTTGTTGAGTTGAGTAGTGATGTCTTCAAGCTCTAAGTTGGTGAGTAGCGTTTCCACAGCTTGATTAAAACTCTCGGTGAGATCCTTAGTTCCTGATCTTGTCCTTGGAGCTTGCTTCATGACAGGGACCTCGGCTGAGTGGTTGATGTTGGTATCCATGCTTGTATCATCCTCTCCCCCTTGCAAAGGTTCTGTCCTCAGAACTGATTCTCCTGCATCAAAAGGCAATAAGTCAGAAACATTGAAAGTACTAGAGATGTTAAACTCACCTGGAAGCTCAATCTGATAGGCGTTGTCATTGATCTTCTTGATGACTTTGAATGGCCCATCTCCTCTTGGCATAAGCTTAGACTTCCTCTGGTTTGGAAATCTCTCAGTCCTCATGTGTAACCAGACCCAATCTCCAGGCTCAAAGGTTACTTCCTTGCGTCCCTTGTCAGCATTCTTCTTGTAATGCTCATTTCTCTTCTCTATGTTCTCCTTAACTTTCTGGAACATCTTCTTCATCCTCTCTGCTTTGCTAACTCCATCTTGATTCACCTGTTCTTTCTGTGGCAGTGGTGTAAGATCTATTGGAGCTAATGGCCTGAAACCATACACAATCTCAAATGGCGAGATCTTAGTAGCAGAGTGTGGCAAACGATTATAAGCAAACTCTATGAAAGGTAAACAATCAAGCCAATTCCTTAAGTTTTTACCAACCGTGGCCCTTAAAAGGGTGGGGAGAGTGCGGTTTACAGCTTCTGTTTGCCCATCTGTTTGTGGATGGCAAGTGGTGGAGAAGAGTAGCTTTGTTCCTAGCTTTCTTCACAAGGTTCTCCAGAAGTGGCTGAGAAACTTGGTGTCTCTATCTGATACAATGGTCCTGGGAAGGCCATGTATTCTCACTATCTCCTTAAAGAATAGATCGGCAATCTGAGTAGCATCATTTGTCTTGGCACAAGGGATGAAATGTGCCATCTTTGAGAATTTGTCTACTACTACAAAGATAGAATCCTTGTTTCTGATCTTTGGCAAACCTAAAACAAAATCCATAGATATATCTACCCATGGTAGGTCAGGAATAGGTAATGGAATGTATAAACCGTGAGGATGTGACCTGGATTTTGCTTTGAGGCAGATGATGCATTTGGAGCAGAAGCACTCAACATCACGCTTGAGGTGAGGCCAGAAGAAGTGCTCAGTCACTATGCTCAGCGTCTTGTCTATGCCAAAGTGCCCCATGAGTCCTCCTCCATGTGCTTCCCTCACTATTAGCTCACGCATAGAACTCTGTGGAATGCACAGCCTCTTGTCTTTAAACAGAAAGTCCTCATGCTTGTAGAAAGGTCCTAATGCTCCTCTGGTGCATTGCTTGTATAGTTCTCCAAAATCAGGATCCTCTCCATATAACTCCTTAAGATGCTCGAATCCCATGATCTTTGCTTCCATTGTAGAGATCAATGCATATCTTCTGGAAAGTGCATCAGCTACAATGTTCTCCTTTCCCTTCTTGTATTTGATCACATAGGGGAAGGTCTCCACGAATTCAAGCCATCTAGCATGACTTTTCTTCAGAGTAGTTTGTCCTCTCAAGTACTTAAGAGTCTCATGATCTGTATGAATAACAAACTCTTTAGATAAAAGGTAATGCTGCCAAGTTTTCAGAGATCTTACCAGGGCATATAACTCTTTGTCATAGGTAGGGTAGTTAAGTGTAGCTCCATTGAGTTTCTCACTGAAGAATGCTACTGGTTTCCCTCCTTGAGTTAGTACAACTCCAATTCCAGTCCCTGAGGCATCATATTCAACCTCAAACGTTTTGTCAAAGTTAGGCAAAACTAAGACAGGTGCGTGTGTGAGGCTGTCTTTAAGCTTCTGGAAAGCTTTCTCTTGTTCTTGCCCCCAAGTAAAAGCAACATTCTTCTTAATCACAGAAGTCAGAGGGGCTGCAATGGTGCTAAAGTCCTTGACAAATCTTCTGTAGAAGCTTGCTAATCCATGGAAGCTCCTGACATGACCAATGGTGGATGGAGTAGGCCATTCCTGGATTGCCTTTATCTTTTCTCCATCTACTTTAAGACCCTGTGAACTAACAATAAAGCCTAAAAATACCAATTGATTAGTGCAGAAAGTACATTTGCTAAGATTTGCATATAATCCTTCTAGCCTTAATGTTTCTAATACTTTTTCAAGATGCTCAATATGATCAGATAAGCTAGAGCTATATATTAAGATGTCATCGAAATATACAACTACAAACTTACAGATGTAAGCTCTGAGGACGTGATTCATGAGCCTCATGAATGTGCTAGGCGCATTGGTGAGACCAAATGGCATGACCAGCCATTCATATAAACCTCTCTTGGTCTTGAATGCTGTCTTCCATTCATCTCCTTCCTTCATTCTGACTTGGTGATATCCACTCTTCAGGTCAATCTTTGAAAATACAGTGGCTCCACTCAACTCATCCAGCATGTCATCTAGGCATGGGATTCGATGTCTGTACTTGATGGTGATGTTGTTGATGGCTCTGCAATCCACACACATCCTCCAGGTACCATCCTTCTTTGGTACTAGTAAAACAGGTACAACACAAGGGCTTAAAACTCTCCCTGATGTAGCCCTTAGACATTAGCTCCTGTACTTGCTTTTCTAGCTCCTTTGCCTCTTCTGGATTTACTCTATAGGTTGGCCTATTAGGTAGAGGAGCTCCTGGAATGAGGTCTATCTGATGCTCAATACCACGTATTGGAGGCAAACCTGGTGGTATATCTTCTGGAAAGATGTCTTTGAAGCTATCTAGCAGCTTAGTTACTTCTGGTGGTACATCTTTCTCTTCTTGACCTGAGAACAATCCTTCCTTAAAGATCATTAGTAGCACCTGTGTTTTACAATCTAAAGCTTTTAAAACAGTACTAGGTGTTACATAGAGATTAGTTTTACTTACCTTTGATCCTTTGTCCATGGCTTTCTGTAAGTCAAAGACTTCTTGTGGGGTAAGTGAAGCAAGGTTATGCTTGCGTTTGTTGTGGGTGAAGCTGTAGAAGTTGGTTCTGCCGTTGTGTAATGCTTCCTTGTCGAATTGCCAAGGCCTGCGAAGGAGTATATGGCCTGCTTGCATTGGAACTACATCACATAGCACTTGATCAGCATACTTTCCAATGCTGAATGGNTAGTTACTTCTGGTGGTACATCTTTCTCTTCTTGACCTGAGAACAATCCTTCCTTAAAGATCATTAGTAGCACCTGTGTTTTACAATCTAAAGCTTTTAAAACAGTACTAGGTGTTACATAGAGATTAGTTTTACTTACCTTTGATCCTTTGTCCATGGCTTTCTGTAAGTCAAAGACTTCTTGTGGGGTAAGTGAAGCAAGGTTATGCTTGCGTTTGTTGTGGGTGAAGCTGTAGAAGTTGGTTCTGCCGTTGTGTAATGCTTCCTTGTCGAATTGCCAAGGCCTGCGAAGGAGTATATGGCCTGCTTGCATTGGAACTACATCACATAGCACTTGATCAGCATACTTTCCAATGCTGAATGGCACAAGAACTTGTTCTCCTATCTTCAGCTCTGTCTCATCATTTAACCACTTCAGTCTATAGGGTCTGGGATGCTTTGTTGTCTTTAGGCCGAGCTTCTCCACCAAGTACTTACTAGCTACATTGGTGCAGGATCCACCATCAATGATCAAGCTACACACCTTGGAGTCTATGGTGCAGCGAGAATGAAAGATGTTCTCCCTTTGGAGGGTTTCTGGATCAAAGAAGGTACTAAGAGCACGCCTGGTGACAAGTATCTCTCCCTCATCTTGATAATCAGTTACTTCTTCCTCAGATTCCATTGGTTCTTCTTCAACCTCATCTTGAGATTCATACTCTCCACTGTCTTTGATGATCATTACCCTCTGATTAGGACAATCTCTTGCATAATGACCTTTTCCTTGACACTTGAAGCATGTAATATCTCTGGCTCTCTGAAACTGAGGCTTGCTAGCTTCTGGTTTAGTTCCCTTAGATACCTCAGCAGTAGGTTTCTTGAACTTAGAAACAGTTTCTATGGACTTTCCTTTGTCCATGCTCCTCGGCTGAGAACTCCAAGCTGGTCTTGGACGAGTTGTAGAGGCTGTCTTCCTCTTGATATGTTGTTCTGCTTGAACCGCCAAGTGCAGAAGCTCATCTAAATCCCTGTAAGTCTGCCTTTCCACCTTTCTTGTAATTCTGTCATGTAATCCATCCAGAAACTGAGCCATTAGAGTCTCCTCTGAATCTCCAGTTTCCAATCTATTCTTCAAGGTTTCAAATTCCTCAAAGTACTCTTCCACAGACTTAGTTCCTTGAGTAAGCTTCCTGAAACTTTTCTGTAGCTCTCTGTGGTAGTAGGCTGGGATGTATCTCTTCCTCATTTGATATCTCATCTCCTCCCAAGTATTAACTTGCCCATGCTGATGTCTTCTTCTCTCTGAAACTTCTCTGTCCCACCAAGACAAAGCATTCTCTGTGAGCTGAGCTGCTGCTAGAGATATCTTCCTTGTATTTGAGTAGTTGTAGTACTCAAATATGTACTCCATGCGCCTTTCCCAGTCTATGTAAGCTTCTGGGTTTACTCTTCCAGCAAATGTAGGAGCTTTAAGCTTAAGATCTTTGCCTCCAAGCCAAGGCTGATCTTCTTCTATGTCTCTGTCTCCTCTGCCACGCCCTCTTTCTCTGTCTCTGTCCCTCTCATTCCTTCTGTTTTGATGATTTGGAACAGGTGGTGCATCATTATCATCCTCAAGACTTGGCATGTCACTGTCTGAGTCACTTTCTCTAGGCTGAGGAGTTCTTGCACGGTTTCTAGGACCATTTGGTGGTGCTGCTGGTGCTGGTGGAGGTGCTGGTGCAGGGGCACGCTGCTCCAGCTGAGTCATGTGCTCACTGATGCCTCTCATGACTTCCAACAATTGTGCCATGTGATGGGGTCTAAATAGTCGTCCGAGTTTGGAGGATTTCTTTGGGGACTCGTCAGGCTTTGAATTTGTAGGACCCTAAGCTGCAAGTGCACAGCGTGCGTTGTAGTACTTAGGGTATCGATCCACAGTGGAGGAGGTCAACTGCAAAACAGAAGAATCAGGGCAACCAAAGACGCAGAGAATTGGGGTTTGGGGGTAAGTATCACGATTCTTGCAGAAAATAAATAAAGCAGTACCACGCCTTATATAGAGAAGGTTGTCAGCCTTTTCTATAATCAACGGGAAAAGGAAAATAAACTTAAAGACTTGTAAAAAGGAAATCAGGTAAGCAGTGCAGGAAAAGTAAAGTATGGAAGTGCCTAAATCTCGATTTAAAAGCAAATGGGGCGAACACGTTGGGGATCTTCTCGGGAAATCTATGGGGTTCTAACTAGAAATCAAACACGCAAAAGTTAAGCAAGCGAGACTAGGCGATTTTTCCCAAACTGATTCACTGGTTTTAATAACCTAACTTTATCAAACTAGGTCGTTCTGCGAACTTCCATTCCACAGGTATACTTTCATATCCTGCGTACTAGACGAACACACAATAGGATCGGGACAATAAACATTCAGACATCTTTTAAAGGATGCTCTCTACCCTATTTTGGTCTAGATCT
>JAHZTW010000004.1:21648786-21687416 GCA_020283515.1 Alliaria petiolata | reverse complement strand
AGTCGTTGTGAGCAAGCCGAAACGCTATCTCTTCTTGATTCTTCGGGCAGTCTCCATATCGGGCAGGGATTTCGGGATCACGTCGTGAAGGCTCGCTTTCCTTGGTACTTGAATCGGGTACTTCCTGTTGCCTTGCTCCGATATCCGTCTTTTGGGCATCCTCTTGCTGGATCTTCACACCGAGGTGCTCCTTTCGGGACTAAGTCACTGCTACTCGTCTAAATCGGCCTCGTGGTCGTGATCCATGCTCGATATAACCGGCTCGTTCTTCATTTGTGACCTCCCTTCTTGGTCTGTTCTTCGGATCATCCTAAGCACCTGAGAACACACTCCAAACATGCAAGACTATGCAGAAACCTAACCTAATGCATCTAATCCTAACATGGGTGAAAATGTGATGCAAGCAAAGATAAAAGTGCAAGAAAGAAATCCTAACTAGCATGAAATGTGTGTCAAAATCATGCAATTTACAGAGATATAAAATGATGATGAGTAAAAGATTATGATGGATAGAATTAAATCTTTAAGGACGGAGAGTGTTAGGTTGTCCCCGGATGGGAGTGCATTGAATCCACAACAAGATCATCCAGCAATGGTTTTTCCTTATATTAGAGCCAACAGACTGACGTGCATGAGGAAGAATTGTGTACCTTCACCTGGAATATATGATCCTCTTGCACCGCTTGATCCGGCCAAATTGCAGAAACTTAAGGATTACATAAAGCCATTCGAGTATGACCCTTTAGACCTTATTAACTTGAAAATTACAGCTTGTTAACACTATTTGTGTATATTAACTTGTGTTTATCTGTTAGGAATATTCCATTGGGCAGAGAAATAGACGAAGTTGATTTCTATAAGGTTATCATCACCGAAAGAAAGCATTGGCCAGATCGAGAATATGGATGGATTCGATGTTGTAAGTATTACTTTATGTCTGAGTTATTGTTGTTTACAGGTGAGTTATAATACAATATTATGTATGGGTTATTGTTGTGTTTTGTCTGACTTATGCCACATCGCGGCTGAGTAATGCTATATCATGGCTTACTTATTGCAACATGTGTGTGGATTCCTGAGAGTCCTCAGGAACAAGTTCAAGCGAGATCCCTGCCCATTCCACAACAAACGCATTGCGTTTATAGACACGTGGGTCGTCTCTCTTTGAGTTAAAGAGTATGAGCAGTTCAAGATAAAACCAGAGAGGTTTAAATTCAAAGACACCCCCCGTATGAGAGGGTAGTTAACGGTTTGCTTCCAGAGGATCAACTGACAAATATGAAGTGGATACAAGATGTGGATGAGTTGTATATTATTCCACAAACCAGAATCAATCACTGGGTGGCGTAGCACGTGGACATGCGTAAGGGGCATATTGATTGCTATGATAGCATCATGGGACAAGTAACCACATAAAGTGAACATAATATGATGGAAAGTTGTAGGCTGTTTATGCGGTTTATTCCAGCAATGATGAACGATCTAGTTCCTGCCACAATCCGTGAACCTAGCTTCCAGCAGTGTAGCTTCAAAAGGAGGAGTGACTCCAGGGTCCCTCAAAACGTACAAGTTGGGGACTGTGGCGTGTACGCGTGTAAATTTGTCGAATGTCTAGCGCTTGGTGTAAGTTTCGATGGCATCTGTGATCAAAATATCCAGGCTATATGGGTTAAGATGGCATCAGATATCTACGATGAGGCACCTGATCTGCTTGCACAGTTTCAATGATATATTTTGTTCTTCTTGATACCTATTATGATATTAAAATATTGGGATTTTGAACATAATCGTTTGTGGCTGATTTAAGGATTTTACAAACATACTTACCAGCTGATTTATAGTAAAGTTACGGTTGGTTTGCTAATATCATCAACAACTGTGTTACAGCTGAGTTACAAAATTAATTAATTGACCCTTGTTTCTAAGAATTAACCAATGAGAAGCAAGTCCTTTGTTGTCTATACTAAATAAATAAATTTGAAAATTTTGAAATTAGTCACATTTGTTGTAATTTTTTTATATCATTTGATGTTATAGTTAAAGATTTATAGTTTATGATTAAGAATTAAAGGTTTAGGGTTTAGAATTTGTATTTGTAGATTTAGAGTTTAGGATTAATAGTTGCAACCACATTTAGGCATAACTTATTTGTGGTTAATCCAGTTACTACGAGTAGCCACAAAATCGTAATTTGCTACAATCCTTATTCTTAATGTAAGTTTGTCTAGGAATGGAATCTAAGTATACCTTCACATGAATGTATCAAATATTCACCTGCCATATTCGTGGCTTGGTCGAGATATGCCATATTCGTGGTTTGGCTGAGTTATTCTAACGACATGGCTGACTTAATCGCAGATTCATTCGTGGTTTGGCTGACTTATTCTAACGACATTGCTGACTTAACGCAGATTCATTCATAGTTTGACTGCATTATTCTAACGATATGGCTGACTTAACGCAGATTCATTCGTGGTTTGGCTGCGTTATTCTAACGACATGGCTGAGTTTTAGTCAAGTTACGGCTGATTTATAGTCAAGTTTAACAATGGAATTCACGGGTATACTAAAATCAAGTGAAATCAAAAGGCAAAAGAAAATATGATCATAGATAGATAAAACACCATTACATAGAAGTTCATAGAGAAGACGACAGTACAAAGAAGTTTAACAATGGAATTCACGTTCTGAAACCGACATCATCTGAGCCAAATTTCTCAAACATATCGACCAAATTATTCCACACTATCCTATTAATCCACTCGGGTTTATCGCCACCACATGCCCATATCCTCTTCAACGCACGCGTCTTGTCTCGGAATAACCTTTTAGCACACAAATTAAACGGTGTCCAAACCGTTGAAGTATGTTTTGGATCCCACGTGTATTTACGCTACACATAAAGAAAAGAAAAGAAGTTATAAGAGTATATAACCATATTAGGGTTTTTTTTTTAGTGCTTACCGCGAGGAGGAAAAACTATCGTGTCTTATAATGGACGGGAATCAAACGGTACGTCGGCCACTCATGGTGCCAGTTCTGTTGAAGGATCTCTCCGATCGGGACATAGAGAAAGTGATTGAACTTGAACCACGTAACAATGGTTTTGTCAATCCAGAAACCCGCACCAGGGTATAGAACGAGAAGATTCTCCCGATCAGCAGCGTTAAGGATCGCTTCAACATCTCTGAGAAACTGTCATGTGATGGGAGGAACAACGTCCATGTCGAAAGGTTGTAACAGAGAGAATGAGGTGGAATATAAGATTTTGGAGAATCTGATATAAAGAGAAAAAGAGATAGGAAGACGAAAGGTTGCCTAGGTTAACTTATGGTTTCACGGTAACTTTACATTTGACGGCTGAGTTATAATACTTCATGGAAGACGAAGGTTTGCGTAGGCTAACTTATGGTTTCGCGGAAAATTTACATTTGACGGCTGAGTTATAATACTTCACGGAAGTCAAAAGGTTGCATAGGTTAACTTATGGTTACACGGCAAATTTACATTTCACGGCTGAGTTAAAACACTTCACGAGTGAGTTATTATACTTAACGGCTGAGTTATAATACTTCACGGAATTCGAAAGGTTGCGTAGGTTAACTTATAGTTTTGCGGCAAATTTACATTTCACGGCTAAGTTATAATACTTCACGGCTGAGTTATTATACTTGACTGCTGAATTATAATACTTCATGGAAGACGAAAGGTTGTGTAGGTTAACTTATGGTTTCGCGACAAATTTACATTTCACGACTGAGTTACAATACTTCACGGAAGACGACAGGTTGCGTAAATTAAAAAATTAGGGTTTTGCGGCTGAGTTATAATGCTTCACATAAACATAAAACATATAAACCAACAGTCATGTTCGCCAGTACCAAATAGGGAAACGAAAATACATGCCAACAATACTACGTCAGACAAGTTTTCGCATTATGCCCAACTTGTTTACATCGAGAACATGCATGTTGCTTCATAGTGCGTTTCTTTCCAAGGGCAACTTGCAAAGATGATTTAATCCTAATTTTCTTGGGCCTTCCTGGCTGGTTTACAACAATAGGAGGCAAGCACGGTTGGATAGTTACAATTTCAGGAACATGACTGCTGTATCTGAATGCATGATTGAATCATCGTATGCATTAACCAATTAACCGCTCTTATAGTAAGGACTACATAGGGATATACGAGACTCACCCATATGCTCCGCAGCTGCGATTGCATGGACGCATGATATTTTTTCGTGGTCGAAACGACGGCATGTGCATCTTTTTGCATCAACATTTACAACATGCAAATATGTTCCATATGTTACATGTACACGTAAATCATCAATCGTTTGTTCATCCATAAGTCTTGCTGCGGTGACACATGCCTATTTGAGAGAAGTACAAAAAAAAAACGTTAAGGCTGATTTATCAAAATAATGTCTCGTTTATGAGCATTTGACGACTGACTTATGTAAACGATTATAGCTGAGTTACCTGTAACAGTTTTTCAACACCTCGTGAGAGCGTTGTTAGCTGCGATTTCGCATCCCCTCTCCTTTCAGTAAACCATCTGGTCATCATAGTTCGTATCGATTCTAACAGTCGAACTATGGGAAGACTTCTAGTAATTGACAGTGCTTTGTTCATTGATTCTGCAATATTCGTAGTCATTAAACTGTACCTTTCACCCGAAAAATAAACACGCGCCCACATTCGGACACCAGCTCTCTGGAGGTATCCATGTAGTTCAGGATAAAGCGCTTCAATCTCATTGAACACCTCAGTAAAATCAGCCAGCCTAAAACACCTTGCCGCTTTTTTCACCAGAGGGAACAAATGTTTTCCTTTGAATTTCACCAAAATGTTCTTATACAAATGGTAAGTGCAAATTTCATGAGAAGCCAATGAATACGCAACACCAATTGCTTTTCTTATTGACTTATGTTTGTCCGAGATTATCGCAAGATCCTTATCGTCAGGAATAACAACTTTGAGTTGCGTAAAAAACCAACGCTAAGAATCATCATTTTAAGTGTCAACAACACTGAAAGCTATTGGGAAAATCTGAAAATTACCGTCCTGAGTTAGGGCTGTTAGAAGCGTCCCTTTGTAACTATCATGGAGAAACGTACCGTCCACAACAACAACTTTGAGCATAAAAGGAAACCCAGCAACACTCGCACCAAAAGCAATGAACACATATTTGAATCTTCCACACTCATCAATTTGAAGACGCGTGACTGTACCCGGATTTGCCCGTCTTATCATGTATATGTAAGAAGGCAATTATTTTAAACTACTCTCAGGAGTCCCCAGTCTGCCTTGCAAATCATAGCGTCCTATGTGACTTCCAATAATCCATATGTTGACACAAACATATTAATAAATCAGCCGAAATGAGAAGCCGTATCGTAATTATAAGCCAGCCATAATATATCTATAACTCAGCCGTAAACAACCTATAAGTCAGCCATAAAAAATCCATAAGTCAGCCAGAATATATTAATAAATCAGCCGAAATGAGAATAACCCAGGCATAACGTAATGATAAGTCAGCCGTCAACAACATATAAGTCAGCCGGAGTGTATTAATAAATCAGCCGAAATGAGAATAACCCAGCCGTAACGTAATGACATTTCACCCATAATATATCAATAAGTCAGGCATAAAACATTCTATAAGGCAGCCGCAAACAATCTATTACCTTTATACTAAAATGCTTATTGATAATTATTATGACACTGCAAGGTTTAACGGACGAACCAACGTCACTAAGAAAGTCCCTGTAAAGAGCTCCCAAAATATCAGGTGTTGCTTGTCGGGATCGATTAGAACGTTCCGTCACAGAACATGTGTGTTCAGAATTGTATATACGAACATAAAAATGCGGCTCATCCCCTTGTTTCGATGCACGAAGACTCCAACGACATCCATCCACCCATCACTTAATAATCACTGTACTCGGATTTGATACTGGTACATCAAAATCAAATCCATCCCTTACCGAAAGAAGTTTCAGTCGTTTCTCCAACTTGTCTTTGCTCCCGTATCGTTGTCCTACAGCGAGGTTTAGCGAAAACATCTCCAACCTTAAGGCCTCCAAGTTCCCAATCGATCCGGTCGTTTCAATGTTCTGAGGTCTCTTCTTAGGTCGTAGAGTCGGTGAATCTTCGTCTTTATATTGAGCCTCGCCGTATACAGTAAAGTTATCATCATCAGATGACGCACCATCGGAGTCGTCGAAAACACCAAATCGGCTTGAAAATTCATCAGCTTCTTCTTCGTCATCAGCTTCTTCTTCGTCATATACAATTAACGAAACCGGATTCATCATATATCGGAGAAGGATGAACAAAAAATGAAGAAGAACGAGGAAGACGATGATGAATTGGATGTTCAAAATTTAAGTTCTCGATATCTCTGTTGATGTGAAGAACAAAGTGAAAAACAACGACGACGCCGACGAGGAAGACGAAGACGAAGTTTCGTATTTCTCTGTTGATGATGACACGGAAATATGCATCTGACGTCATTTTTTAATTGATGAAGTGGCAAGTAAGCCACCAAACGAACACATAAATCAACTGTCTTAAACCAGCAATTAAACAAAACTTTAAGTCAGTCGTAACATGAATACTATCAAACAAAACCAACCGTGTCGAAACAATAACTCAGCCATATTTTGACAAATCAACCATCAGATTATAAATCAGTCGTACTTATGGCTGGGTTCTGCTCGTAAGTCAGCCGTTTTCTCATAATTCAGACATATTTCATTAAGTTAGCCGAAACACCAGGCTGGGTTATACACGTAAGTCAGCACTTAGCTCATAACTCACCCATTTTCCTTAAATCAGCCGCAACATACCATAACTCAGCTGTCATTGCTGCTGTAGCGCTTTACGGCTGAGCTCATTAATACACGTCAGCGATTTCGGACGTGGCGGCGCGTTTTTCTGATGTGAAATTAAAAAATAATGGCATTCCTTGTAATTATGTTTTTCCTATAACATGTAACAAGGGCACGCAGGGTATGGAAAATATAGGCGAGATATGATAGTAATAAAAAAAAAATTGTATGTAACTGGTCATATCACCTAATTTGTATGATATATGAGTAACTATTTTTTTGTTTACCCCCAAAATATATGAAAAATATTATTCCAACAAAAATCTTTGGGCCTATGACCCAAGGCCCAAGACCCACACCAGACATGGCTTGGCGGCGGCAGCGGCGCACATGTGGCTTATTCCATCCCTTCCATCATACATCATGGTGTAAACCTTTTAAAATTAGACATAAGCTCTCCTCTCTATGGACTATTAGTTTTTCCCCAAAATTTTCAATGTGTGCAACTGGTAATCCATTTTAGGGATACTATGAATAAAAATAACTAAAAATAATAGAATAAAAAAATGGAATAGAGGAAGTTACTAGAATAAAAGAAATGAAATGAATAATTGTAGATATTTTTTTTGTTAATCAAATGGTAACTATTTTAAGGAATAGAGTGGAATGAATATTATACTTATTCCATGTATTCATGTACGTTTTAGGTCTGGAATACTTTTACACTATATTTATTTTTTTTTCTATTTATTCCACATATTCCAATTGGATAAGATATATATTTTATTCCATTGAAATGGTAACATTTTTGTGAAATTCACTGAAATTAGCCATTTCATATACTTTTATTTCTCAAATTACACATCTAGTTGCGGCCTATATTCTATTTACAAGTAACCAACATTCTTATGACTTAACCATGAGCCCAATATCCTATTTCTCCTTCACATTACATTCAAGTTTTGATAAATGAATGAAGCTCATTTGAATAATTAAATTGTTCTAATAGCCCTCTTATTTAGTGTGACTAGAGAGGGGTGTAACAGCCTGCTTCTTCCCATCGACCCATTAGTGTCACCAAATCTGATGTCGTTTTGAAAAACTTGTAGCTTCAAAAAAAGAAAAAAAAACATGTAGCTTCACTAGATTCGATCTAAGAGATCTTTTCTAGGAACAAAACAACCGCTATCTTTATCTTTCCTTTCTAAGTCCATCCTTAATACACAACAAAAACTACACAAACTATATACATAGATGCCAACAAGCACATTTAGAGATCTGCCGGCAACGCTAGAAAAAACATACTGAGACGTCAAGAAAAAGGTTAAAAAAAAGCCCACACAAGGAAGATATAAGTGTCTCTATCTACAAGTTAGAGAGAGATTAGCTCCCAAGGTTAAAATGTCATTAATTACTATTCCTATGTGTTTTACAAAAAGTGTCATTTTAACCTTTTATTTTTGTTTTACAAAAAATATCGTTTCATATTTTCAATGCAAAAATTTAAAGAAAAATCATGTTTTAACCTTATTGTTTCATATTATTATTAAAAAAAGAAAATTATCTACTGTATTAATAAGGATTAAAATAGACTTTTTAATAGTATATGTGAAAAACAGTAAAATGATTCTTTTTGTGTAAGAGAGAGAGTATTAGTTTTTTTTAAACAAAGTAATTTAGTACATCGTTGATTTCAATGCTAATTCATGCAAAAGTCTTAGGAGTTTTATACCTTATTTCATGCAAAAAAATACATCCAAAATAAAAATAATTCAAAAATCATGTTATGCGATATTTCATGCAAAATTACGTTGGCATTATCACTTTTCATATGTGAACATTTTTATCAAAGAAGTTTAATTCTTATAAGCAAATAATTTTTAAGAACAAAAATTCCCCAAAGGGTCAAATTGTTTAGATCACTCCTCTTCAAAGATTCCCACTTTTTCATTAAAGCTCTATTAAGACTACTTAGACCATTATAATGAGGGTTTTTTGAATTAAAATTTCAAAAGTTAAATTGGTGTAGTGAGAGTGTGGAATTTGGGTGTTGAAATGAGGGGCCACATCACCACGTCAGACGCATCCACGTGATAGAGAGACTGCTGCGGGTGACATGTTGTTAGAGAAACACCATTGGATGACATTAAATAACAAGGTATTTAAATTTGAGCAGCCGTCACTTTCTCTTTCTCACTGTTGCTATCTCAAAGTCTTTTTTGCCCTTTAACTTTTTAATTATTTACAAAAACTGATTTCTTTCTCTCTTTTCAAATTGATGACAATGGATAAAGGTGAAGGTGGAGAATGATGGTGATTGGTGACGATGACGATGCACGTAGATGGCGGTTTAGGTTGGTGACGGCGACGATGGCATCAACGGTGGTGACGACGATGGTGCTGGTGGTAACGACGATGGTGCTGGTGGTGACGATGACAGCAACGAACGACAACGGCAACGGTGGTGATGATAACGATGATGACGACACCGACAACGGTGATAACGACGATAGGTACGATAACTTATATTTCATGTGATTGAATAATTGTGTTAACATGATAATTTTCTATGGTTAACCTGTTTAACATGTATTTTGTATGGATAATTGGTTTAACATGTATATTGGATAAATGATTAAACATGTGTTTAGTATTTTATTATGATATGATAACTAAGTTAACAATATAATTTTTCATGAATAACTGGTTTAACATATAATTTACAGGGATAACTGATTTAACATGTACGATGGATAACCGATTTAACATGTATTTTTCACAATATGCTAACTTGTTTAACATGTTAACTACATAATACAGTGTAGGTGTGCATTATGTAACCTTCGATGAACAGTGTTTTCGGCTTGTGAATAGGGCTGTCAGAGAACGGTGAACAGTATTACCGAGTCTTCTCACCGACAACATAGTTTTAAGAACAATGGCATTTTCCGTAAATAAGAAAGATTAAAAAGACTTTTTGGGGTTAAAATTGATTTCTCTCTCCTATCTAGTTAATTTTGAAATATATGTTCCTACTTTCTTAATTTTCTGGTCAACTAATGATATACACTAAAATCACCCTTTTCTTATTTGCTATTTTGATTTTTCAGATTTTTATTTCATCCTAATTATTTAAAATCAATTATTTTACTGTATTTTTTTAATTTCTTTTATAGCATAATTTATCATTTTTGTACTCTATAAATAGACATTTTCATTTAAGTTGAACACATAAAACGCCTTTTTCACTATATGTTTCTATTATCCATCCATAAATTCTTCCTATAAAATTTTAAACATAATTTTAGTAAAATGGATTACAATAATAACCCTTTCAACACCCAAAAATTTGATAATTACTATTTCATACCCAAATCCAAACAATTATAAGACAAAAATAAAAACTAAAAAAAATTCTTTAAGAAACAGAGAGAGTAATTATTATGAACTATACAACATAAACCTATTATTACTATCTCTCGATAGAGAGCAGAATGTCACGACCCACAATCATAATTTATGGGACAAATTAAGTAATGGGTCGGACTAGAGAGGTTCATGGCCCAATATTTAGTTTTTCGGCCTATTTTAGCGTATTTCACTTAGTAAATTTTCCAGAATTCTCTAGACCCTAGTAGAACGTGTGAGAAAGAATTAGAGAGTAATTGAGAGTTAGTAAGTGTGGAAGGATCTAGAGAATCACTCTCCACCGTTAAATTGGATTAATCCCAACCGTTTATTATGGATGTGATTTTCTATATAAAGGGGTGGGATCTCTCATTTGTTATCTATCCAAGTATCTAAATAATATAATAAGAGTATTTCTCTCGAAAACGTCCATTTTTTCATTTTATCTCTCTTTAGGGATGTTTTTGTAAATAACCAAAAAGTGGGTGTTGAATAAAAAAGTCATTGTGGATGGTTTTACAATGAGAGTGTTGAAAAAAAAATTCAATTGTTGAATTGCTTTAATAGATGTGTTAAAAAGGATATTGAATCTGATGTGGATTAATTTGTGCTGAATTTATTAAACCAATTGAATCACAAAAGGAAAAAGAGAGAAAATGCCACGTGGTGCGTTGTAATTGGGTCTTGAGATTTGTTGTTGAATAAGAAATGGGTTGGGACACATATTGTGTTGTCATTGGCTGCTGAGATTCTTGATTTTTTTTTTCATCATAATTATTTGAGATCAATTATTTTATAGTAATTTTTTTTAATACTAAAATTCATCATTGTCATACTTTATAAATAGAAATTTGTTTCATTTGATTTGGACACAGAAAAACATCTTTTTAGATTTAAACATCTTTTTTATTTGGAAGGAAAAACATCTAAGGAATATAATATAAGAAAGAAAAAAGTTACTTTAAAAAATTATTAACTTTTAATTATTTTAATTTAATTTCAATATTTAATTGTTATGAATATGTAATAACAAAAAAACATAAAAGAAATTAAGAATATTAAATAAAAATGGTGGGGTAGGGGTATTGACTTTTATTAAACAAAATTATTGTAAAGTATAGGTGGGTATTAAATTATTAGGTGGAAGAGAGAGAGAGAAAATAATGTGAAGTGTGAAAATATAAAAAGCAGGGTGTTAAATTTCAAAATTATTGTAGATAAGAGGTATGAAAGATAATTTAAAAAAACATTTATGTTTATTTTATCGTTTATACATAATTCACGATTTAAACACGTTTGATTATTTTGTTCTTTTTAAAAAGTAGATTTAATAAGCGTTAAATGCATATAGTTATTTTTATTTTGAAATAATTGAATGTTAAACATTGTACTTGCAAAAAAAATCTTTTAAATTTAAAATTAAAATTAAAAGATAATATCTTACTACCTCGAAAGATTCACCTACAAAATTTTGAAAAAAAAGTAAATTTAAATAATCCTATAAAGATAAGATTTTAATTTAACGTATAATGTGTAGCTACATTGAAATACTTGTCTATAAATTTTGAAATATAAGTCTAAATAGCTTTCTATAAATTTTAATTAATTTATATTTAGAAATATTTGAATGTTAAACATTATGATTGTTTAAAATCTTTTAAACGATAAGATTTAAATTTAAAAATATAACATATGGCTACACTTGTCTATAAACTTTTTATAAATAATTTAAATAAATTTAACATCATATTTGAAGAGCTGTTGCTAAATCTGGTATAATACCTCGATTCCGTTAATCCACGCATATTATTTTTCTAATGTTTTTTTTTTATAACTCAGGGAATCACAAACCTATGGAAGGGTCCAAACTAATCCCTAGGGGAGGTGCAGCCCATGAATTGACCCTCTCTCCGGGTATTCAAATGGGCCGAAAACAAAGTTTCATATCTGTGTGGCCAAGTGGAAATGATTAAACAATTTCACGCTTGAGGAGAATCGATTTCTGGCCTAGACAAACAAGGCAACTCCTCCTTAAGTAAGAACCACTAGACCACCACCACTTGTTTATTTTTTTCAAATGTTTTGAAGCCAAAAAATCCATTAAGCCAATAAAAACCTTAATCATAGAGTTCCACCACCTCTATTTAAAGAGAGTCACAAGATGGATTAGTGGCAGAGAGGACTGAATTCGAGACCTAAAGTGTCGACATCCCGATCACAATATGAACTATGTACTACTCCCTCCGTTTCATAAAGGGTGTCGTTTTATGATTTTATTTTTATTTCACAAAGAGTGTCGTTTTACATTTTCAATGCAGAATTTTAAATAAAAATCTAGTTTTGACCCTACTAATTTAATGTAGTAATTAGAGAGATTATTTTATTTAATGTGTGAACAAATTGTAAAATAGAACTTTTAATAGTTTTCTTAATTTGTGTGAAATGTGTCAAAGTGACACATTTTTGAAACGGAGGGAGTATAAAAGAGAACATAAATACTCCTTCTGTTTTTAAAAGAAAGATGTTTTGGAGTTTTTAAACATACTAAGAAAATATATTAAAACTTGACAATAAATGCATCATTTTTTGTGATTAACAATTTTAAAAAAAATTTAAACCAATAGTAATTCAATTATTTTTCTTGAAATTTACAATTTACTATCATTAACTCATAAAAAATGCATAGGAAACTTAAAAAAAACTATCTTTATGAAACAAAATAAAAGGTAGGAAATCTTTTCTTAAGAAACAAAGGGAGTAAAAATTATGAACCACACAACATGAACCCAATATCTCTGGATAGAGAGCGGAATGTCACAACCCACAATCATAGTGTATGGGCCAAATCAAGTAATGAGTCGGACTAGAGAGGTTCATGGCCCAATATTTAGTTTTTTGGGCCTATTTTAGCGTATTTCACTTGGTAACTTTTCCAGAATTCTCTAGAACCTAGTAGAACGTGTGGGAAAGGATTAGAGAGTAGTTGAGAGTTAGTAAGTATGGAAGGATCTAGAGAATCACTCTCCACCGTTAGATAAGATTAATCTCAACCGTCTATTATAGAGTGGATTTTCTATATAAAGGGACGAGATCTCTCATTTGTTATTCATCCAAGTATCTAAATAATATAATAAAAGTATTTTTTTCTCTAAAACGTCCATTTTCTATTTTTTTTTTCATTTTCTCTCTTTTTAGGGTTGTTTTGGTAAATAACCAAAATAAAACAAAATTAAGAGGGTAACCAAAATTTTAGAGAGAGATAGAAAGAGGTATAGCGAGAAAATGGTTAGATTGAGAAAAAAAATCCTCTCTCTTTAAATACCAAAGCTCGAGTTAGAAAACATGCTGACTTAACTACCGCAAAAAAGCGGAGAGAAGTTAAGGCTGCACGTATCAACTTAAGACGAATCGGTCCGTGACGGGAAGCTATAAACAAACTCGACCACCTTAATCTCTAACTTATCTTCTTCATTCGAGGTTACTTTTCTTGACTTTTTTTTTTTTAAAGAAGAAACCAACAAATATCTCTATTCATGTTTTTTTTTTCTTTTCAAAACAAAAGAAAATTCCACCACATTACCTTTTTTATTTATTTGGACTCTGCACAATAATTTTCTCATATAAGCACCAATAAGTCCCACAACAAAACCCTTCATCCACTTTTTTCTCCGTCGAAGATCATAGGATGGCCATGATCAGCGACTTGCCGGATGAATTGATCTTGAAGATACTGTCATCACTTTTTTTAAGAGATCTGGTACCCACGAGTGTCTTGTCCCGAAGGTGGCGGTCTCTATGGAAGTTGATAACGAATCTCAAGATTGGTGACCATGAATGTTCCTGGAGATGTGTCAATTGGGTTCCCAGCTCTTTAGCGTTGAGTAATCCTCAGGTTCTAAAGAGCTTGGATTTCAAGCGTATCCCAGGTGATGCTGATAGAATGATCGATCTTGGGTTACACCCGCGGTTTATTGCGGTTTGAGAGAGCTGAGAATCGAGTTGCTTTACTCACCCTTTGAATTACCAATTAGCTTGTATGCATGTGAAACCCTCGAAACCTTGACACTCTGCAAACTAGCTCTTGTGGATGTTCCACCTTGTGTTTGTTTATCGTCCCTCAAGACTCTTCGCCTTTTATCTGTCAAGTTCTCAAGCGACGAATCTGTTCAAAAGCTTTTAAGCATTTGTCCGGTTCTTGAAGATTTGGCAGTAAGACGATCCATATATACCAGTGTGGAGATTTTCACTATCAATGTGCCTACTTTGACGAGTTTATCTATCCATAACGTACATACGGGTGTTCATGGATTTGTCATAAATGTTCCTTCTTTAAGGTATCTGAACATTAGAGCCTTAGAGTTCTCAAGCTTAACTCGTATACTCAAAGACGCTCCAAGACTTAGAGTTCTCAAGCTTAATTCGGTATGTAGTATTTATTCAGTTTCATTAATTTGTATGTTTTGTTTTTTCAATTTCTCAGATAGTCTAACGCTAAAACGTACGTTGTGTGCATCTCAGATACATTGTCACCATTACAATCACCCAATGGATCGGTGGAACCAGCCGAGTTCTGTTCCTGAATGTTTGCCATACCATCTCGAGATTTTTGAGTGGAGACAGTACAAAGACACAAAACAAGACAAACAAGTGGCAAGGTACATCCTAGCAAACGCGGGTCATCTAAAGATGGCGACGTTCTCCTCAAATTCTACAGAGAAACAACAGATGTTCAAGAAGTTAGAGTATGTGCCCATGTGTTCAAAGGGTTGTCAACTTTTGTTTGACTGAAATTATCTATCGACATGTTTCTCTTAACCTTGCTAATCTATGAACTTGTTTTAAGGACGGGTTTGGAGAAAACTGAGCAAATGTAAAGTTGCAAAACATCATTAAATAATAACTTGATTCATTGCGAATGTATATATTGTATGTGATATTGATGTGATTCTATACAAAATGAAAAGAGATTACACTTTTCATTTAAGAAGAAGTTGAGACATTGTTAAAACACTAGACATTGATTTTAAGTCCTTTACTATATTTTTTCCAATATTTTAACTCGTGCTAAAGTTAATAAAAAGTTATTCCTTTTGTCCCATAATATAAAATGCATGTAAGGAAACAAAATTGTTTCTTTTATAGGATGTTTTACAAATTTTAATGCAAATGTTAATTACTATTATTTGACACTTTTGACTTTTTAAATTCTATAATATTTTTGATGATTGGTTAAATTATTATTTTAACTAATTATTAAATAATATTTTGTTTAGAAATTTAATTTCTTAAACTTTATTGTTTTATCTAAAATATCTTATATTTTAGGAAAGGAATATGTTTTTTTTTTTGCATCAGTAGAAGAATTACCGTTTTTCATTTTTCTTGTGACAGTTGTCATAGTTTCCTGATGATATATTGTAGCTCTCACTGTCTATCCAAGGGTCCCGACTTTCCATATAAATAAATCAGATAATGTCCACAAAAAAAGATGCGGATATGTGTGTAGAAAAAATTTACTCTGTATGACAAATGAATTGATAAAGTTTACAAATTTCTTACTCAGTGCTTATTTTGTTAATTTAACCGTTTATAGTCCTTTATTCAACAACAACAAAAAATTACCATTCATATTTTGTTGTTATTCAGCTTTTCACAATTCTCGTGATGATTTGGTATTGTAAAGATATTATAAACATTTCATGAATTTATATTTAATATAAAGTAACTGTCAGTTTTTGTGTGTTCTCATACGTATCTAAAGGCTAAATAATGTTCAATCGGTTGACTATCTTATTATATAAAGTACAATGCATCAAAGTTACTTTTAACATGATCGTAACACGTGGCAAGTTAATCGATTAGATTTTGACACGTGTTTTGATCTTATTATATAAAATAGAATGCATCAAAGTTACTTTTAACATGATCGTAACACGTGGCAAGTTAATCGATTAGATTTTGACACGTGTTTTGATTTAAATCTTATTATAAATATAAATATATTAATCCTATAAGAAAAGGAAAATATTATTATTTTTAAGAATAAATAAAATAAAAAGAAAGATAAAAAGACATATATCAATTAAGAAATATACTAATCTTAAAAAGAAAAGGAAAATATTATTATTTTTAAGAACAAATAAAATAAATAAAATAAAAGGAAAGATAAAAAAGACATATATCAATTAAGAAAAGGAAAATCAAAACAAAAGTAAACAAGAAATTTTAATTTTACTAAAAAAATGTTAAAGTTAGTAATTAATATGATCATGACACGTGGCAAGTAAATCAATAAGATTTCGACACATGTCAATTTTATCGCTTTAGATATTGATATGTTTCTTGGTAAAATATTATTTTTAAAGAAAAAAAAGAATTTCAAAAAAAAAACTTAAATTTATCGAATAAGATTTTAAAAGTAAAATAAAATTAACTAAGATATATTTTAGTTTTAAAAAGTAAAACAAAATGATCTATTTCATTTTAAGAAAAGAAAAATAAAAACAAAAAGTAAATTAGATTAACTAAGATATATTTCAAGTGAAAATAAAGTAAATTTTATATGCTAATGATATGACATTAGACGATGATGAGTTCAATGTGGAGGAGGATAGCAAGAATCATGTAGAGAAGCTTTTGATGCGAGTCTTGAGAAGCATAATTTTTCTAGAGAGCAGAAATATCATATAAGGAAGAAAAAAAAATTGATTAACTAGGATATATTTCAATTAAAAAAAAAAAATTCTAGATGCTAATGATATGACATTAAACAATGATGAGATCAATGAGGAGGGGGATATCAAAAATCATGTAGAGAGGCTTTTGATGAGAGTCTTGAGAAATATAACGTTTCTAGAGAGCAGAGATATCATATTAGGGAAATGAATTTGAAGAGAAAATATCTTATTATATAAAGTAGGATGCATCAAAGTTAATAATTAACATGATCGCGACACGTAGCAAGTTAATCGATAAGATTTCGACACGTGTCATAGTAAAAAAATAAAATAAAATAAAAGGAGATATCTAAAGAAAACGGAATATAAAACAAAATGATCTATTAGAATAAAATATATTTCAATATAAAAAAGAAAATAAAACAAAAGTATCTATTAGAATTTAAAGAAAGGAAAAAAAATTAAATAAGAGACTTTTGACGCGAGTCTTAAGAAGCATAACTTCTCTATATAGCCGAGAGATCATATACGGGATATGACTATAAAGAGAGAGAAAGACTTTGTTTGCTTGAAGAGAGTTAATGGGGAGATCGTTAACATACTTGAATGACACGAATTGCATACCCAAGTTTTTAACGCAGCAGAACAGAAACAAAATAGTTGATAAAGTGTGTGAACGACAAAAGAAGTATGGTTAATGTTGCTTATGTTGCTTAGGATCCGCAACAGATTTTGTGTTTTGAATATTTTAATTGAAAACATATGAGAATTGAAATAAATAAATATCTCTTAGGTTTCAAAAATTGAAAACATATGAGAATTAAAATAAATAAATATCTCTTAGGTTTCAAAAATTGAAAACATATGAGAATTAAAATAAATAAATAACTCTTAGGTTTCGATTTTGTGTTTTTAATATATATATTTTTTTTAAAGTAGCGATTTTCTATTTTTTTTGAAAAAAATCATTTTAGCGGGTTTAAAATTTTGTTATTATAAAACAAATGGATCTATTCGAATTTAAGAAAAGGAAAAAACGTAATAAGATTGACTATGATATATTTCAATTAAAAAAATGAAATCATATATGCTAATGATATGACATTGGACGATGATGAGCTTACTGAGGAGGAAGATCATATAGAGAGACTTTTGATGCGATCTTGAGAAGCATAACTTCGATAGAGAGCAGAGAGATTATATACGGGAGATGATTATGAAGAGAAAGAAAGATATTATTTGCTTGGAGAGAGTTAATGGAGAGATCGTTAACATACTCGAATGACTCGAATTGCATCCAACTATTTAACGCAGCAGAATAGAAAAAGATAGTTGATAAAATATGTGAACTACAAAAGAAATATGGTTAATGTTGCTTAGGGTCCGCAACAAATTCTGTGTTTTTAATATTTTAATTAAAAACATATGAGAATTAAAATAAATAAATAACTCTTATGTTTCAATTTTGTGTTTTTAATGTATATTTTCTTAAAGTAGTAATCCGATTTTGTTTTCTAATTTTTTTTTAAAAAAATCTTTTAACAGGTTTAAAATTTTGTTATTATAAACTCGCGTAAAACGCGGGTCCTAATCTAGTAATATTATAGATACAATCCCTATTCAGATTTATTGTAACACCCGACTCTTCTCCGAGAAAGACATGTTACTTTAATAACTTAAACTACAATTAATCATTTACAAGTTTAAATAATAATTAGGTGATGATCGCGTGTACACGCGGATATATATTTTATTATATATTTTTAAAATTGTAATCAATATAATATTTTAAGTAACTATACATCTCTTTGGTAATAATTTATTTTTATATTTATTGTTTTTAAATGTTTCAATTTTAATCAATATAATATTTTAAGTAACTATACATCTCTTTGGTAATAATTTATTTTTATATATTTATTGTTTTTAAATGTTCTTTAACTTTCAATTTTAAATGTTTTTTTAGGTTTTAGATGTTTGGGTTGCTGCGGCAGAGATTGGCGACGATGACGGTGAGGCGGGGGAGATCGAGAATCATGCTGTAGATTCAATTAGTTTTCTCCTTCTTAATAGTCACATACCCCAACAGTTCTTTATTTTATAATATTGTAACTCTGTACATTTCATAAAAATGAACACGAGCTTCAATTAGTTTCTGCTAATGTGTTTTGCGAAAATATCTTACTCTATAAAATTTGAAGCTTGGTCAGTTATCAAATTGTTCATTAGCTCATCAATATGAGTTACCGGGAAATGGTTTAACTTTTTGGTATAAACCTGACCACCAAACCAAACCGGATTAACCTCCATTTTTCTTTGTCCTAAAAACGTGTTAGCCCTTTGTCCTTTAATCTCAAGATTTAAATTTCGGGCAACTTTAAAATAATAGATGTATAGAGTCGCATAGTTTTGATCGTCGGTTTTCCTAATTATTCAGTCTGTTTTCTATTTTCATTTCTGTACGTACCATTTCTTTACTAAAAAGATGGAAACCGAAAAGGAACAAATTGGACACGGGATATAAATATTCAAACATTATTTGATTACATGCTTTTCGATTAATTAACACACTAAAATTTGGAAAAAAATCTAACCGACGTAAGCCGAACACTGAGAGGATTGCATGTCTTTCCAATTAGTAAAAATCACACATAAAAGGTATTAAACCTTGTTGATTCTATAAAATGTCTTAAAATAGAACTTAGTAATAAAAGAGATATAAATGTTCATATTATCTGTGAAATACTTAAATAAAAATGCATTGATGTGTTAATAAAAAGTAAAGAGATGTGTTGTTAAGAAAAAACCAAAGACATGTGTTCTAAAAACGAAGAAAGAAGAGATGTGTTATGAAAACCAAGAACGAAAACATCTGATCTTCATAGCTTTAGTCAATTATCACATAGTTCGTTTCTTTTTATCATGATGTCCAACTCCATCTTCGAAGTCCATATAATGAACTGTGATTCAGATATAAATTTTGGACAGAAGAAACAATTTAAACAACTCTCCAAAATACTACGTATAGGAACAGTCATACCTTTTCATCTAAAAGAAGTAGATCAAAACTCATGAGTGCTCCATTCAGTTTGAAATTTCAAACTTCCCAAGAACGCAAAAGACGGGCAGTAATGTTTTGGTTGGATTTCCCTTGTTCAAGTTTGTCTAACAGAATAGATGGTAGGCAACAAAGTACCAAGATCTTCTCCTTCCATGTTGATTTTAACAAATCTGTGAAAGAAAATAGTACCATTAGAAGTGTGATTACACTAATAGAATTAGAAAGGGAGAACTTGTTGAAACGCAAGAAGCAATAAACTTACTTGTAATGAGTGGAGAAAGCTAAGATGAAGTGATACTAAACTTTGCAGAAGCCATTATTTATAAGAGATTGTGGTTGAGATATGACTTTTCGTAATGAGAGGATATAATTAACGAACACGGAAAATCATATTTACTTAATGGTTGATGATTTTGAGATGAGAATAAACGGAATTTTGAGTATCAAATGTATCTAAGACTAAGTAATTGTTAAAATGTATAAATGCAATGAACTACGATTAAAGTATACTAAGTAATTAAGTAGTGAAACCGGAAAGACATATTACCATTTTGGTTGACCGGAAATCAAGTTTGACCTTTGGAGCACAACCATAGGGAATAAACTGATCATTACTCTATAAGTTTCCAATTAAAGAATATCACCGTCCATGTCCATTTCATCCCGATGACCAAAATTTTAGCTGAAATTACATGATTACAAATTTTAACTTTACAATATCATGAACCTCTTACACTTAATATTCTAATGCTACCATTTCATTTGATGTTTATAAAAAAGAGAACTTGTAGTACTACAGATCTCTAACAATTGCACATAGTTTTCAGACAACCCCAATGAGTTTCACTAAACAAAATTCACAGTTAAATAACAATTTTTATTACCGGTTCTCAAGTATCAACAACCAGTGATTCATATCGAGATTAAATGGCTAATGAAACACTGATTCTAACCTTTCTCTGATTCAGTCGCACACTATTCAGACCTTGTCATTACATCTGGAAGGGGTCGTATACTCCGGTCTGCATTTTGGTATCTGCAGCCAATTAGCAAAGAAGACGTTGAATAATGAGTGAAAAGAGGAAACGAACAAAGGTTAAAATTTTGAATAGTTACACACTGTTTATTTGCAGCAACTCCACAGTAATGATTCTGAAGAAATTCCAGACTATTTCTCTCCAGCTTCAGCACCCTTGAGGCCTGAAAGATTCAAGTGAATCAAAACTATCACAAAAACACTGGCAGACAACAAAAAGTAAAAGTACTGTTTGAGAGAAAACTATTGTTTCATGACAAGAATATCACTAAAGGCACCTTCGCAAATTGATGAATGACATTCCGGTGTGGTGATAATGGAAAAAATAACACAGAAACAGAAAAGTTCTATTTTTCCCAGTTACACTCCTGGAGCATATATGAAAGCGAAGACAGACAAGGTAAGTTTCATATTATATCAATAAATTGTCTTCATTCTGGTATATTACCAAAATATTTTTAATTAAAGTGATCTCATACGAATTCAAGAAACATGCCATGGCTAGCAAAAAAAAAAATTTACCAGAAATCAAACATGTCCTGTATCAAAGAGATTGCAGACATATATGCCAAAGTCCCGTTGAAGCCAAATAATATCCCGATCTGCTCCATGCATTACCTAGTTAAATTTAATTTCTTCAATATTGCAATCTTCAAATAATTTAAATTTATATTCTAGGGATTATGTTATGTAGAAAGGAACTTTGGGCATTTTGGAGAAAACCTTTTTCTTTTTAGGGTCTTTGAAGATATCCCTGAGATAAGTACCATTGTGGTCCCAAAGCTTGAATGTATCAACTATGTAGTCCTCGGTTCTGGTAGAGATTTGCATCAAGCATGTTAATTAATCCTTGAAAAGATCTATACTGATTATGCACCAGATCACCTAAGGAACAGAAAAAAAAACACATAAGAGAGGAAGGGTAAGCAAGATTTGCCAATAAAAAAACAAGAAGAGATATTAGCTAATCAGGAGAGAAAGCATAATAAGAAAAGGTAGCCTTTAATTTAAGTTCTTTCTGTCTATATATATATTGGGAACAAAGACTTTAAGGAGAGAAAGCATAATCGGAAAATTCTCATCCTCCTCAAAATACAGAATGATTCGCATATTGGTAGTTCACATCCACATTAGTTTCACAAAACTTCCTACAATTGAATGAAAAAAACTCAACATAATCAAACTTCATACATCCTTCACCAAAAAGTGTCACGTTCTAACAATGCATTAAACATTGGACTAAAACAAAAGCCAGAAAACTCTTTGACACTATGCAATTTAGCAGCTAAATCCTTCAGATCATTGACTTCTTCAACAAGCTTAAAAGGAGTCCCTTCCAACGGGAGGAGCTTAACAGGTTTCATCTCTGTTATATTTTTATCATGTTTAACTTTCTCCTTGGTGTTCATTTTTCAATACATTAATGGCATATTCTGCATTTGACTATATATCCAATGCTCATCTATATGATTTCCTCGTGCTTATGAATCCTATTGGAAGCTGAAAATGTCAGAGATAGAGAGACTCACCATTGCTAACTTCTCCAAACTCCGAGAAGACCTTTCTTAAACTCCCTTCGCTCACTGAATCTGGAAACCATATAAATCACATTTGAATCGAACCAAAAACCGATTCAATTTTCATATAAACCTAGGCAGGTGCAAGAACAGAATTCAAAAAGAAGAAATCAGAGTCAGAAATAACCCTTAATGAAAATCGACGAGATAGAAGTGGGGAGAGAAGTTGAATCTCTGGTTCCATCTTACGAAAGATCTCCGTTGAGGGCGACGCAGCTGATGGTCCGGAGAGGAGACCAGGGTTTGCTTCTAGCCGCACGAAATGACGAAATTAAAGGGTATCGGGGAGTTCTCGTCGTCGAAAAAAGTGCTTTGGGATTCTGAGATGTTCCAAGCAAACTATTCGTGCCATATTCCCATGATTAGTTTGGGCCTAAACTGTTGGCCCTTATTGTTAAATTTAATGGCATTAAAATCAGAATTTATCAAAACAAATTATAAAAAAAATCTGCTGATATGTCATGGAGAGGTGTGCTGAGGTGTCAAGCTATTGCGAGACTCAACCCAGTATTTATATAATAGATTGCTACAGCATATAATAATGATCTGAAGAATAATGCTATAGGATAATTGACACGTAGCAAAAACAATATAATAACGTAAAAGTTACTGTATATAACTACACTAGGTGATAACCCGCGTCCTGCGCAGGATGAGAGATTTATATTTTTTTGGGTAAGTGAATTTGAATTTAAAATATAATAATTTCTAATTATTTTAATATCAAATTTTCATTAAATTCTTATTAATCAACGGGATTAATAAAATAATATTTAGCTTTGTTTAAATGAAGTTGAATTTATTTATTATTATGTTTTTTATAATTGAAAAATTAAACTATAGTAAAATATTTTAATTCAGTTTTTTATAACATAAATTGTCATGTTGAAAATATAGTAGGAAAAAGTTTAAATT
The DNA here is from genome assembly GCA_020283515.1 of Alliaria petiolata. Taxonomy (NCBI): domain Eukaryota; kingdom Viridiplantae; phylum Streptophyta; class Magnoliopsida; order Brassicales; family Brassicaceae; genus Alliaria; species Alliaria petiolata. Next base: position 21,663,901 of record JAHZTW010000004.1, on the reverse strand, counting down.
TGTATGATATTAAAACAATTAGAAAGATAAATGAAAAGATATCATAAATAAATTATGGAAACAATATCTGAAATAAATAATAATATGATTTTAAAACACTACCATATAAGTCTGAAATTTTAATATCTAATGTAATTTATAGATATCTAAAAGAAACTGATTGGAAAACATATAAAATGTCTTTGTGAAAGTGGTTGTGTGCTTACTATGTTGTATTCAATGTCTCAAGTTTGATTCCCCAAAAAATGAAATTAATATTTTTTTTNTGCCATCTTCCCATGATTAGTTTGGGCCTAAACTGTTGGCCCTTATTGTTAAATTTAATGGCATTAAAATCAGAATTTATCAAAACAAATTATAAAAAAAATCTGCTGATGTGTCATGGACAGGGGTGCTGAGGTGTCAAGCTATTGTGAGACTCAACCGAGTCTTTATATAATAGATTATTATTAAACTACTTTTTAAACCTTTCAGCGTAAAGTCCCTTAAACCAATATCAAAGAAAACCAACTTCGTTTAATAAATAAAAATTATAAAATAATAATATAAATGTATGTGCTCCCGAAAACTAGCACGACACCGATATGTCTACTCCTCACGCTCACCTAGGCATGACCAAAATCAAACCGTAACCGTATTTCGGACCGTAACCGGACTGTTTTTAAACCGTAACCAGACCGTAACCGTATATAAAGATTAAAAACCGTAACCGTTAACCGTAAAAATATATTAGTTATGGTTAAAAAAATTATTAACCGTAACCGTTAATTAACCGTAACCGAATAAAAACCGTCGGTTAACCGTAAAGTTAAAACCTTAACCGTAACCGTTTAAATATAATTAAATATATAATTAATTAGTTTTCTATAATTAATACTATGTTTGTTACTATGGAACCAGCTAAGAAGAGGAGTAAGTTTGTTATCATTTTTTTCTATGGTTTTTTTTTTCTTTTGGTCGATGAATATTTTATTTTAAATTTTAATGAATTGATTGATTTTAGTAGTTTTTTCATACATGTAGAAGTAACACTATTTTTATCCACGTTCATAGTAATAAATTACCAACAAGAGATCCAATAAAATCAAATAAACTTATCCAAAAATATAAAAACATAAGAAATTGATGGAGAAAAGATAAAGACAATTACTTATTGAATAATATCACCATATATTTTTTTTAGATGATCCAAACTTAAAAAGATTTAGGAAACCAAATCTTCCGCATTTCCAATATAGCTTCTTTCATTCCTTGTAGGAATGGATTCCTTCTTCATAATACACTTTCTTCGTATCCGATTTTTGAGTCTCGCTCATTGGTTGAACATCTTCTAATTTGATTTTTTTTTGTTCCATTACTTGGTTGGGCTGATGCTCCTCTTCGTCTTGATGCTCCTCTTCGTCATTGTTATATGAGTTGTTTAGATCAAATTTGTGAACAACAACTTTGTTAATCGATTGAATATCTTTTGAATTACTTTTTTTTCTTCCATGTTTAGTTTCAGATTTTTCTGGTGACAATATAATGAGTTTGGAATTAAATAACGAGTAAAGAAATAAAAATCGTGCCATCATGTGACGTAAAAAGTGGAATCCTAGTTTACAACTGAGTCAAACTATTACTCCAATTTAATGAGAATAATTTATATTAGATACAATTTAATTAGAATTCAATTTTATTAACAATTTGAAAATAAGCTACAGCCGTTATGTTTGACTTAGTATAGATATAGTATCCCTTACTTTTAAAATTGTTTCCATTTTTTAGTAACTAAATCTTCTATAAATAGTGTTTAATCCATGTACGTAAATTTACAAAACAAACATTATTACCATTCATCACACAATTATTTATTCTTATTCTATCAAATCTTGCTTTTGTTTTCTTTGATAATGTCTTCTAGTTCATTTTTGAATTCTAGTTCATTTGTTTCAAATGTTGGCACCGAAAGAGGAGATGCTGGTATACCGCCAACCATCAATACTCAAGAAAGTACTGCAGCAACTCAAGAAGAAGCTAGCAGAAACTTGGAAAAACAACGTTTGAATGCTTCCAAATCTTTAAGGTACACTTTCGAAAAGAAAAAATTAATGGTGAAATGAAAGCATGTTGTAATTATTGCAATAAAAGCTTTTTTTGGAAACCGGGTGCTGGATATGGTTCATATAGATATCATTTGGAAAAAATTCATCCTGAAAAATTTAGTGGAGAAAATAACCAAACTCATAATGCTTCTTCAAGTAATCTTTCATCTTTTCATTATTCAGAAAAAAGAAACCGAGAAGAACTAGCAAAATGTGTTGCAGTTGACCATCTTTCATTTAGTTTTGGTGAAAAAATAGGTTTTAATAATTATTGCAAAAAAGCTTTAAATCCTCAAGCTAAGAGAGTTCCTCGAACTACTCTTACTCGTACTTTAAAATCTCTTTATCGAAAAACAAAAAAAGATTTACAAAATTTGTTTTCTAATTTTGAAAATAAAGTTTCAATATGCTGTGATATTTGGAGTGATCATTGGCAAATTCATCATTATATGGGTATTACATGTCATTGGATTGATAAAGATTAGATTATTCAAAAAAGAATTATTGCTTTTCGAGTTTTTGATGAAAGACATACATCTGATAATATTTTTAAATTAATAAAAAATATTTTAGAAGAATATAATTTAACAATCAAAATATTTTCTATATCGTTTGACAACGCATCTGCTAATACGGCTTCTATTTATGATTTAATAAATAATTGTAGTCCTATTTTAGGTGGAAAGTATTTTCATATTCAATGTATTTGTCATGTTTTAAATTTATGTGTTCAAGATGGTTTATTAACTTCTCAAAATAATATTATTTTACCAATTAAAAATGCTTTACATTATTTATGGGGGCATCCACAATTAATGAAACAATGGTTTCAATTTTGTAAAATACATAATGTACGTCCAAAAATGTTTTCTCGTGATGTTCCTACTCGTTGGAATTCAACTTATGATATGCTTATTGATTCAATTGGTTATAAAGATTTATTATGTAGCTTTATTCAACAAAACTGTAGTTCTTTAACATTGTGGCCTACTCATTGGGATGATTGTAGTGCACTTTTAAAATTATTAAAATGTTTTAATGATGCAACATATTTATTATCGGTGTTTATTATTCTACTAGTCATTTACTTGTTTATGAATGTGTTAATATTGCTGATGGGATGCATGAACATGAGAATAATATTGTTTTGTCATCGTGTATTGAAAGTATGAGAGAAAAATGGGTTAAATATTATCATGAAATTCCACCTCTTAATTTGCTTGCATCTTTTTTTGATACTCGAACAAAATTGGATGGTTTATCTGATTATCTCACCACATATTATCATTTATTACATTTGTCTGATAGCATTAATATTTCAAGCATTATTTCAAATTCCAAAAAAGACATAGAGAATCTATATGATGAATATTTTAGATTATATAAACATATGGCACCACAAGTAGATGCATCATCTCTACAAAATAATATGTCATCAACGTCAACATCACTGAGTCTTGCGGAGAGAATGCGTCGACAAAAAAGACAACGACCATCAAAAGGTAATAATTCTGAACTTGAAAAATATTTATCTACTAATTTTGAGTTTAGTGATGAAGATGCAGGTAATAACTTTCAAGTCATTCAATGGTGGAAGCTTCATCAATCTCATTTTCCGATTTTAGCTATGATTGCAAAGGATATTCTTTCTTCACCAATTTCTACAGTTTCTGTCGAACGTGCTTTTAGTATGGGAGGTCAAATTCTAGATGAAACTCGATCAAGAATGAGTCCAGATTCTCTCGAAGCTCAATCATGTCTTGACGATTGGAATAGAGCTGAATATAGGCAACAAGAATACATTCAAGATAATGAAGAAGAACTAGAAGATATTGATAGTGATACATCTACAATAAGATCAGAAGATAATGACTAAAGTAATATTTAACAAATATTATTGTAATATTTTACTTGATGTAATTGAGATCAAATGTTTTTTAAAAAAATATTTTTGACCAAATTAATAAAATTATTATTTCAATAAAATATTTATGAATATTTAGTTATAATTGTCACCATTAAAAAGCTAATTTTTATTTTTTTATTACTCTTTTTTATTAAAATATCTAATTACTTAGTTATAAATAATAATATTAATTATTTTATAATAATCAAATAACTATAACCGTATTTAACCATAACCGTACTAACCGGACCGTATTTAACCGTAACCGTTTTAACCGTAACCGTTTTAACCGTAACCGTTTTAACCGTAACCGTTTTAACCGTATATTAAACGGTTAAGGTTACGGTTAAAAAAAATTGTAACCGTAACCGGTGGTTAAATAACCATAACCGCATTAACCGTAACCGTGGTCATGCCTACGCTCACCTGCAAGAGACGAGTGAGAATTTGGATTACCCAGTGAGTGCGAGCTTTAGAGCCCACTCAATCCATCACACACATTTATAGCTACGGACATACGCAAGTCCTAAGCTAAAACATACATACATACACCAAAATTATGTTCATTTCCATACAATGAAAAGCTTAGAATCAAGCTAAAATATTGGTATTAGGTGTTGACTCTTTCATGTTTCTCATATCATATCACCATTAAACAACAAACTACATTACTTAGAAGTTACATAAGCAATAAAATAAAGCAATATACTAAAAACATTATCAGTTTCACTTGATTCCTATATAGTTCGGATCGCAGATGGGTGGCTGCACAACTCCATCATCACCCTTTGAATCCGAAGCACTAAATCCCTCGATGTCACTCTTCATGCTTCCTGACTTGTCTTCAACCACTCGTATTCTCTTTGATGCTTCTTCCACCTTAATTATGTACACACCATCTTCCTCCTATTCTTCTTCTTCTTCATTGTCTTCTTCATTGGATTTTCTCCGTGAGGCTCTTCAGCAACTTAATCACTTTAACCGCATACATCAATGCAGTTAACGGGTCTGCCATCTAAACACAAAATCAAAAGCAGAGCCAACACATTTCACAAGATGGAAACACTACTTCAACCCCAAAAAAAAAACTTGCAAGATATCTCAACAATGGAACCTCCAAATTATAACTGCCAAATGAAATGATTAAAAGGTAAAATGATCTAACGAAAACATCACTAAGCTAATTTTCCCCATGAATCAGTTCCATCCTTCATCAAAAGTTATAGCTAGACATCACAGGGACTGAAAGCTATGAGTCGATCCTTTATAAATGTTATAAGAAAGCACTTTGTTTCACATTGGTCGTTTTGGGCAACAAGCTATACAAAAATCAGATTGATGAATCAAAGACAAAACTTTGCTAAACTGAAACGAAATCAGATTGATGAATTAAAGGCAAAACACAAAACCCACATCACTAAAACGAAATCAGATTGATGAATCAAAGGCAAAACACAACAAATTGAAACTGAGACAGAGAGCAATTGAAAGACAGAGAAATCGAGCTTCGAAGGAAGATGGAATTGAAGCAAAGAGTAGAAATCAACAAACCTAAATGGAATTTTCTTTGTAATTAGAAAAATAACGAGGATATTTTTTTCTTTTTACAATTTAAATCGCAACAGTTCTAGCGCACAGCTGAATTTCTTCGTTGGCCAAAAAAATCAAACGCGGATCGCAGCGTTTGGCCGCAGGACGCTGCAAAAAGTAAACGAACAGCGTCTAGACGCATGCCGCAGCCACAGCTTCCTGCGGCAGGCAAACGAACATACCCTAATTTAGTGAAAATCAATTCTTTTTGACTCGCGTGTGAAGACAAATGCTAATAATTGAGTCATAAATAATTTTTTAACAAATATAAAATTGTAAATTATGAATTTTTGATGCGTGTCTAAAAGCTGATAGTATTTTCTATTTAATGCATAAGAAATAAAATATGTTACAAACCTAATCCAAAACTATTATTTTCTTAATGAGTAAGTAATGGATAAACACAAATATTTTATAACACAAGGGTATTTTTAAAATTTAAACAAAGACTAATAGAATGATAAATAATTAATTTTTAATTAAAAAAATTTATTGATTTTTTTTTTTGTTTTCTACGCGTTTCTAAACATAACACCTAGTCATTGATTCATAAATATTTTTTAACAAATATAGAATTTCCCTTCATGAATTACCGATTCGTGTCTGAAAGCTGATAGTGTTTTTTATTTAATGCATAAAAATAAAATAGTATTTAAATCATATGAGTTGTTAAAATCGATATAATTAAATTTTTGTTATAAATATTTATTGAAAATCAATTGTTTTTGACTTGTGTGTGAACACAACCGTTTATGATTAATTCATAAATAATTTATAACAAATAAAATTGTACGTTATGAATTATCGATGCGGGTCTAAAAGTTGATAGTGTTTTTATTTAATGCATAAAAAATAAAATATGTTACAAACTGAATCCAAAACTATTATTTTCTTAATGAGTAACTAATGCATATATAAACATTTTATAACATAAGAGTATTTTTAGAATTTGTACAATGATTGGTAGAATAATAAATAATTAATTCTTAATTATAAAAATTTATTGAAAATTATCTATTTTCGACGCATTTCTAAATATAACACCTAGCCATTTATTCTTGAATATTTTTAACAAATGTGTAATTGTACTTCGTGAATTATCGATGCGTCTCTGAGAGCTGATAGTATTTTTTTACTTAATGCATATGAAATAAAGTAGTATTTACAATAATATGAGTTTTTAAAATAAGAAATAATTAAATTTTAGTTATACAAATTTATTAAGAATCAATTCTTTTCCACGCGTGTGTGAACATACTGCTAATGATTGATTCATAATTTTTAACTAATACAATCGTACATTACGAATTATTGATGAGTGTTTAAAAACTAATTGTGATTTTTATTTAATGCATATGAAAAAAATACGTTACAAACCTAATCAAAAACAATTATTTTCTTAATGAGTACGTAATGGGTAAACACAAATATTTTATAACGTAAAGATATTTTTAAATTTTAAATTGTTAGAATAATAAATAAATATTTTTTAACTATAAAATTTATTAAAAATTATCTGTTTTTGGCGCGTATCTAAATATATTTGATTAATAAATATTTTTTAAACAAATATGGAATTGTACTTCATAAATTATTGACGTGTGTGTGAAAGCTAATAGTATTTTCTATTTAATTCATAAGAAATAAATTAGTATTTCCATTGATATGAGTTGTTAAAATAACAATTAATTAAATTTTATTTACAAATAATTATTGAAAATAAATTCTTTTCAACGCGTGTGTGAATACAACTGCTGATCATTGATTTATAATTTTGTTTTAAAAATATAAAATTTTACATTATGAATTAACTAAGTAATTTAGTACTTCGTTGATTTCAATGCTAATTCATGCAAAAGTCTTAGGAGTTTTATACGATATTTCATGCAAAAATACATCCAAAATAAATATAATTCAAAAATCATATTATGCGATATTTCATGCAAAATTACGTTGGCGTTATCACTTTTTATATGTGCACATTTTTATCAAAGAAGTTTAATTCTTATAAGCAAATACTTTTTTAAGAACAAAAATTCCCCAAAGGGTCAAATTGTATTAGACCACAATTGTATTAGACCACTCCTCTTCAAAGATTCCCACTTTTTCATTAAAGCTCTATTAAGACTATTTAGACCATTATAATAAGGGTGTTGAATTAAAAATTCAAAAGTTAAATTGGTGTAGCGAGAGTGTGGAATTTGGGTGTTGAAATGAGGGGCCACATCACGACGTAAGACGCATCCACGTGATAGAGACTGCTGCGGGTGACATGTTGTTTTCTTATTTGCTATTTTGATTTTTCAGATTTTTATCTCAGCCTAATTATTTAAAATCAATTATTTCACAGTATTTTTTTAATTTCTTTTATACCAAAACTTATCATTTTTGTACTCTATAAATAAACATTTTCATTTAACTTGAACACATAAAACGCCTTTTTCACTATATGTTTCTATTATTCATCCATAAATTCTTTCTATAAAATTTTAAACATAATTTTAGTAAAATGAATTACAATAATAACCCTTTCAACACTCAAAAATTTTCTAATTACTATTTTCATACCCAAACCCAAACAATTATAAAACAAAACTAAAAACTAAAAAATCTTTCTTTAAAAAAACAGAAAGAGTAATTATTATGAACTACACAATGTCATGATAGAGAGCAGAATGTCACGACCCACAATCATAATGTATGGGACAAATTAAGTAATGAGTCAGACTAGAGAAGTTCATGGCCTAATATTTAGTTTTGGGTCTATTTTAGCGTATTCACTTAGTAAATTTTCTAGAATTCTCTAGACCCTAGTAGAACGTGTGAGAAGGAATTAGAGAGTAATTGAGAGTTAGCAAGTGTGGAAGGATCTAGAGAATCACTCTCCACCGTTAGATCGGATTAATCCTAACCGTTTATTATGGAGGTGATTTTCTATATAAAGGGGTGGAATCTCTCATTTGTTATCTACCCAAGTATCTAAATAATATAATAAGAGTATTTCTCTCGAAAACGTCCATTTTTTTCATTTTCCCTCTCTTTAGGGATATTTTTGTAAATAACCAAAAAGTGGGTGTTGAATAAAAAAAGTCATTGGGGATGTTTTACAATGAGAGTGTTGAAAAAAAAATCAACTTTTAAATTGCTTTAATGGATGTGTTAAAAAGGATATTGAATCTGATGTGGATTAATTTGTGCTGAATTTATTCAACCAATTGAATCACAAAAGGAAAAAGAGAGACAATGCCACGTGGTGCATTGTCATTGGATCTTGAGATTTGTTGTTGAATAAGAAATGGGTGGGGACACGTGTTGTGTTGTCATTGGTTGCTGAGATTCTTGATTTTTTTTTCATCATAATTATTTGTGATCAATTATTTTAAAGTAATTTTTTTTTTGATACCAAAATTCATCATTGTCATATTTTATAAATAGAAACTTGTTTCATTTGATTTGAACACAGAAAAACATCTTTTTAGACTTAAACATCCTTTTTATTTGAAGGAAAAAATATTTAAGGAATATAATATAAGAAAGGAAAAAGTTACTTTAAAAAAAAATATTAAGTTTTAATTATTTTAATTTAATTTCAATAGTTAATTGTTATGAATATGTAATAAAAAACATAAAAGAAATTAAGAATATTAAATAAAAATGGTGGGGTAGGGGTATTGAATTTTATTTAAAAACATTATTGTAAAGTATAGGTGGGTATTAAATTATTAGGTGGAAGAGAGAGAGAGAGAAAATAATGTGAAGTGTGAAAATATAAAAAGTAGGGTGTTAAAATTAAAAATTATTGTAGATAAGAGGTATGAAAGATAATTTAATAAACATTTATGTTTATTTTGTCGCATATACATAATTCACGATTTAAACACGTTTGATTATTTTGTTCTTTTTAAAAAGTAGAGCATTAAATGCATATAGTTATTTTTATTTTGAAATAATTGAATGTTAAACATTGTACTTGCAAAAAAAATCTTTCAAATTTAAAATTAAAATTAAAAGATAATATCTTACTACCTCGAAAGATCCAACTACAAAATTTTGAAAAAATAAATTTAAATTATCCTATAAAGATAAGATTTTAATTTAACGTATAATATGTAGCTACATTGAAAGACTTGTCTATAAATTTTGAAAAATAAGCCTAAATAGCTTTCTATACATTTTAATTAATTTATATTTAGAAATATTTGAATGTTAAACATTATGATTGTTTAAAATCTTATAAACGATAAGATTTAAATTTAAAAATATAACATAAGGCTACACTTGTCTATTTTTTTTTTTCCAACAGCCTCCCCTTCTAGAACGAGTTAGAAATCCAACTCGGTGGAGTGGAGTTTACATAGTGTAAGCAATAAAGGTAGTCTCGAGCACTTCGTGCAAGGTTGTCTGCCTTCGTATTTTGGCTCGTGGGATATGCAAGATTGAGAAGACCGAAAACTCCCTCATACTTCTCTCGAATTCCTCCAGGTGTAATGCGAAAGCTGGCCATTCCACTTGATTAGACACCATCTTCACCAGATCGGAACAATCAGTGACGAAGGCAACCGTCATTCTTCCAGCATCAAGCATGCAATGTATGGCCCATATCAAAGCCTCCAATTCTGTATGTAATGGAGAAATACTTCGTCGAAAGTTTCGTGCTCCCATTAATGTTCCTTCCGTCCCCATTCCCTGGCAGTACCACCCTAGTCCCGCGTTTGCCAACGTTTGTTTCAAAGATCCATCTGTGTGACATAGTGATCCTCAAGTAATCCGTTGGGTTAGTAATTGTGGTTCCGCTGATGGGAGAGAGACAAGATCTTCTGAGTGCGCCTGTTCCCACGCCGTCGCCTCAGCTTGCGCTAGACGGAGCACATCCCTTGGATTGCGATCCAAGTTTGAGAATAATTTATCATTTCGGGCTTTCCATATATACCAAAACAACCACGGGTACACCGATAGTTCCGTATTTTGAGGTAGGCCCCAGAAAAGGTATGACATGTTTGAGTATATCGCTTCTGTTGGGAACCGATGTAGGGGCGATGGAACAGAGGATAAAGCCCAGACTTGGAGAGCCGGGGGACACTGAAAGAGTGTATGGTTTATCGTTTCCTGTTCCGCACCACATCTTTCACATTGTGGATCACCACTAATACCTCTATTATGAAGCCGATCCATTTCTGAAACACATCCCGATAAGATTTGCCATAAGAAATGTTTGATATTTGGTGGGGCTTTAACCTTCCACACCTTTCCTTGTAGAGCATTGATATCTGGCCCGTAGAATGTTTGTATTGTTCCCTTTGTAGGATATAGTTGTTCAACCGTATACCCTGACTTCACCGTATATTTTCCTGTTTTTGTGTAATGCGAACTTAGTATATCTGGCCTACTGTTCCTTGTCGTTGGTAATCCGAGAATCAAGGGTACATCCTCTGTTGCAATACATTGATTAAGTAGTGCGATACACTTGTCTATAAACTTTTTAAACATATTTTAAATAAAGTTAACATCATATTTGAAGAGTTGTTGCTAAATCTGGTATAGTACCTCGATTCCGTTAATCCATGCATATTATTTTTTCTAATGTTTTTTTTATAACTCAGAGAATCTCAAACCTATGAAAGGGCCCAAACTAATCACTAGGGGAGGTGCAGCCCATGGATAGACCCTCTCTCCGGGTATTCAAATGGGCCGAAAACAAATGCCCATATCCGTGTGGCCAAGTGGGAATGAGTAAACAATTTCATGCTTGAGGAGAATCGATCTCTGGCCTAAATCAACAAGGCAACTCCTCCCCAAGTAAAAACCACTAGACCACCACCACTTGTTTATTTTTTTTCAAATGTTTTGAAGCCAAAAAATCCATTAAGCCAATAAAAACCTTAATCATAGAGTTCCACAACCTCTATTTAAAGAGAGTCACAAGATGGATTAGTGGCAGAGAGGATTGAATTCGAGACCTAAAGTGTTGACATCCCGATCACAATATGAACTATGTACTACTCCCTCCGTTTCATAAAGAGTGTCGTTTTATGATTTAATTTTTGTTTCACAAAGAGTGTCGTTTTACATATTCAATGCAGAATTTCAAATAAAAATACAGTTTTGACCCTACTAATTTAATGTAGTAATTAGAGAGATGATTTTATTTAATGTGTAAACAAAAGGTAAAATAGAACTTTTAATAGTTTTCTTAATTTGTGTGAAATGTGTCAAAGTGACACTTTTTGAAACAGAGGGAGTATAAGAGCATGATTGGTTCTCCCGCTAGCACCCGCAAACGCAGCTTTTGCGGGTGATAGCGGTTGTTGGCGTTTGGCAACAATCATACAAAACGCTTTCTACCACTTCGAAATGCTTTGTGTCGCTCAAAATCAAAAGATCCTTCCAGCTAACGTTTGCGGTTGCGGGCGATTGAGGGTGGATATTAAAAAAAAAAAAAAAAAAAAACACAAAATTTATTAATAATTTCAAATTTTTTAACTAATATTCATTAACAATCTTTCACAATTTATTTAAAATTAAGATATATATATATAAGAAACTTTTTTAAAAATAAGATGTGAATATTATAATTACAAATACATAAATAAATTTGACATTTTCTTAACTAATATTCATTAACAATCTTTCATAATTTTATATGTATAAGATCTATAAACTCTAATTATTTTGATAAATTTTCTCTTCATCACTAATGTATATATAACAACTAAAATTCTTTTCATCTAACATTTCCATACAAAAAAAAAACAATTTCTCTATTAAAATCATAACTTTCATCCAAACTAAAAAATTGAGAAATAAAAATAATAATTTTAATAATTAATTATGTTTAATTAATAATTTTATAGTTTTTATAATAATATGGGTTTTAATTTTTTTTATAGTTATAAAATTTGTTTATATTGTTAATATTGTTAATTTATTGTTTAACCGCTACTACACCCGCAAGTTAACCAGTCGAAAATATCCTGCAAATGCACCCGTTTCTAACCGTTGTACCAGTCGTACAACCTGCATAATAACGCTGTTAACCGCAATCGCCCACTTCCGCAAACTCCCGCAACCGCAACCGTAACAGCTGTGGTTAAACCAGTCAGGCCCTAAAAGAGAACATAAATACTCCCTCTGTTTTTAAAAGAAATATGTTTTGGAGTTTTTAAACATATTAAGAAAATATATTAAAACTTGACAATAAATGCATCATTTTTTGTGATTAACAATTTTTTAAAAATTTAAACCAATAGTAATTCAATTATTTTTCTTGAAATTTACAATTTACTATCATTAACTCATAAAAAATACATAAAAAACTTAAAAAATCTATCTTTATGAAACAAAATAAAAGGTAGGAAATCTTTCCTTAAGAAACAGATGGAGTAAAAATTATGAACTACACAACATCAACCCAATATGACTATCTCTCGATAGAGAGCGGAATGTCACGACCCACAATCATAATGTATGGGCCAAATTAAGTAATGGGTCGGACTAGAGAATTTCATGGCGCAATATATTAAGGGAAAAAACCTTAAAAATACATGAACTTAATTTCGTTTGTTTATAAAATACCCAAACTTTTTAGGCTCCCAGAAAAATACCCAATCTATTTTTGTGTACCATAATAATACACAAACTTTCAAAATTTGAAAGTTTGACAAAGCCATTTAAACGACGTTAGTGAATTAAACGGAAACCTTAAACTGTGTTAAGTTGTTTTAACGAGAGGTGATTTTATTAATCCAAAATTAATAAGAAGAGAACTGTGCAATTTTGGATTAATAAGATCACCTCTCGTTAAAACAACTTAACACAGTTTACGGTTTCCGTTTAATTCACTAACGTCGTTTAAATGGTTTTGTCAAACTTTCAAATTTTGAAAGTTTGTGTATTATTATGGTACTCAAAAATAGATTGGGTATTTTTCTGGGAGCATAAAAAGTTTGGGTATTTTATAAGCAAACGAAATTAAGTTCAGGTATTTTTAAAGTTTTTTCCCTTAATTTTTTGGCCTATTTTAGCGTATTTCACTTAGTAACTTTTCCGGAATTCTCTAGAACCTAGTAGAACGTGTGGGAAAGGATTAGAGAGTATTTGAGAGTTAGTAAGTGTGGAAGGATCTAGAGAATCACTCTCTACCGTTAGATCAGATTAATCACAACCGTCTATTATGGAGGTGATTTTCTATATAAAGGGGTGAGATCTCTCATTTGTTATTCATCTAAATATCTAAATAATATAATAAAAGTATTTTTCTCTAAAACGTCCATTTTCTCTTTTTCATTTTTTTCTCTTTTTAAGGTTGTTTTGGTAAATAACCAAAATAAAACAAAATTTAGAGGGTAACCAAAATTTAAGAGAGAGATAAAAAGAGGTATAGCGAGAAAATGGTTAGATTGAGCAAAAAATCCTCTCTCTTTAAATACCAAAGCTCGAGTTAGAAAACATGCTGACTTAACTACCGCAAAAAAGCGGAGAGAAGTTAAGGCTGCACGTATCAACTTAAGACGAATCGGTCCGTGACGGGAAGCTATAAACAAACTCGACCACCTTAATCTCTAACTTATCTTCTTCATTCGAGGTTACTTTTCTTGACTTTTTTTTTTTTAAAGAAGAAACCAACAAATATCTCTATTCATGTTTTTTTTTTCTTTTCAAAACAAAAGAAAATTCCACCACATTACCTTTTTTATTTATTTGGACTCTGCACAATAATTTTCTCATATAAGCACCAATAAGTCCCACAACAAAACCCTTCATCCACTTTTTTCTCCGTCGAAGATCATAGGATGGCCATGATCAGCGACTTGCCGGATGAATTGATCTTGAAGATACTGTCATCACTTTTTTTAAGAGATCTGGTACCCACGAGTGTCTTGTCCCGAAGGTGGCGGTCTCTATGGAAGTTGATAACGAATCTCAAGATTGGTGACCATGAATGTTCCTGGAGATGTGTCAATTGGGTTCCCAGCTCTTTAGCGTTGAGTAATCCTCAGGTTCTAAAGAGCTTGGATTTCAAGCGTATCCCAGGTGATGCTGATAGAATGATCGATCTTGGGTTACACCCGCGGTTTATTGCGGTTTGAGAGAGCTGAGAATCGAGTTGCTTTACTCACCCTTTGAATTACCAATTAGCTTGTATGCATGTGAAACCCTCGAAACCTTGACACTCTGCAAACTAGCTCTTGTGGATGTTCCACCTTGTGTTTGTTTATCGTCCCTCAAGACTCTTCGCCTTTTATCTGTCAAGTTCTCAAGCGACGAATCTGTTCAAAAGCTTTTACGCATTTGTCCGGTTCTTGAAGATTTGGCAGTAAGACGATCCATATATACCAGTGTGGAGATTTTCACTATCAATGTGCCTACTTTGACGAGTTTATCTATCCATAACGTACATACGGGTGTTCATGGATTTGTCATAAATGTTCCTTCTTTAAGGTATCTGAACATTAGAGCCTTAGAGTTCTCAAGCTTAACTCGTATACTCAAAGACGCTCCAAGACTTAGAGTTCTCAAGCTTAATTCGGTATGTAGT
>JAHZTW010000004.1:21628308-21648671 GCA_020283515.1 Alliaria petiolata | reverse complement strand
AAGGTAATAATTCTGAACTTGAAAAATATTTATCTACTAATTTTGAGTTTAGTGATGAAGATGCAGGTAATAACTTTCAAGTCATTCAATGGTGGAAGCTTCATCAATCTCATTTTCCGATTTTAGCTATGATTGCAAAGGATATTCTTTCTTCACCAGTTTCTACAGTTTCTGTCGAACGTGCTTTTAGTATGGGAGGTCAAATTCTAGATGAAACTCGATCAAGAATGAGTCCAGATTCTCTCGAAGCTCAATCATGTCTTGACGATTGGACTAGAGCTGAATATAGGCAACAAGAATACATTCAAGATAATGAAGAAGAACTAGAAGATATTGATAGTGATACATCTACAATAAGATCAGAAGATAGTGACTAAAGTAATATTTAACAAATATTATTGTAATATTTTACTTGATGTAATTGAGATCAAATGTTTTTTTAAAAAATATTTTTGACCAAATTAATAAAATTATTATTTCAATAAAATATTTATGAATATTTAGTTATAATTGTCACCATTAAAAAGCTAATTTTTATTTTTTTATTACTCTTTTTTATTAAAATATCTAATTACTTAGTTATAAATAATAATATTAATTATTTTATAATAATCAAATAACTATAACCGTATTTAACCATAACCGTACTAACCGGACCGTATTTAACCGTAACCGTTTTAACCGTAACCGTTTTAACCGTAACCGTTTTAACCGTAACCGTTTTAACCGTATATTAAACGGTTAAGGTTACGGTTAAAAAAAATTGTAACCGTAACCGGTGGTTAAATAACCATAACCGCATTAACCGTAACCGTGGTCATGCCTACGCTCACCTGCAAGAGACGAGTGAGAATTTGGATTACCCAGTGAGTGCGAGCTTTAGAGCCCACTCAATCCATCACACACATTTATAGCTACGGACATACGCAAGTCCTAAGCTAAAACATACATACATACACCAAAATTATGTTCATTTCCATACAATGAAAAGCTTAGAATCAAGCTAAAATATTGGTATTAGGTGTTGACTCTTTCATATTTCTCATATCATATCACCATTAAACAACAAACTACATTACTTAGAAGTTACATAAGCAATAAAATAAAGCAATATACTAAAAACATTATCAGTTTCACTTGATTCCTATATAGTTCGGATCGCAGATGGGTGGCTGCACAACTCCATCATCACCCTTTGAATCCGAAGCACTAAATCCCTCGATGTCACTCTTCATGCTTCCTGACTTGTCTTCAACCACTCGTATTCTCTTTGATGCTTCTTCCACCTTAATTATGTACACACCATCTTCCTCCTATTCTTCATCTTCTTCATTGTCTTCTTCATTGGATTTTCTCCGTGAGGCTCTTCAGCAACTTAATCACTTAAACCGCATACATCAATGCAGTTAACGGGTCTGCCATCTAAACACAAAATCAAAAGCAGAGCCAACACATTTCACAAGATGGAAACACTACTTCAACCCCAAAAAAAAAACTTGCAAGATATCTCAACAATGGAACCTCCAAATTATAACTGCCAAATGAAATGATTAAAAGGTAAAATGATCTAACGAAAACATCACTAAGCTAATTTTCCCCATGAATCAGTTCCATCCTTCATCAAAAGTTATAGCTAGACATCACAGGGACTGAAAGCTATGAGTCGATCCTTTATAAATGTTATAAGAAAGCACTTTGTTTCACATTGGTCGTTTTGGGCAACAAGCTATACAAAAATCAGATTGATGAATCAAAGACAAAACTTTGCTAAACTGAAACGAAATCAGATTGATGAATTAAAGGCAAAACACAAAACCCACATCACTAAAACGAAATCAGATTGATGAATCAAAGGCAAAACACAACAAATTGAAACTGAGACAGAGAGCAATTGAAAGACAGAGAAATCGAGCTTCGAAGGAAGATGGAATTGAAGCAAAGAGTAGAAATCAACAAACCTAAATGGCATTTTCTTTGTAATTAGAAAAATAACGAGGATATTTTTGTCTTTTTACAATTTAAATCGCAACAGTTCTAGTGCACCGCTGAATTTCTTCGTTGGCCAAAAAAATCAAACACGGATCGCAGCGTTTGGCCGCAGGACGCTGCAAAAAGTAAACGAACAGCGTCTAGACGCATGCCGCAGCCACAACTTCCTGCGGCAGGCAAACGAACATACCCTAATTTAGTGAAAATCAATTCTTTTTGACTCGCGTGTGAAGACAAATGCTAATAATTGAGTCATAAATAATTTTTTAACAAATATAAAATTATAAATTATGAATTTTTGATGCGTGACTAAAAGCTGATAGTATTTTCTATTTAATGCATAAGAAATAAAATATGTTACAAACCAAATCCAAAACTATTATTTTCTTAATGAGTAAATAATGGATAAACACAAATATTTTATAACACAAGGGTATTTTTAAAATTTAAACAAAGACTAATAGAATGATAAATAATTAATTTTTAATTAAAAAAATTTATTGAATTTTTTTTGTTTTCTACGTGTTTCTAAACATAACACCTAGTCATTGAATCATGAATATTTTTTAACAAATATAGAATTTTCCTTCATGAATTACCGATTCGTGTCTGAAAGCTGATAGTGTTTTTTATTTAATGCATAATAAAATACTCCCTCTGTTTCACAAAGAGTGTCATTTGAGAGTTTTTCACACATATTAAGAAATCTATTAAAAACTCTATTTTACCCCTTATTAATACACCAAATACATCTCTCTTTCTAATTAATACACTAAAACTATAAGGTTAAAACTGGATTTTTAAAAAAATTCTGCATTGAAAATATAAAACGACACTCTTTGTGAAACATGAATTAAACCTCAAAACGACACTCTTTGTGAAANATAACAAATAAAATTGTACGTTATGAATTATCGATGCAGGTCTAAAAGCTGATAGTGTTTTTTATTTAATGCATAAGAAATAAAATACGTTACAAACCGAATCCAAAACTATTATTTTCTTAATGAGTAACTAATGCATATATATAAACATTTTATAACATAAGAGTATTTTTAGAATTTGTACAATGATTGGTAGAATAATAAATAATTAATTCTTAATTATAAAAATTTATTGAAAATTATCTATTTTCGACGCATTTCTAAACATAACACGTAGCCATTTATTCACGAATATTTTTTAACAAATGTGTAATTGTACTTCGTGAATTATGGATGCGTCTGTGAGAGCTGATAGTATTTTTTTATTTAATGCATAAGAAATAAAGTAGTATTTACAATAATATGAGTTTTTAAAATAAGAAATAATTAAATTTTAGTTATACAAATTTATTAAGAATCAATTCTTTTCCACGCGTGTGTGAACATACTGCTAATGATTGATTCATAATTTTTAACAAATAAAATCGTACATTATGAATTATTGATGCGTGTTTAAAAGCTAATTGTTATTTTTATTTAATGCATATGAAAAAAAGACGTTACAAAGCTAATCAAAAACAATTATTTTCTTAATGAGTACGTAATGGGTAAACACAAATATTTTATAACGTAAAGATATTTTTAAAATTTAAACAATGATTGTTAGAATAAGAAATAAATATTTTTTAACTATAAAATTTATTAAAAATTATCTGTTTTTGGCGCGTATCTAAATATATTTGATTAATAAATATTTTTTATAAACAAATATCGAATTGTACATCATAAATTATTGACGTGTGTGTGAAAGCTAATAGTATTTTCTATTTAATGCATAAGAAATAAATTAGTATTTTCAATGATATGAGTTGTTAAAATAACAATTAATTAAATTTTATTTACAAATAATTATTGAAAATCAATTCTTTTCAACGCGTGTGTGAATACAACTGCTGATCATTGATTTATAATTTTGTTTTAACAAATACAAAATTGTACTTTATGAGTTAACTACGAGTGTCTAAAAACTGATAATGTTTTCTATTTAATGAATAAGAAATAAAATATTTTACAAACTGAATCCAAAACTATTATTTTATTAATGAGTAAGTAATGGATAAACACAAATATTTTATAACATAAGGGTATTTTTACCATTTGAGCAATGATTGTTAGAATAATAAATTATTAAATTTTAATGTCAAAAATTTATTAAAAATCAATTTTTTAACGCGTGTGTAACCGCAACTGCTAATCATTGGTTCATAAGTAAATTTTAACAAATATAACATTATGAATTATCGATGCTTGTCTAAAAACTGATAGCGTTTTTTATTTAGTGCATTAGAAATAAAATATATTACAAACCGAATCCAAAACTATTATTTTGTTAATGAGTAAGTAATGGATAAATACAAACATTTTCTAACATAAGGCTATTTTTAGAATTTGAATAATAACACTTAATTAATTTTTAATTATAAAATTTATTTAAAAATTATCTGTCTTTGGAGAGTTTCTAAACATAAGTCCTAGTCATTGATTCATAAATATTTTTTTATCAAATATGGAATTGTACATCATGAATTATCAACTTGTTTCTGAAAGCTTATAGTGTTTTCTATTTGATGCATAAGAAATAAAATAGTATTTACAATGATATGAGTTGTTAAAATAAGAATTAATTAAATTTTAGTTCAAATGTTTTTACTGAAAATCAATTCTTTTCGACGCATGTGTGAATACTACTGCTAATAATTGATTCATAAGTAATTTTTAACAAATATAAAATTATACATTATGAATTATGTATAAAAGCTGCTAGTGTTTTCTATTTAATCTATAAGAAATAAAATACATTACAAACCAAATCCAAATTTATTATTTTCTAAATGAGTAAGTAATAGATAAATATAAACTTTTTATAACATAAGGGTATTTTTAGAATTTGTACAATGATTGATAGAATAATAAATAATTAATTTTTAATTATAAAAATTTATTGAAAAATATATTTTTTCGACGCATAACTTCTAGTGATTGATTCATAACTATTTTCAACAAATATGGAGTTGTATATCATGAATAATCGATGCATGACTGAAAGGTGATAAACATAAATATTTTATAAAATAATGGTATTTTTAGAATATCTACAATGATTGTTAGAATTAGAAATAATATTTTTTAGTTATAAAATATATTAAAAATTATCTGTTTTCAATGCATTTCTAAACAAAAATCCTAGTTATTGGTTCATCAATAATTTTTAACAAATATAGAATTGTACATCATGAATTATACGCGTGTGTGAAAGGTGATAGTGTTCTCTATTCGATGAATAAGAAATAAAATAATATTTACAATGATATGAGTTGTTAAAATAATAAATAATTAAATTTTAGTTATAAAAATTTATTGAAAATTAATTTTTAGACGCATGTGTGAACTGGTCATTGATTCATTAATTGTTTTTTAATAAATGTAAAATTTTACTTTATGAATTATCAACGTATGTCTAAAAGTTGATAGTGTTTTCTGTTTAATGGATAAGAAATAAAATACGTTACAAACCAAATCCAAAGCTAATATTTTGTGTATATTAAACCAACTACGAACCAAATGGTTATAATACACTACAGAAAAAAACATTATATTTTCCGTGGTTTAACCTTCCACTCCATACTTATTATATAAGCTTTAATCAATTCAACATAAACTAGATATTACCTCCTAAATATATGAATGGATAAAGAACCATTCAATGGAATTTTATCGCTGAGATATTGGTAGAGACGTTTGTGTTGATAAGATATTGTCATCTATACTATTAAATAATGTTTTCTATGTTTTATTATTTAAGTGAGAGCGAGAGACCAAGAGGAAAAGAGAGAGTGTGGCTGAGAGTTTGTAAGAAAGTGAGATTCCATTCACTTCTCAATGTTACACATTATGTCTTTATATTAACTAGGGTTTGACCCACGCGTTGGTTGTACTTATAACTATTTATTGATATTTTAAAAAATTTGGTTCGTTTTAAATTTAAATTTGAATTTGAAGTGTACTATTTGAGTTGCAAAATATTTAGTTATTTGAATGTGATGTTATAAATTTTTAAGATTATATTTTTAAAATGTTATTTTAAATTGTAAGGCATTTGGGAGAGATATTATTATATATGAAGTATTAATAATTGTCTATTTTTATATGCTATTTGTCAGCCGATTCTTTGGTAATTGTTACAAACTTACAATACGGGTTTTTTAAAAAAATTATGTTTTACAGTATGTACATTTTAATGGGGGAAATTGTAAGTATTTGGGTTTATAATATTGTAATAGAAAGTTGAATCAAGTCAAATCAGTGAGACTTTGTTTACATTTGGCATTTTGTCCTTATTGCATTTCGTAACCTGAAATTTGAACAAAATTTTATATGCAAACTTGAAAAAATAGACAGGATCAACTCTATGAATCCTTCTTTTGTCTTTTACAATTGCTATTTCTTACTGTGAGAAGGTTTTAAACTTTCATCTTATCCATCTCCTTCTCCGTCCTCTGAAGTCTCAACCAACGTTAACATTCTATTACTTTTTGATTCACTTCTTTTCATCCTTATCTAAACTTGATCGTTTTGTTGGTTTAGAACCTAATCATACTTTCATTGCATCATTTATCAACTGTCTATTTTCTTCTTCTTCTCACACATTCTTATAACTCTATCCCTACATCTTCTATATGTTTCCTTTGGGCCACAATTTTTAGGTTTCTTACAATTTCTTTTCAATTTTATTCTTTGAATTTTATTTCTTCTAGCTTATTTTTGTGTACAGCCAGACTTTTTCTTCTCCATCCTCAACAGCTTATCACCAACTGAGGATTACTTTAATATTGTTTGCATGAAGAATTAAGCATAAATATGCAAATATAATTTTTATGATTTTAATAGAGCAATTTCATTCTTTTATTTCATAAAACAAAACTAAAGCCGTCAGATAAATATTGGTATAAATAACTTTTAAGCTTAAAAGATGATTGTAATTTTTAGATGTAAGTATGTAACGGATTATGAAAAGATTTTAGTATATTGAACCAATGTTCCAGTGTTTATATTATACATATATATTCACATGTTACGTCAGAGTTGTTAGTGTTACAAACACTTATATCGAATGGCAATACGATGTATCTCGAATCTATTTCGTACTGCCATTTGCATGAAAACTGATGTTTTTTTTTCCTTTTCTATGATATGGAATCAACACATAAAACATAGTACTTGTGGAACCAATTTCTTTTATTATTTGTGTTTACCTATCACACATTATGCATTTTCTTGTTTTTTCTTTCTCTCATTTCACGAACACGTACGGAAGCATGTTCGTAAGAAAGTTACCAAATTGACATAAGACTTGTTTTCGTGATTGTGACCAATTTCAGTTTCTAGAAAACGTGTATATATTTTAGAAAATATTTAACATATAAACATAGGTAAAAACTACTACCTCTCCCTACTTTTTTTTTCCTTATTTGGTGTATTGATTACACATCACAAGCCACTGCCATTGCATCTTGACTTTTGTCTTTTCCAAACTATATTCCTCCAATCTTCTCCCATCATCCAGTTTCACCGCGGAGCTCTGAAGTTGATGCTGTTGGGAATGTCCTTGAAATCATTTGTACTTTACTCTAGTTAAAGTTGTATTGTCAAGGTATTAGGTGGTTATAATGACAATCGTATAGTATTAGGTGGTTATAATGTTTTGCTAGAAACCGCTTATAATCTATGGATTGAGAATCTATTACTAATATTATATGATCCTATTGGGTCACACACCTAAGCAAGCTAGATCAACTTAATAATGAGATTATTGATGTTGGATTTTAGGAGTTAATTATTATATATATATGTTATATAAGATATATATATATATATATATTTATATATATACGTGAGATGCAAGAAGCAGATGTAATTATATATTCTTATTCACGTATACATAGAAGTGGGCTTGGCCCATTAGCTTAACTTAATTGGATTAGGTTAAACGTAGTTGTTATATTATAAAGCTAATGGCATCACGTTGGATGTCTAAGTGATATACGGTTCGTCAATTTTAAAACCTTGCAGAGACGAAGAGTTCGTCAATTTGAGAGATTTAATCTCAACGGCACTAGCATCCCGTCCTAATCTAGTTTGTGTGCGTGTGGATACCGGTAGAGGCACAACACTTGGTGTGCTAAACAATCTAGATCCATATCCGTTTACCGTTCCGCTGCAGAATATCCAGGTATATTCAAACTCTATGTTCTAGATTTATTTCAGTATTTGCATGAGATCTTGGCAAGCAAATTCATAGATAGTTTTATAAATCGTTTATAAACCGGTATGAATTCCTTCAGTGGTATCAGAGCCTACGTGCATAATATTGAATTTGAATCTAAATTTGTATATATATTTGATATATAACTTGGTTCTTCTAGATTATTTGAGCATATATAAAATTAATGAATTTGATTTAATAAGCGTGCTCAAAATAATTCAGAAAATCCTAAACATTGTAATTTGATTATATTTGTTTAAGCCGTTCATATGAGAATTAATATTTGTGATCTAATCATTTAATTAATAATCTCATACATGATTAGTTGTTATTAATAGTTACGTATTGAATTGTTCATATAAAAAATATTGACTTTTTAGAAAAGTTAAGATATTTTATATACGTAAAGTTGCATATTTGATTTGAAAGTGGGCACGTATTATGGTAATACTTGTTTCATGATTTCAAGAATAATATATGTATCATGTTACTTGTTAGATCGTACCAAATCGATCGTTGGTTTGTTTTGGTACGATTGGTTTGATTAAGTCTTAGTCTTGAGAAGACTTTGATATGTTTGAACTTCTTATTTAACTAAAATTTTAATTTGATTAAAATTTAGAATTAAAATAAGATTAATTATTTTCGATCCAATTAAAATATATATAAGATATATATTAATTATATTTACTTTTATATATCAGATATAAATTTTAAATATAAATTAAAATTTGATTAAAACTTAATTCCTCATTTAATATCAAGTATTTTGATGCCTCTCCAATTTTATCAACTGTCAAGGCTTGTTTCATTGTGTGATGGGCTTGCTAAGCAAGGTGTTCGCAATTACATGAGTGAGGCAGATGGTAATAGTTACCATATGAAATGAAATTGGTTTACTTAACTAAGCTATTAAAACGGTTTTGGGCTTAAAGGCATAGGTTGGATTTGACATAAGATGCCATCCAACAACCAAGAGTTATATTCGATATAATTAGCAATGGTGTTGCTTACCTAAATAACTAGATATTCGGGCGATGAGCCAAAGCTCACTTGAATTCTAGTAAAATATGGATCTTGGATCATTATATTCAATTTGAGGATTGTATTGTTTTGAATATAATATGAGTCTTCTTAATTGTTAAGATTTGTCTAATACCTGAACATCATATTAACATCTCATGTTCTTTTGATTCAGCTATGTCAACCCCTCACAGCTCATTTTCGCTGCGATCCGTCCTTGAGAAGGAAAAGTTGAATGGATCGAATTTTCTCGAATGGTATCGAAATCTGAGAATTGTTCTCAAACAAGAGAAAAAGGACTATGTCCTGGAGAAGAGTCTCCCTGAGAAACCTAAGACCAATGTTCAACATGCATATATAAATGCTTATGAAAAGCATGTCAGTGATAGGGTCGATGTGTGTTGTCTTATGTTGGCTACCATGAACTCAGACTTGCAGAAGCAATATGAGAACGTGGATTCGCCAATTGACATGATCACTAGCCTGAAAGGAATGTTTCAGGAGCAAGCACGAACTGAGAGATACCAAACGGTTAAGGCTCTCATTGAGTGCAAGCTGCCGAAAGACAGTCCAGTTAGTCCACATGTCATTAAGATGATGGGTTATATTGATAACTTGGCAAAATTGGACTGTGCTATCAGCCAAGAGTTGGCTACTGATCTCATCTTGCAGTCATTGTCGTCAAGTTATGATCAGTTTGTTATGAACTACAACATGAACAACTTGACAAAGACTTTGACCGAATTGCATGGTATGCTCAAATCAGCTGAGCCAAACATCAAGAAGGGCACCCCACATGTCCTTATGGTACAAGGGGGTAATAAATTTAAGAAATTCGGTAAGAACAAAGGAAAGGCTAAGACAAGCCGGGTTGAGAATCCGAGCAAGTCTGATCCTTCTTCTAAGTTCAAGCCAGGCCCTTATGATGGTGACAAGTGCCATTACTATAATAGTTCTGGACATTGGAAAAGAAACTGCAAAAAATACTTGGAAGATGTGAAAAAGAAGAAGACTTTTGAGACTTCTTCTTCAGGTATTTATGTTATAGAAGTAAATGTTGCTACTTCTAGTTCTACGTCTTGGGTATTGGATACCGGCTGTGGTGCTCATATTTGTGTAAATATGCAGGGCCTAAGCAACAGTAGAACTTTGGAGAAAGGACAAGTGGACCTGCGCGTGGGAAATGGAGCAAGAGTTGCTGCATTAGCCGTAGGAACATTTCATTTGTCTTTGCCTTCAGGCATGGTTTTAGAACTTAAAAATTGCTACTATGTACCTGCTATAAACAAGAATATTATTTCAATTTCATGTTTGGATTTGGAAGGATTTCATTTTTCGATTAAAGACAAGTGTTGTTCATTTGATCGTAGTGATATTTTTTATGGTAGCGGTCCATTATAGAATGGACTTTATGTTCTGAACCAAAGTGTGCATGTCTATAACATTAGTACCAAGAGATTTAAGTCAAATGACTCGAATCCAACTTTTCTTTGGCACTGTCGTTTAGGCCACATAAATGAGAAGCGCATTCAAAAGCTTCATAGCGATGGACTTTTAAAATCATTTGATTATGAATCATATAAAAAATGTGAATCTTGTTTGGTGGGAAAAATGACAAAGACTCCTTTTACTAGACACAGTGAAAGAGCTAACAATTTGTTGGGCCTTATACATAAAGATATATGTGGACCAATGAGTTTAAGTGCTAGAGGAAACTATCAGTACTTCATCACATTTACTGATGATTTCAGTAGATATGGTTATGTTTATTTGATGAAACATAAATCTGAATCTTTTGAAAAGTTCAAAGAATTTCAGAATGAAGTAGAAAATCAGCTTGGTAAAAGAATTAAAGCCCTTCGAACAGATCGAGGTGGAGAATATTTAAGCCAAGTTTTCATTGATCATCTAAGAGATTGTGGAATTGTTTCACAACTCACTCCTCCAGGAATACCACAATGGAATGGTGTATCCGAAAGGAGAAATCGGACTTTATTAGATATGGTTCGATCAATGATGAGTCATACAGATGTTCCATTATCCTTTTGGGGATATGCTCTAGAAACGTCTGCGTTTACGCTAAATAGATGTCCATCAAAATCAGTTGAAAACACACCATATGAGATATGGACTGGAAAAGTTCCTAATTTGTCTTTACTGAAAATTTGGGGGTTGCGAATCTTATGTCAAAAGGTTGATTACTGATAAGCTTGGACCCAAATCTGATAAATGCTACTTCGTTGGTTATCCCAAAGAAACCAAAGGTTATTACTTTTACAACCGCACTGAGAACAAAGTGTTTGTTGCTCAAAACGGTGTCTTTCTGGAAAGAGAGTTTCTTTCTAAGAAAAACAGTGGGAATAAAGTGCAACTCGAAGAAATTCGAGAAACGCAGGAGATTGTTCCGAATTCTGAGGAAGAGGATCAATTAGATTTACGAAGAGTCGTAGAATCTACACCTGTGGAACCTGAGGTGCGTAGGTCCGAGAGGACGCGTCACGAACATGATAGATATGGGGTTTGGGTGACGGATCATCATGATCTATTAATTATAGAGAGTGATGAACCTATGTGTTTTGAGGAAGCAATGATGGGCCCTGATTCCGAAAAATGGCTAGAAGCCTCGAAATCCGAAATGGACTCCATGTCAATAAACAAAGTATGGACTTTGGCGGATTTACCTGATGGTGTTAAAGCCATTGAGTGTAAATGGGTTTTCAAGAAGAAAACAGACATGGATGGTAATGTACAAATATACAAAGCTAGATTGGTGGCTAAAGGTTATAAGCAAATTCATGGTATAGACTATGATGAAACCTATTCACCAGTAGCAATGTTTAAATCCATTCGGATTCTCCTAGCAATTGCCGCTCATTATGATTATGAGATATGGCAGATGGATGTGAAAACGGCTTTCCTTAATGGAAATCTCGAAGAGGATGTGTACATGACACAACCTGAAGGTTTCACAGTTCCTAGAAGTGCTGGGAAGGTATGCAAACTTCAACGTTCCATTTATGGTTTGAAGCAAGCATCTCGGAGTTGGAATCTTCGTTTTAATGAGGCAATCAAAGAGTTTGATTTCATTAGAAACAAAGAAGAACCATGCGTTTACAAGAAGACTAGTGGGAGCGCAGTTGCTTTCTTAGTATTGTATGTAGATGACATACTGCTCATTGGGAATGACGTTCCTTTGCTAAATTCTGTAAAGACTTGGCTAGGAAATTGTTTTTCAATGAAAGACATGGGTGAAGCTGCTTATATTCTTGGAATAAGAATCTATAGAGATAGACCAAACAGGCTTATTGGACTGTGTCAAGATACTTATATTGATAAGGTTTTGCACAGGTTTAATATGCATGATTCCAAGAAAGGTTTTATACCAATGTCTCATGGCATTACTCTCAGCAAGACGCAGTGTCCTTCGACACATGATGAGCGAGAGCGGATGAGTAGAATCCCATATGCTTCTGCAGTAGGATCTATCATGTATGCCATGCTCTGTACTCGTCCAGATGTTGCATGTGCTTTAAGCATGACGAGTAGATACCAATCAGATCCAGGTGAAAGTCACTGGACAGCGGTCAAGACCATTCTCAAGTATTTAAGAAATACTAAAGATAAGTTCTTGGTTTATGGAGGAAGTGATGAGCTTGTTGTGAGTGGTTATACGGATGCCAGCTTTCAGACAGACAAAGATGATTTCCGATCACAATCTGGTTTCATCTTTTGTCTTAATGGAGGAGCGGTGAGTTGGAAAAGCTCCAAGCAAAGCACCGTGGCAGACTCTACAACCGAAGCTGAATACATCACTGCTTCTGAAGCAGCAAAGGATGCTGTTTGGATTAAGAAGTTCATTACTGGACTTGGTGTAGTTCCTAGCATCTCTGGTCCGGTGGATCTATATTGTGACAACAATGGAGCCATCGCTCAGGCGAAAGAACCCAGATCACACTAGAAATCCAAACACATTGAGAGACGATATCATCTCATTCGTGATATTGTTGATAGAGGAGATGTGAAGATTAGCAGAGTCTCAACGGATGCAAATGTTGCTGATCCTTTGACCAAACCTCTTCCAAGGCCTAAGCATGAGTGTCATACTTCTGCTGTAGGCATTAGATATCTTAAGATGTGATCTTAATTCTAGTGGGAGATTTTTATTTTATGATATGATGTTCATGTTTACATACATTTGATTTTATTTCAAATTTAATGAAATTTGTTTCAGTATTATTTAATTGTGTTATTAAATAGTAGTCCCAAAAATAGTTTATGTC
The DNA here is from genome assembly GCA_020283515.1 of Alliaria petiolata. Taxonomy (NCBI): domain Eukaryota; kingdom Viridiplantae; phylum Streptophyta; class Magnoliopsida; order Brassicales; family Brassicaceae; genus Alliaria; species Alliaria petiolata. The sequence goes on along the minus strand of JAHZTW010000004.1, from coordinate 21,635,133 downwards.
ATTCTAATAGGTCATCAAGTACGTGACTTGATCATGAAACCCTATTAGTGGAAGATGATATAAATTATTTAGGTCCATAGTCAAGGTTATTAACATGGGACTTAATAACTATGAATGACTAGTATGTGAGGTGACTGATGACTATGTTTCGTGAAGTCATTGATATGTTGTATCAAAGTCAATCACATAGATATGTGTTGGAGAACACAGTATCGGACTGACCCGCTATGAGAACTATACGAGATAGTTATATAAGTGTCATAAGAGTTCTCATCACAACTATAGAGTATAGTCCTTTGACCTGAGTTCATCATGTTTTCTTACATATGGATTGGTTCACTTTGACTTTATCAAACGTCAGCCGTAAAAGGTGATTATAAAGACATTGATTGGGTGTATTATGAATTGTGTAAGGATCAAGGATGGAACAAGAAGGAATTTGTCCCTCCTATATAACAGGAGATAAATATCTCTGGGCCTATCGAAGATTTGGTACTGAGAAATGCATGGCCGTGCTCAAATGGATTGAATGTCAATCGTTTTTTTTATCAGTATAAATCGGAGTTCGATAAACGTGATCTAGCTTAGTAAGGATGACACCGTTTCTTGCCTTATGCTCAGATCGAGATATAGAGACGAAAGGATTACAGGAATAGATGATTCCAGTACAAGTGAGAGATTGTTGGGAATGTCCTGAAATCATTTGTACTTTACTCTAGTTAAAGTTATATCGTCAAGGTTGACAATCGTATAGTATTAGGTGGTTATAATGTTTTGCTAGAAACCGCTTATAATCTATGGATTGGGAATCTATTACTAATATTATATGATCCTATTGGGTCACACACCTAAGCAAGCTAGATCAACTTAATAATGAGATTATTGATGTTGGGTTTTAGGAGTTAATTATCTTATTATATAAAGTAGGATGCATCAAAGTTATTTTTTAACATGATCGTGACACGTGGCAAGTTAATCGATTAGATTTTGACACGTCTTTTGATTAAATCTTATTATAAATAAAAATATACTAATCCTAAAAAGAAAAGGAAAATATTATTATTTTTAAGAATAAATAAAATAAAAGGAAAGGTAAAAAAGACATATATCAATTAAGAAAAGGAAAATCAAAACAAAAGTAAACAAGAAATTTTAATTTTACTATAAAAATGTCAAAGTTAGTAATTAATATGATCATGACACGTGGCAAGTTAATCAATAAGATTTCGACACATCTCAATTTATCGCTTTAGATTTAAAATGTTATTTTTAAAGAAAAAAGGTATTTCAATAAAAAACTCAAATTTATCGAATAAGATTATAAAAGTAAAATAAAATTAACTAGGATACATTTTAATATAATAAAAAGAAAGTAAAACAAAATGATCTATTTTATTTTAAGAAAAGGAAAATAAAAACAAAAGTTAAATTAGATTAGCTAAGTTATATTTCAAGTAAAAAAAAAAATTCTAGATGCTAATGATATGACATTAGACGATGATGAGTTCAATGTGGAGGAGGATAGCAAGAATCATGTAAAGAAGCTTTTGATGCGAATCTTGAGAAGCATAACTTCTATAGAGAGCAGAAATATCATAAAAGGAAGAAACAAAAAAAATTAAAAAAAAAATTTGATTAACTAGGATATATTTCAATTAAAAAAAGAAAATTAGATGCTAATAATATGACATTAAAAGATGATGAGCTCAATGAGGAGGGGGATATCAAAAATCATGTAGAGAGGCTTTTGATGCGAGTCTTGAAAAATATAACTTCTCTAGAGAGCAGAGAGATCATATTAGGGAGATGAATTTGAAGAGAACATAGACTTTATTTGCTTGAAAAGAGTTAATGGAAAAATTATTAACATACTCAAAGGACTCGAATTGCATACCCAAGTTTTTAACTATACGGAACAGAAAAAGATAGTTGATAAAGTGTGTGAACTATATGAAAAGTATGGTTAGTGTTGTTCAGGACCCGCAACAGATTATGTGTTTTAAATATTTTAATTGAAAATAAATGAAATTTAAAATAAATAAATAACTCTTAAGGTTCGATTTTGTATTTTTCATATATTTTTCTTGGTAGTAATCATATTTTTTTTTTTTTTTTTAAAACAATATTTTAATGATTTTTAAATTTTATTATAATATATTTGCGTATACGCGGATCATAATCTACATTTAATTATGATAAAAATAGGATAATTAATTTGTCAAAATTATATATATATATATATATTATTATATAAAGTAGAATGCGTCAAAATTAATAATTAACATGATCGCGATACGTGTCATAGTAAAAAAATAAAATAAAATAAAAGGATATATCTAAAGAAAACGGAATATAAAACAAAAAGATCTATTAGAATAAAATATATTTCAATATAAAAAAAATTAAAACAAAAGTATCTATTAGAATTTAAAAAAAGGAAAAAAAATTAAATAAAAGACTTTTGACGCGAGTCTTGAGAAGCATAACTTCTCTAGAGAGCCGATAGATCATATACGGGATATGACTATGAAGAGAAAGAAAGACTTTGTTTGCTTTGAGAGAGTTAATGGGGAGATCGTTAACATACTTGAATGACACAAATTGCATACCCAAGTTTTTAACGCATTAGAACAGAAAAAAATAGTTGATAAATTGTGTGAACTACAAAAGAAGTAGGGTTAATGTTGTTTATGTTGCTTAGAATCTGCAACAGATTTTGTGTTTTGAATATTTTAATTGAAAACATATGAGAATTAAAATAAATAAATATCTCTTAGGTTTCAAAAATTGAAAACATATGAGAATTAAAATAAATAAATAACTCTTAGGTTTCGATTTTGTGTTTTTAATATATATATTTTTTAAAGTAGCTATCCGATTTTGTTTTCTATTTTTTTTAAAAAAAAACATTTTAACGGGTTTAAAATTTTGTTATTATAAAACAAAGGGATCTATTAGAATTTAAGAAAAGGAAAAAAAAATAATAAGATTAACTATGATATATTTCAATTAAAAAAATGAAATCATATATGCTAATGATATGACATTGGATGATGATGAGCTCACTGAGGAGGAAGATCATGTAGAGAGACTTTTGACGCGAATCTTGAGAAGCATAACTTCGGTAGAGAGCAGAGAGATCAAATACGGGAGATGACTATGAAGAGAAAGAAATACATTGTTTGCTTGGAGAGAGTTAATGGAGAGATCGTTAACATACTCGAATGACTCGAATTGCATCCAAGTTTTTAACGCAGCAGAATAAAAAAAAGACAGTTGATAAAATATGTGAACTACAAAAGAAATATGGTTAATGTTGCTTAGGGTCCGCAACAGATTCTGTGTTTTAAATATTTTAATTGAAAACATATGAGAATTAAAATAAATAAATAACTCTTAGGTTTCAATTTTGTGTTTTTAATATATATTTTCTTAAAGTAGTAATCCGATTTTGTTTTCTATTTTTTTTTATAAAAAAATCTTTTAATGGGTTTAAAATTTTGTTATTATAAATCCGCGTAAAACGCGGGTCCTAATCTAGTTATATATATATATATATATATATTATAAGATATACATATATATATTATGTTATATAAGATATACACATATATATATATACGTGAGATGCAAGAAGCAGATTGTTATGAATAACTTGTATTCTATGTATTATTATGGAGGACCAATGGTCTCTTTATATAGTGGTTACATCAAGGAGAGAAAAGGAAATTGTCCTTTTACTACTCATACAAGGAATAGGAAAACTTCTACTAATCCTATTGGTATTAGGAAAAGGAAATCCTATCTCTAATAGGACTTGGTCTTCACGCCGAGACTAGACCACGGATTGGGCCTGATGAACTGAGCCGGTTATGGACATCCAAACCTCAATGGTTTATAACACTCCCCCTTGGATGACATAACCGTATGTAATGATGATGGGATCTCAGTAATACGCTTGGGGAATGCTGCCTCATTAAAACCTTACCAAGGAAAACCCAGTGGGACAAAACCTTAGTGAAGGAAAAAGAGTACATCACGTATTACTCCCCCTAAAATAAACATCACTGAAGGTACTTCAATTGGCGCATGCCAATCTGATGCATAAGCTTCTTGAGCGTGGAGGTTGGAAACGACTTTGTGAAGAGATCGGCTGAGTTGTCACTTGAGCGGACTTGGAGCACCTGGAGTTCACCGGCCTTCTGTAGGACGTGAGTGAAAAAGAACTTTGGCAATATGTGCTTCGTCCGATCTCCTTTAATGTACCCACCCTTCAACTGAGCTATGCATGCGGCATTGTCTTCGTACATGCTGGTCGGTTCTTCTTTCCCTTCTGTCATCCCACAATTTCGTCTAATGTGTTGAGTCATTGACCGTTGTGTGGATCCGAAAGGTAACCTGCATCAGCAAAACCAACTAATCCTTCTTTGTTAAGGTTAGTATAAAATAGACCCATGTCTTTCGTCCCTTTCAGGTAACGAAATATGTGTTTGATCCCATTCCAGTGCCTCTGGGTCGGACAAGAACTGAATCTTTAAAGGAGGTTCACGGCAAAGCATATGCCCGGCCTAGTGTGACTAGCCAAGTACGTTAACGCTCCTATAACACTGAGATATGGCACTTCGGTACCAAGGACCTTTTCGTCTTTCTTTACTGGACCGAATGGATCGTTGTCCAGGCCAAGGCTTCTCACCATCATTGGGCTAGTCAGTGGGTAAGCCTGGTCCATATTAAATCGCTTGAGTACCCTTTTGCGATAATTACAAATCCCTTATCGAATTTCTTTATGAATATGCATGGGATCGTCTTTATACCCCTCTTTCACTAAGTACTCGCTTAGTCTATTGTTTCAATCCATAGAGCGATTTATTCAGCTTAATACAATGCTGGTCTCGAGAACTTCTTTTATCTTTCAGCTATATCCCCTCTGGGACTTTCGTATAAATTTTGTTATCCAGTGGAACATAGGCTGCTTACTATATCAATTTGATTTCTTTCTTATGTGTCCAGACATCATAAACTTTCGAGTTTGTAGCAGCACCCACCACATTTGGAGTATATCTCCTTATAATTTATTCCTTAGTCTCTGTGAGTATCCTTATGTAACCAAGCTATCTCGAAATGCTTGTAAAACATGAACACTTTAGATCATGTGGTCTCACGATTTTCTTTTCTTCACATGATTTATTTATCCACTGGTTTAATCATCTGATGGCGTTTTCTTATGTGGTCAATACGCCTGCCACTTTCATAATCCCACGTTTTCTTTTATCTTATGAATGCATTCTTATTCGTGGGTTCTGATCCTCGCTTGTTTCTTTATTGTTCAAGTGCTACTATCTTGTACGCGCTTTCTTATACATTTTGGTGTTAACACTCTTATGTAGTTCCTATTTTGATCCGGACATGATTTGATCGATCTGAGATTTCATAATCCATGACCTTTATTACCTTGCAGCTTGGCGTCCCAAGCTACATGGTTTGGTACCTTAGATGTTCAGCTGGCCAGCCTTTATATCTCTATGTCTGGTCTGGTTTCCTTAATAAACCCGGATTTATATTATGTACCCTTTTCCGCGGTTTCTTATCTTATGGAACTTATTGGTCTATCTTGTATAGACTCCGTAGCAACTTGATTGTGTCTCTAAGACATCAATTTCGTGGTGCTTAAGCTGATATGACTTAGTCATTCTTTTCTTTTCGGGTCAATGTGTCTGGCATCTGATTATGCTAGCTTTATATGATCTTTGTATTTGGACGTCCTTAAATCTTTTTTCTAGTCCGAGGATCTTGCCAAGACACCGATGGTTGATACCATTTCATTTCTCTTATCAGCTTATTACGTTTCTCCTTATAATGTTGGATATTCAGATTCACTTAAAAACTCATGTAATCCGTGTTCCTTGGCCACTAAATAGATCACCCATATTTGGCTCAAAGGTTTCTTTAAAAAAATTCGTAGGAGAAACATTTCTTATCCAACATATATATTCCCAATCTCCAATCTCCTTATGACATTCCATCTTAGACGGCACATATGTATGTGGTGGTTTTATTCAAAATCTCTTAAGATGGTATATGTCTGGCTCATGACCCGTATTCAATCTGAGATGGGAATATCAATGCTCACTTATATGGCTGATGCATATTGATCTTATATACATGTAAAACTTGTGATGTCTCCAAGCTGATAAACTTTAGGGTCTAAACCTTATAGGTAATGACTTTATAAAACTCGGCCAAGTCTTCTTATGATCATCGAAATTGTAGTATAGTCATGGACCACGGGTTTGTCCTCACTCCCCCTCATGAATATACTATAATTTTGTGATGCTTGAGACAATAAATCTGATGAGTTTCCCTTGTGCACATGTAACACAACGTGAGACTCTATGGGATAACTCTTTGTGCCGTTTTCATGATCAATCTTTGCATCAAGTTTTGGACTTGGATGGCTAGTCCAGTCATGCCATATAGTGTAAATTTCGTGGGGTATACCAATTGTGGTTACCATGGCTTTTGCCTCTATCATACTGATCTTTGGCATAGTCTAGATTAGTAGAGTATAGTCTCGACCATTTTCTTTTAGTGCCTTAGGCGATCTTAAGGAACTTTCATTTCCTTTTGCCCATTGTTTCTATTTGGAAACCATTCTTATAACTCAATGGGCTTTGTATGGGTGAGAAATTCATGCCCTTTTAGGCAATGCCTTTTGGTCGAGATTTTATACTTGCAATAAAACAAGCAATAAAACATTCATATTATCAAGCAAGAATCAAACAAGATAATAGCAATAAAATAAACTCAAAGTAGTTTAATGCCAAA
>JAHZTW010000004.1:21558888-21611879 GCA_020283515.1 Alliaria petiolata | reverse complement strand
TCATAGTCCTGCCATTGGGTCTCTTCCATGACCCTCTCTATGAGATCTACTTCCTCACCCTCAGCAGTCAAAATACTAGTAATGTCCTGAAGTATAACGAAAAACAAATAGGGTCAGTCACAATTGAACTAGTTGTACTATTCGAACTAGTTGTACTAATCGGACTAGTTGTTCTATTCGGACTAGTTGAACTAGTCGGACGAAAATCTTTGTATAACAAAAAGTGAAATACCTTTGTATCTCCAAGATGCTCATTTATCGAATCCAACGAATATCCAGTTGTGCCAGTCTGCGTGAACTCCCACTTGCACATTCGTGGACAATCATCCTCTGCATTTCTTACTTTCACCCGAAATTGTGTCTTTAGGGTTGGAATACATTCAAACGCCAAAATCTGCACATATAATTAGACCAGTTAGAATAGTTGTACTATTCGGACTAGTTGTACTCATAAAGAAATACGACTTACTTCCAAAGGGTTGAGGAACCCAGGAAACGTCCAACTCGCTTTCTCTGTGATCGATCCTTTGAAATGGTTCACCATATGGTAAATCTCTTTGATGTTGTCATCAAAATTAAACCGTCCCCACGGGAATGTCTCACACAGCTCCAGACTATCAACCATCCTCAGAATGAAAGGCTCTATGGCTACTCCATGCTTCGATCTCCCTCTTATCACTGTCTCCAAGAAGTACAGGACAGCCATCTTTAGCCGATTCCTACCGCCACTATACCTCATCCCCTGAAGCGCTTTTAGCACAACTTCAGCTGTAACTTTTTGGCCTTCACGAAAATGGTTTTTAACAAACCTCATGCCACCTAAATTCGTGTAATTGGCTGGGTACTCGTGGCAGTACAGTCCCGAGAGGAGAGCATGCTCTCTGATGGAGTATCTAACGGGCACTCCATTTACCACAAACCAAGCCTGTCTACCCTTGTCCGTTTGTACCGTGCGTAGAAGCAACATCCACAGCCCCATCACCTTTCTGGTTGCATAAGTCTTCATGTGAAATAGGTTCTTGAACTGCGGGTGGTTTAGAAACCAACTCTTCTCATCCTCTTCCAAAGTTGGAAATATTTCCTCCTTAAATCTGTGTTGCAAGCATTTGGTACTTAGCTTACATCCATTTCCATATTCAGTGGGATTGAAGAAATATCCGAGAGGCCGCATTGGTTCTTCTACATCATCATCATCATGCTGCAAAAATAAGGAAACCGATTTAGTATACTTCTGTCAAACTAGTACGACTAGTACGATTACTAGGCCAACTATTATGATCACTACACCAACTACTCTCAAACTAGTACGACTAGTACGATTAGTATGAGTACAATCTAGTCATACTATTCAGACTAGTTGACCTACTCGTACTACTCAGACTCGACATTTCATACTAGTTGAACTAATTAGACTATTTATAATAACTGTTCTAGTTGAACTACTCATACTAGTCGGACTAGTTGGACCCAATTATATGTACATCAAAATTTAGGGTTTACCAGTGGTGCTGGTTGACCTGGTGGTGGACCAGACGACGAACCGATTGCCGGTTCTGTAATTGGAGGAGGGCCGGTTGCCGGTTGCACCGTCGGAGACACATAAATTTCTTCTTCTCGTTCAGTACCGGAGGCAAACTTTCTTCTCCTGGTTCAGCCATCGGACCCGCCGGAAGCGGAGCAGTGGACTTTGATTTCTTTCGCGACTTCTTCTCTTTTCCTCGCACAGGACCCTTTCTTTTCTTCGACGACGGCAGCGGATTTTCTTCTTCTCCTTAAGTTACCGGACCCGGAGGAGGCGGAGCATTGGAAGTTCCGTCTTTTGATTTTGATTTCGATTTCTTCCTCGGATTCTTCTCCGCCTCTGTTTTCTTCTTCGCCGGCGGATTTGAACGGCGATTTGAACTCGACGGCGGCGGCGATGAACTATGATCCGGCGAAGGCGATCTCAACCGAACCCCTCCTTTCCTACGCGGTGCCATGAGATCGATAAATTAGGGATTTGATCAGATTTTGATCGGTGGTTCTCGGAGAAGATGAAAAGTTGAAAGATCTGTGGTTTCTCGGAGAAAATGAAAAGTTGGGAAAGTACAACGGTTTGATCGAAAACATAAGGAATTGGAAGTTGTTTTCTGTTTGGGTCTGGGCCGATTTTAGTTATATTTTTGGGCCAAAACCCAATAGCTAATTCAGAAGATAGTGGTTTGGTTGGTTTGTAATTCAGCTGATTTCGGATACCCTCCTTCGTCTTTTCACGCGTTTTTATTAAAAAAAAAAATTGAAATGTTAAAAGAGGGGTATTTCAGCTCTTCCTCTTGTACGGAGGGGTAAATGAGATTAGTCTCCGACAGATATTTGTATTTCCATACTTTACACGTTAACCGAGGAATTGGGCGGATTGATATAACGAAAATTGAAGTTTATAATTTTTTCCTTTTGTTTGGGACCGTCCGATGGATATGGTATTAATTGCGACCCAGATCCAGTGGTTGGGGTGTATTCGTACTATTTTTGCTAGGTGCGATTAGTAATTGGCTTGAAGGGGTTTGGTAGTAGATTAAGGGTTTTCAGATCTTATTGTTTCTCTGTATCGAAACGTTTAAACTGGGTAATATGGTCGATCACTGCCTTGTTATATGTGGCGAGTGGAAGTGTTCAACTTTGATGAAATGGGATTTTGTGGTGGACAAGAGTAGAATGGCTAGGGTAGTGGAAGTTAGGGATGATATGAGCATAGCGGAGTTGCAGTCGGTTGTCCTTGCAGAATTTTGTTTGTTGGGGTCGTCTGGGGTTACGGTGGCTCTTAGTTACTAGCCACCTAATACGTCTGAGCTGGCGTCTGGGATAACGACACCGCCAGTGTTGGTGACAAATTTGGGGGGAATAAAGTTTTTTTTTAGGCATTTTCGGCTGGACAGTTCTATGAACATGTTTGTGTCGTTTGGAACGGAGTGTGAAAGAAAGGTGAGCGAAGTAGTGGTGGAGAGGAGTGAAAATTGTTTTACGACACCTCTTCCGTACAAACGAAATGCTACTGTGTTTGAAGAGGGTTGTGGGTCTGCGAGGGGGAAATGCACTCCCAATGTGAGGAGTCGTTACTCATCAGAAGAAGTTTTGGGGTGCAGCGAAAGAGTGGTGGGGTCCGTATGTTTGAATAATGGTTCTACTGTCGGGTCGCAAAACTATTCTGATTGTTTAGAGGATTCCATAATCCTTAGGGAGATTGAGTTAGCGGTGGAGACGATTCTGAACTTGAGTGCTGGGAATAAGCAGTCAACAAATAGCTTAGGTGCTGATGACGAGGATACTGAAGATTATTATGGAGAATTGGCAGAGGGTGTTGAGGTTCGTCCTGTTTGGTATGATTCAGAGTTCTAGGAGCCTTTGATAGATGATCCATTAGGCGGTTCGGATGCGGCTGACCGATTGTGTACTGCAACTGGAGTTTTTGGTCATAAAGAAAGATATGTTCGGATGGAGGGCTTGGTTTTGGGCGAAATTGCTGAGGGTGTTGGAGGGAGAGATAGTGAAAACATCCCTGAGTGGACTGGAGTAAGTGGACAAAAATCGGCTGGTCAAGAAGTACCGAGGATAACTGGACGTGGACAAGTTACTCGAGAGGATAGGGTACCGCTTCATTTGGTTGACGATGAAGAGTTTGACATTCCACCGTTGTTTGACAACACTCAGTATGTGAATGTAAAGATTCAAGATCTGGATATAGAGGGTGTGGACGATGGGAACTACGTAGGTAAGCTGTTTGGCAGCAAAGAGGAATGTCGAATTGCTTTGGCAATTTACGCAATAAAGGGTATGTTTACCTTCAGGCAGTCACGGACGAAGCTTCACTATTTCGTGTTGAGTTGTGTTGACGATCGTTGTAACTGGAGAGTTTTTTCACGGGAAGTTGGCGGATGTGGTTATTACGAGATTAAGAAGGCGCAGTTGGAGCATACTTGTGATAGAGACACACGAAATGCGTACAAGAAGAAAGCATCGTCGCGGGTGATTGTGGCTGTCTATAAAGCTAAATATGGAGATCCTGAAAGTGGTCCTCGGGCATTCGAGTTGCAGAAAATGGTCCTTGAAGATTTGAGGGTTAGTGCCTCATACATGAAATGTTATAGGGCGAAGGAGAAAGCTATTGGCGATGTTAAGGGTTCGGATGAGGATTCATATATAAGCTTCCCTGTTCATTTGTATTTGTTGAAACTTGCGAATCCGGGTACAGTGGCTGAGTTGGAAACAGAAAAAGACGAGGGCGGAATGGATAGGTTTTTGTATGTTTTTATTTCATTTGCTGCTTCTATTATGGGGTTTCGTAAGGTAAGGCCATTAGTTGTACTGGACGGAACCCATCTTTGGGGGATGTATAAGGGTGTTTTGTTGACTGCTTGTGGACAGGACGCTAATTTCCAGGTTTATCCACTAGCTTACGCAGTAGTGGACAGCGAGAATGACAAAGCTTGGACATGGTTTCTGTTAAAGTTGGAGCGTATTTTGGCGGATAGTCCGGTATTAACGATAGTGTCAGATAGACACCCATCAATATACAAAGAGACATGATCTCAAATGTCACTTTTGCTCAAAACCAAATCCCTTATATCCCTTTTTAATCTCTTATATCCCTCCAAATGTGAAAAGACAAATTTATCCATTAAATTAATTTTACAAAAGAAAAAGAAAAACAAAATTACAAAAGAAAAAAAAATGAAAGACACGGCTTACTGCTTCTTGCTCGCCGGCTCGAGCTAGTCGACGAAAAAAAAACAGAAAATTGAAACTAAACTAGAGCTCGTTCTCAGCTCAGTCGCCGGATCGCCGCCACCGTCGATCCTTCGCCGCCGTTTCTTCGCCTAATCGTCTCCGCCTTCCTCTAGCTACATTGTGATTTAAAATCCAGGTCTGTTCTTCAACACGTTGGTAGTTGAACTGCATTATTTGGAATTGGAAATTGAGGAATTCAATTCATTTTGGGCATTAGATTTTTGAGTATGCACATTGGGTGTTTTACCATGGTTTCTGGGTCGATTAGGACTTTAAATTGGTAACAAATGGAATACAGTGGAAGAATCGTATTGAATTGTAAGTAGATTAGAACCCAAATCGATCCAATTTGAGTTCTTGCGATAGGAAAACTGGGTGAAACTAGTACTACTGGTAAATGTAGTATAACTAGGAAAACTGGTATTACTGAAAATCATGATTTATTGAGTAAAACTTGGTGCAACTGGTATTACTTAGTTTCAGAGAAGGTATAACTGTGGATAACTAGTATTACTAATTGAGGTTTTTGTATTATTTTTGCAGGATACAATGAGCAACAACGTAGGCATACATTTTAAATACCAAGGTTGCATGTATAGTTTAATGTTGAAGACACAACTTTCTCGATGATAGAAGCTAAGATATACAAGAAGCTTGGCTTAGATGAAAGTAAGGTTAAATTGTGATTGTGTTACACTCCAGTGCTGCTGGATTCTGAGGGAACTCGATGTGAGGATGAGTTGATTATTTCTGATACTGAGGATCTGTTTGTTTATATGGAGAACCGTAAATGTATTTTGTATGTAGAGATCATCAGTAGATCGAAACTGCCCAAGGAAGTGTCGAGAGTGGACAAAAGTTCTGTTGGTATGAACTATGTGGAGTTGCATTCTACTGATGAAGAAATCGGAGCTAATGCCATTACTTTGTACGTAGACAAAGAACAAGCAAAACAACAATATGAGACGATAGAGGATGATGATGATACATCATGTGGTGAATGCGAGGATAACAATATGGATAGATCGGATATGCGTGATGAATATGATGAAGGAGCAGCTGTTGTAGAATGTAGTCAGTTTATAGAGGCATGGGAAGACGGTTTGGGTGTGAGTGTCCGTCAAGAATTTCAAAATAGGAAGGCATTGCAAGAGTTGGTGGATAGAGCCGCATTTGTTAACTGTTTTGGTTATGTTGTAAAGAAGTCGGATAAGACGCGATTAGTGCTAAAATGTACTCGAGAAAGCTGTCAATGGGGTTTACGAGCTGCAAGGATTCCAGAATCGTGGACAATGGCATATATGAGGACAATTTATCGAGTGCCAGATAGGTCTGTATGGAATGTTCCAGATTACATCAAAGAGGTGCATATCATACCTCCGGATCTAGTCACAAAGAAGGGGAAAAGAAGAGTTAAAAGGTTTCCATCGGCTGGAGAACGGCGTCCAAGGACGCAAAATAAAAGGCGGCCAAGACAAGGACTCCAATGGTTGTTATTTGGAAATTTTAGTAGTGTTTGATTTTCTCTTCAACTTCTGTTTTGTAAAACATCTATGTAAAACTGGTTTTTCGTTATGTAATACTATATATTGCTTATGTGGCTATTGGGTAATACATGTATAACTGAGCATTACTGAGTACACGTATATCTAGTAAAACTGGTAATAATAAGCGGACGTATATCTGAGAAAACTGATATTACTGATTACAGTTGATTATGAAAATAATTAATTTTGATTTTGATAAAATCTTAACCAAAAAAATGCATAAAACGTTGTAAATGTCAGAAATGAATTAGATAATTTGTATGAAGTAGGAAATTATGATTTTATATCATATTAGGTTATTAAAGAAGAATGTATACAATATACTCCTTATACTTTTAAGGTCACTTTGTAAATTAAAACTAACTTAGGATGACAAAGTTACAGAAATCTTCAATTCAAACATAACATTACATGAATCAATCATAATTATATTTTAATTGATTTATATCAACTGTAAAACTAAGAAAACAAATGTTAAGATTAGGTAATACTAATTAAACTGGAAAACATCCAAAGTAGAACTATTTGGATTTTTCGTAGAACTACTATATTCTGTATAACTAAGTGCAATTTTTTTGGCGCCCAAACTTAATTTCTCCAAATTTTTTGGCGCCCAAACCTCTAAATTCTCAATTATTTGGCGCACAAAACCTAAAATCTCCAAATTTCTTCCCTTTCTTCTCATTTTCTTTCATTGCCAAATTTTCCAATTCCCCTCTCTCTCTCTTTCCTCTCTCCTTTCCCCTCTCTCATTCTCGAACTTCTCTCGAGCTCCTCTCTTTCTGTATTCCGAACATCTCTTGACTATTGACCCGACCTATAGTGACGAGAAGAGGAATAAGAGGCTAATCGACCGGCTTTACTTTATCGCCGATGGTGACTATGGCATTCCGACAAGATGTCCTTGTGGAGGAAAAATCATAGAAGAGACCTCTCAAAACGAAGCCGACCTAGGAAGGAGATACTTGACCTGCAATGTGTTTAAGGTATAATTTCGGTTCGAAATTCGTTTTTAAGGAACATCTTCGGGTTTTAATTTTAAATTTTATGGTGTAGGATGATGGCTATCACATAAGAAAAATATGGGTTCAAGCTGTCGAAGAAGAGGTTGCTAGGTTAAGGAAGGAAGTTGATGAACATGAAGTTCAGATCAAACAATTGCGTTTTGAGCAAAAAAAAAATGCTGACGAGATTGCAAAGTTGAAGGAGTTAGTGGCGGGTGTTGTGGGTCGTGATCTTTAAGACCTTTATCTTTGTTTTGTAAGACTTTTCTTTATTTGTTTACTCGTTTTGTAGCTCCTCTCAGCACCTTATCTATGTCGTGTCTATGTTTTATAAGAGTTTTCTATGTTACAACATAATTCTACATAGTAATTCTAGTAGTACGAATTTCAAAAAAACCATAGTTTTACATAGTAATTCTAGTAGTACCGAATTCAAATACAACATAATTCTACATAGTAATTATAGTATTACGAATTTAAAAAACAACATAACTTTAACATAGTAATACCAGTAGTCCCGAATTCTAGTAGTACGAATTTCAAACATACCAAATTCTAAAACATACCAAATTCAAAAACATACCAAATTCAAAAACTACAAGTCCAAACAACCAACATAAGAAAAAGAGAAAGTTTTCACTCCTTATCGTTTCTGTTTCGTCGACCGTGTGGCAGGCCTACTCGTGGCAATCCGTTTACCAACCTTTTTTGACGTCTCTCCTCTTGTTTGCTCCTGCACGTAAGCTTCTAATGGTGCAACTCTGTCAGCCAACCCATCAACTCTTTCGCCCAACCCATCAACCTTGTCCTCTATTACCTTCAACCGTTCGCCCATACCTTTAACGACCTCGACCAATTCAGTTAAAGGCGTGTTTACCTCACTTGTATTGTCGGCTATTTCAGGTTCCACTCGCACTCGGGAAGCCACATCTTCGTTGTACATCTCTTCAAAGCATATGGTATATCCTTGACCAAGACGACGCATCCAACTGTCAACAACGACATCATGCTTATCATCGACGTCATATTTTTCCGTGATTCGAGCCAGAAGAGATTTTTCTTTATCTCTAGCCATTAGGATACTATCAATGTTCTGTGAATGCAAACAATGAATATAAAGTTTAAAATCAAAACAACCCAAAATAATTCTCATGCAAAGGATAACTAACCTTAGTTCCACCAAGTTTTTCATTTATTTTCTCAAGAGGAAACCCTTTTATTTCGCTTTTCTTAAACCTTGTTTTGCACATCCGAGAGTAACTCATGTCTGCGCCTGGATTACCTTCTCGGAAACTGATATGAGTCAAATTTACCCTAAAGCAACTCTCTCAAATTAAGAGATCAGTTGTAGTACTTAGGGATCGAATCCACAGAGAAGGGATAGTCACACAACGAACTTCTAATTTCGAATTAAGCTAAGTAGAAAGATGGAATTTAAAACACAGAAAGCAATTAAAAACGGTGTAAGTTCAGGAGACGAAACGCTAGGTTCAGGGAAATTCTCAGGTGATCTAAATTGCAGGTCTAGACAGAATGTTAGGAATTATTAAGATATGTTCTAGAACTCGAATCACTAATGTAAAATCAACCAACTCTCGCTGCGAAGATTATCTATGTCTAAACCCTAGAATCCCAAATCTCTTTGCGAATCCTAATAATTCAAACAAGCACTAAAGTTCGGGTTCGATTGTTCACAAAATCTTAAACTAAATCTCTTTGCGAATAGGTATTTTGCTCATCTAACATTAGTTCAGACAATTAATAATACTCTCGCATCTATTAATTAACCTAAGATCAGATTCTAGGTCATGAAGCTAGAATAAGCATTAAACACAAATCCAGATCAAGAACTCTAATGATTTTATCCTAACAATTTAATTTGACCTAACAATTCATCAATCACCTTTGAAAAACCCTAAACCTAACTAGCAAACTACTCAGACATGATTAATGAAACAGAAATCATAATTTGAATAAAAAGCATAAAATAAATCAATAGAAGAAAATAAAGGAGTTCCAAATTTGCTATAAGGGAGTCAAATTCTTTTCTCCAAAAACCTAAACTTCTATGATTCTTAAAGTATGAGATTATGCCTAAACAATGGCTGAAAACTATATTTATAGGCCTAAGTACGAGTCTTCAATTCCCAAAAAGATTAGGAAAAGTCTTGGAGATTTCCTTTTATTCAAAATATGGAAACTTCTTGATTCTGGAAATTGGAAAACCTGGTGTCGATCGACACTACATGGTGTCGATCGACACCTTGCGTGTAATTCCAGTCTTGACTTCATCACTTCGTGACTTCATTCCATTAAGCTCCAAAATTCATCCAAATCTCCAATTTATCTTCAATTGTACCTGAACTTGCAAAGACTCTATTTAGACTCGAAAATAGCCAAAAGACTCTATAAAAACACTTATATCATGGTCTAAAAATGGGTAAAAACCATGATATATCAACTCCCCCAGACTTAGCCTTTGCTTGCCCTCAAGCAAAACAGAAACTTAGAATGAAGTAGAAGTTTGAAAACAGGAACTTCCAAGTACTTCTTCAAAATGCCACATTGATTAACACTTATTGAATCCATATGATATTAGAGCCAGCCTTTGGAAATGTTCAATGTACTTACCACAAGCTTAGCAATCTCCCAGTTCAAATCCAGATCCTTTCCTTGGTAAAAGATTCGAACTCTAATATTGGTAAAAGATTCGAACTCTAATATTGGTAAATACCAAAACAAGATATTCTCATACAGCTCCCCTATTTTCTCTTCCCTTAGTAAACTTCTGGCCATTTTCAGGGTGTTCTAAGATCTTTTCATTGACTCTTCTTATTCTTTTTGGGATCTCTGGAATAGTGCTACTCTCTACTTGTGTTCCTTGTGAAGAGACAGGTTCAAGAGCATCACTAATATTGTTCCTTGTGAGGAGACAGGCTCATGACAAAGGCACTATTCCAGACTTAGACTCTTTTTTCTTTCTTTTCTATTCTCAAGGGAAGATCAAGGAGAGACTGCAATTGCCTATCTATTCGGACTGAAAGAGGAATCAAGTTCTGCGCATACCTAGTTCTTTGTAAGGAGATCTGAACTCGTTCTGTTAGACTGATTCCACTTGCAGCTTTCTACTTAGTAAGTCCTGCAATCAACTCTTATAGCAATGGTTCTTCAAGTGTCAACTTCATGTGGTTAGTTCCTAGAAAAACTGAAAGTTCCTACTAATTTTGACTCAATAAAACAATTTTTGAAAACTTTTGACTCAAGACTCTCAAAACAAAACACAAAGTCAGTAAACACCTCCCCCAGACTTAAACAACACTGTCCCCAGTGTTATCAAGCCCGGAGTTGGCTAAAAGAAAGATTAGAAACAACTTAAAAGACCAGATAGAAGACTTACCTTCGTCTGCGCGTGGTGTCGATCGACACAGAGGGTGTCGATGGACACTGGTCTGTGTTGAATCCAATGTCTCCTTTTTCAACTGACTGAAACTAGGACTTAAGTAAAACCAAAACAAAAAAAAAGAAAAACGTACCTAACAGCGGGTTTCCTCCCACTCAGCGCTCGTTTTCAGTCATTAGCTTGACTGTGTCGGGATTCAGACGTCTGGTGGATCAGAGGGTGGCATCGAATGCTTCCCAGACGAATGTCTTCTCATCCATGGTGGTGTATAAGCAGTAGGTGCATGTAAGCGACAGAAGAATTTAGGAACAACAGCAGGGTGGGACTTGAGTTCGGGTGGGATACTCCTTTTTCCTGCAGAATCATCAAAAGAAACACCAAGCCTTCTACGAGAATCTCGTGGCTTGCATGAGTGTGAAGCAGGTTTTGAACCTTTTAAATTCTTATTGAGATGATCAGGAGGTTTGGAATTGAGTGCAGGAAATGCGTACCTTTTCTTTCTTCGAGGTTTCTGAGCTGTAGGATGTGAAGGCATCTGTTTGATAACATGAGATGGACTTGCAGCGTTGGAAGCGACTTCTGGTGTGATCCGCGAAGTGTGTCGATCGACACTAGTGGTGTCGATCGACACCATCTCTGCAGCTCGAATCTCTACACGTTTTCTCCAATTCAGCTCTGCAATCCTTGCTTCGATGACAAAAACGTCGTCCTCCATCAACTTAGCATTGATTAGAACTTCATCTTCACCCATAGTCCTGAAGATATGATTGTCTCTACTCCAGTCTTCAAGCTCCACAACTTTCTCAGAAATCTCAGCCAATGCTTCTTGAACAACCAGCTTGTTCACTTGTTCTTTAGAATCAGCTTCCTTGACATTCCCAGCAGTAGTGTCATCCGAACTTTCCATGATTGGACCTTCATCTATGGACATCTCTACTGAAAAAGCTTGACCATCAATGGTGGATGGTCCTCTTAATTTGTCCATGTCAAAGTTCATGACAACTTCACCTAAATCAAGCTCCATTTTCCCTTTTCTCACATCAATGATGGCACCAGCTGAAGCCAAGAATGATCTTCCTAAAATAAGAGGATCTGCAGGATCTTCATCGTACTTCAAAACCACAAAGTCTGTGGGAATCATGCAGCCTTCAATCTTCAGGGGAACATCATCTAAGAAACCTTCTGAGAATCTCTTTGATCGATCAGCTAGGAATAGAGAGATACTGATTGGCTTAAAATCAGTCATACAAAGTCAAACAGCAACTGAGTATGGTATCAAGTTGATACTTGAACCTAAATCGCAGAGAGAACGAGGAAACCTTCATGTTGATATTGAGCAATCTAGCACAAAGTTTCCTGGATCAGGTAACTTCTCTGGAATCCTCCTCTGAATCACAACACTGACTTGTTCAGAAACCCACACCTTCTTCTTCTTCCTTGGAACTATGTTTAAGAGAATTGCAGTCATTTCTCTGGTAAGCAACGCTCCTTCCTCAGGACTAATGCCATTGACAACCATTCTCTTGACATATCTTCTTAATGCAGGTGAAAGTCGGACTGCATCAACTAGGGGTAACTCAATCACCAGCTTATCCATCATCTCCTTGCATCTGGCTTCTTCTCTCTCATGTTTAGATCTTCTGGGAGGCAGGGGATAGGGTATTTTCGGCTTATACACTCTTTCCTCTACATTTGTTGAAGCTTCAGACATGTTTGACGTGGTCGGGGTAAGGTGTCGATCGACACAATGGAGGTGTCGATCGACACTGACTTCTTGTGTCGAGGATGCGTGTTCGATCGAGCCTGATTCCTTGAGTTCCTCTATTGGTGTCGATCGACACTCAGTGGTGTCGATCGACACTGGCTCTGCAGATGCAGTCTCGTCGTCTTCATATTCCTGAGGTACCACGATTTCTTCTACACTCTTCACCATAATGGCATTAACTTGACGTCGAGGATTCACGTCTGTCTTTCCAGGAAGAAATCTCTCTTGTCTCTTCAAAGCTCCAGCAGTTTGAGCAACTTGAACATCCAATTGTCTGACATGAGTACCTAGAGACTCAATTTTTCCATTCAGATCCGTGTACAAGGCATCGATCTTCCCAGTCACATCTTGATATAATGTGTCAATCCTCCCATTAAAGCTCTCTGTCATCTTCTGTTGCCCTTCTAGAAGCTGTTCTATCATAGACTCCATCTTATTGTCTCGTGCAGGAGGCTTCTGAGAGAAGAAGAACCATAGTTGTTGCTCTGAAAAGGCTTCTGGTAGGAAGAACCATAGCCTTGCTGATTGTTGAATCTCTGTCCTTGAAAACCAGCACCATTGATGTAGTTAACCTCTTCTTGCTCTGGCTCAAGGGTCTCCACTTCTGCAGCATACTGAACTTGCCTTTTTCCCACCAAGAGATTGTGTACGTTGTCCAGCTTCCTGTTGACTTCAGCGATTTGGTTTCCTCCAGCTACTCCTGCGTTTTGTCTTCTCTCGAAGTCCGCGTTCTTGGTGCTGTTACTAGAGGCCAAATTGTCTATAAGCTCTATCGCACCTTCTGGGAATCTTGTGTTGAAGTTGCCATTGCTGGCAGCGTCTAAGGCCATCTGGTATCTCCAATCAATTCCGCGGTAGAATATTCCGATAAGTTGCGGCTTGCTGAATCCATGATGTGGGCAGTCTCTCTGGTAAGATCTGAACCTCACCCAAGAAGCCTTGAAGGCTTCAGTGGGTCTTTGAGAGAATGTAGTGATCTTCATCCTTAGCTCCTCGGATCTCGCGTCATCAAAGAAATTGCATAGGAATGCATTCTTTGTATCTTCCCATGTAGTCAAGGATCCTGGTGGCAACTGCTTCAGCCAGTATGATGCATCTCCAGCAAGCGAGTAAGGGAAAAGCTTGCAGAAGAGATAATCATATGTAACTCCATTGGCCTTAATGCTTGAAGCTAAGTTCTCGAATCTCTCAACGTGGTCCATGGGATGCTCATTAGGAAGACCATGGAAGGGATGCTGAGCCACTAGCGTGTAGTAGGCAGGCTTCAGCTCGAAGTCGTTCCTCTGAAATGCATGAGGACGGATCGCAGCTCTATTAGCATAGAACTGGTCTGGGCGGTTGTACTCGCCAAGTGTTCTCATACGTCCAACTTCTGCAAGGGCGTCTTGTATCGTTGGTTCTATGATGACGGCGCCAGCCTCATCAATTCTTTGGCCTTGGGCGTTCCTTCTATTGCCTTGTGCATCAACAGAACGTAAGCATATGACAGAAGTAAAAGGTAGCAAACTGAACGTAATCACGGATTGGAGCTGTCAGGTGGTGGGTCAATTTGGTGGACACAACACAGTATGCCTTACTGAGAGGAGATGCACATGTAAGAAATTTGAGAGGCTGAAGTTACCCTGCGGACATGCTTTGCTTGTTGCTGATACGTTAGGATCGGCACCGAGTTCGTTATGTGGCGTTGCTTACAGACCGTGCACATGGAGAGAAACATACGAGGGTGTTATCAATCCTGTTGGGAGGGAAGAGGACGAAGGGATCCCTGAACAAATCAAGAAGATGATACTGCTCCCTCCTAGGACACGTCGACCAACGGGCAGGCGTTAGAAAGAGAGAATACCATCAATTGGCGAGTTTGGGGTTAGATTTCTATCAATAATAATGAATGGTTTATATAAACGTCTTTTATATTTAATGAAATTTTTATTAGCTGAAGCAAAGAGTTTTGATTTGGGTGTAGGTGATTCGGATTAAAAAGCTAACTCCAAACAAATGTACCCAGTGTTTCTTACCGGGTCATAACCGTACGAGCTGCACAAATCCCATTTGATGTGGGCAAATGATTGATTCAGCGATTGTATTGGGGGCCCTTTTATCTTTTGGTTCGGCCATGAAGCGTTACCTTGACGACGTTTGTATTGTAACAATGATACACACATGGCTGGGTGTCTAATTGGTTTCCCCCTTTTCTTTTGCTTGTTTGTATTTTTGACTATGGGCTTAAGTGTTTTTGTTTCGGCCCTGAGGTGTGATCGTCTGGATGTATTTTTGTGTAACGTCCAAACTTTATTGTCTGTGTTTCCCCGTTGATTGTGGTGGATTGATGAATCATAGTTTTTATCTTAAAATGAAAAATTTTGAGTTTTTTGTCGGGTTAGTATTGTTAATTGTGTGTGGATGGGTATAATCTGGATGGATATTTGTATGTGTAGACGTTTGGAACATCAAATGACAATTAACTACCGTGGAGCCCATTACGGGAGTTAATAATTACTATATAATGGAACAGATGTAGCCCTAATTTTGTAGTGTGGATGTTTGTTATCTCTGTTTATTATTCCACCACCGAAGGCGGCTACTCGAACTTTGGAGGATGGTGTTTTCAAGTATGGATCTGAGTAACAGTTCTGAATCTGATGGTAGCTCCTTAGGTAGGACTTACAGGAAGGTGGATGGGCCGTTGTGCCATTGCTGCAGGCGTACCGAGATGACGAAATCCTGGACGGATGAGAATCCGGGTAGAAGGTTCTACAGGTGTGAGAAACATGATTTCTATGAATGGGCTGATCTTGAGAAGTCATGTGTTTGGCAGAAGCTTAGTTTGCTGGAAGCTAGGGAGCAGATTCGTCGCCAGACGCAGGAAATAAAAGACTTAAAAGCTTCTGTTCGCACACTGAATCAGCAAATTGGGGTTGCTGCGGTGGGGATGAAGCCCATGTACGTTTTTTGGTGGGAGCTTAATAGTAGTGCGGCTTTAATTATCTTTCCGTGAGTATGGACGGTTGGAGGTAGTTTTTGTAAGTTTGTAGGTGATTGTTAAGCCCTTGATTGTATTTTGGTTGAAGCTTAACAATAGTGCAGTTTTAATTATCTTTCCATGGATTTGTTCGGCTGGTAATGTTTGTGTTGTGATAACTTTTTTATGAAATTATGTAAAAGTAAGGATGCATTTATGATATTTTGTTTGTGTATATTTGTCTCTATTTGTCTCTGCCTATATAAAATATTTAATTACTATATGGACAGAAATCAGTGGACATATGTAGTTGCCTAATTATAACATGGTGATTATTTTTGGTTATGTTGTGTAAGACTAAAATAGGTAGTAGCCGATAATAGTTAAAGACTTTGATTTTGATGGTAGCTCCATAATTAGGACTGAAACCGGTGGTCTACATCGTGTAGACTATCAAAACTATTGTGTATGCCGATTAAGGACTTAAGCCGTTTATAACACCGAGATAAATATTCTTTAACACAAAACACTGGTTAGCGTTACAAAAAACATAAGGTTGATACCCCGATAAAAGTTTTTGTTCGATAAAACATATAATTGTCCTAGTCGAGGTGCTAAGGATACAAAACGGTGGCGTAATACGTAGGATTCAACTAGATAAGGTTAGCTTCGGATTGTTGCAGTGCGGAATCATCGAAGTAGAAAGGGATGACTAGTTCCCGGTAGATGTCAAGTGCATATTGCTTCCGAAAATCGTCGACAAGCTGGTCTATTATGCCGGACATATGCGGAGCTGGGTTGCCTGCAGCATGCATCTGCATAAATTTGACCGCTACTGGGCCGCAGTCACCCGACCGTTCGTTGTGGTATAGATAAGGAACACGTACCCATGAATCCGTTTTCCTATGACGCATGTGGGCACAAACTCTGTACGATGTATGGCATCATGTCGCAAATGGGTTTCATCCATTTCTGCACCTTCCTGTCGCACTTTAGAGGTGGGTACGGGTCAAGGATGTGGATGTTGCCGATGCTAAGGTTGATGGAAAGGCCCACCCAGTGGTTGTCGTCCCAACACATTGGGACGTAGACGATGTCCGTGTCTTTGACCTATGTCATGCCCGGTACGTTGACAAACTGGCTTAGTCGTTCTTCCCATCTGAATTCCCGTTTTTTTTGTGGGCGTAGAAGGATCGTTGGACCGCGTCTAGGTGGCTAAGAAGCATATGAGAGAAAAAAACTCCAATTTCGCGTTTTGGAATGGTTTGGTTTCGATTGGCTAGCCAGCTCATTAGGACCTCCATATGCTGAGAAAAGGAAAAGTGTGGTAAGTGTCATTTAAATATAAGAGTTAGCAGCATTGTTGATAGATTCCGTGGTAGAGCACCAAGCCAAACAGCCTCGGATGGTTCGGATGATGACGAGCATCATGTACCAGAGCAGGTCATGGACGGTACGAGTGAGGTTCATCGAGGAGAAACCAGCATTGGCCGCGATCGTGTTCAGTCCGACACAGCCGTGTTCCGCTTTGATCCAACACTATCCGGAAATAATCTACAAAGGGAACTCCGTTCAGATGACCGCGTCTCTCGACCAACTCGAGTCAGTTCTAGAAAACAGATTGTCCAAGCCAAGCATCCGATCACCGACCCATTCGACTTTTCTTCTGGTCAAAAGCTCTCTACCCGAGCTAAAGGATTAAAGGAAGTGATTGAACGTGAGATAGCTCAACTTGAACAAGCTCATTGCATTATGGCCGAGAATGCTTATGTTTGTTCCATTCGGCAGACTTCTGAATGTTCGGCAGACTTGTGAAATACACAGCAGACTTCTCAAATACACAGCAGACTTCTGGATGGGAAGCAAAAGCAGCCGAGGAGTCATTCCTAGCATTGGGCATGAATTCAAGGTCTTTGACCAAGGAATTAATTCTAGTCTTTGTTTTCATTTTCTATGTTTAGGAAATCCACAAACTTAATTTCTCTTTTCTTTTTCTGTGTTAAGAATTCTATAAGTATTGTAAGAATTCATTCTAATAAAATATCCAAGTTTTTATCATCTTCTTCTTGAGAGAAATCTCTTTGTTCATCTTGAACATTTCGTTGAGTTTGGCAAGGGTTACTTCCAAACGCAGCAAACCTCCTAAGATCCGTGGTTAAGGGTTACTTCCTCGGTTCCGTGGAGTGGAGAATACCAAGAGACTTCCGCATCTCTTGACGGTCTCATTCGATCCATCATCTATCCAACTATCCGATCTATCCAACGCGCCAACAAAGAGCATAATCCATCCAAGGGTTCCATTAATTGTGAACCTGTTAAAATATTTATATGGACAAAGTTAAGTGGCCTGGGAATGGGGCGCATAGTAAGTGGGGGTACCTAACGTGGACTAGTTTGACTGGACATTTTAGAGTGGTCATGTTATGCCGGACTTGTTTTAATGGACATGTTTCAATGATCATGTTACAGTGGACATTTAGGAGTGGACAAGGTAATATGGACATTTTGGAGTGGACATGGTGTAGTGGACATGCTGAAGTGGATAAAGAAAGCGTAAATGTGCTGTGTATGCGAGTTTGTGGAAGTGAGAAAGCGTAAAGGTTTTACCAGAGTTGTCACCCATGTTTGAGGTTCGGCTAAACGTAGAAGAAAGTCATTATCGAACACCGACTTGAGTTTGGTAATGTGTCCTGTTTTGCATCACCAAGAGAGGTGACATTAGTAGAGTAATATTTATTGAAAAGCTTTGGGAGCCTATTGAAAAGGATTGGGAGCCTATTGAAAAGAATTGGGAGCGTATTGAAAAGCATTGGGAGCTTACAGTGTGGGTATTACGGATAGAGTCTGGTGGAAGAAAGCCCCTAACTTTTCGTCAAGTGGCTGGAGGAGATTAGAGTCGGATGGTGTACATGAGTTCATCATCAAAACAGCTAGTGCGGTTTCTTGTTCGGAGGGGCAGTGTTTAGGTTTTGGTGGGGGTGGTGGTGACCCATCGCTGACATCGTGAACCTGGCTTGTTTGGTGATGCCGTGTTTTTTTTGGCGTTTATGGTTTGATTTTGGTGGAGCATGGATGGATGGACTTGTGTGGAACTGAATCGCGTTCGGAACCTATTAGGATGTAGGATAGATGTGTAAGTCGTTTAAAAAGTTGTGTATTATATGATTCATGTGTATGTGTAGCATGTTCCCACGTACCGTATGGATTCCGCCCGAATGTTGACCATCTGTGTGATGTCCATCTTAAATGTGACCATCCAGTTTGTGTCTGTTAGGGACTTGTCCATTTATATATTGTCCATTAAGAGACTGTCCATGGACTGGAATGGGGCAAACTTCTTCGGTGTTGGTGGTCTGTTGTTTGTCCGTGGAGGGTCGTCCATCAGCTCCGTCTATGTT
This sequence comes from Alliaria petiolata, assembly GCA_020283515.1. Lineage (NCBI taxonomy): Eukaryota > Viridiplantae > Streptophyta > Magnoliopsida > Brassicales > Brassicaceae > Alliaria > Alliaria petiolata. The sequence continues at coordinate 21,593,042 of JAHZTW010000004.1, read as the reverse complement.
TGCAGAGATATCATTGAGAACGTGGGATAGAATTTGATCTTCCAAATTATGTGGGTGCGAAGGAGTCTGCAAAGTGGTGGATCTTAGTAGGCAGTCGGGTTCCTAACATGAGGTAGTGTGTTAGAAGTCACTATTTGTTGGCGATACGCAATTAATAGGGAGTGGGAGAGTTGTAAGTACTTACTAAAGTAGAAGATTCCGGTTCATCGTCTCCATTAGAAGTGACCGGTTCGTCCTCTCGATTAGAAGGACTCTGTTAAATATGAATTTAAATATGTATTGAACTCTTTAAACTGCAGGATTATATGAATAAAACTATGTTTCGTATAGAAGGGCATAGATACCTTGTCTGAGGAAGTGTCTCCTTGAGAGCTGTCGTTCATGCGTTCATTTACTTTTGAATCCTTTTGCAGTCCCTGTGAAGTTAGACGGACCGTATGTTTGTACGTTGTATTACGTTTTTTTGGCAGGACAATATCAAAGTTGTTGGATGGTAGAGTTACCTTGCCAGTGATTGAGTCTGAGTCTTGATCGGAATGATTTGGGGAAGTGCATTCCATCCATTGCCGAGGGAACCCATCGCCTTATTTGAAGCTTAGTATGGGTTCGTAAGGGGGTGATTCAGTAGGTTCTGGCGTTGAGGAATGCTAATTGTTTTGGGCAACTTTGTTGTTTCGACGAAAACGCAAACGACTGGATATGAGTTTACGGAAGGGAGTCTTCTTTTTCTTTTTGATATGATGCACGAGTTTGTTGTGCCCCTCCGTAAGGACCTTAATCTGGCCCGCTAGGTTCTGAACATGTGACACCAACCAGTTTATCGCGTCCTGCAGTTCTTCTGGAGCGAGAGATTGGAATGCTTTACTACGTTGTTTTTGTTTCCGAGAGTGGCACTTCTTAGACGATGATGCCGACTCGGTGGTTTTCAGTTTTGATTTCTGGCCTTTCTTTCTGTTGAAAATGTGTTTAACATGTGTTGCGGCCTCCACTGGTGGTTTGATGGCGAGGAGGGGGAAAGACACGTCGCCACCAGGCCAAACAGATTTGTGCCAAGCTGTGGATTGGCGTAGCTTCCGAAGCATATAATTCACCTTGACGTCTCTGTCTTCATCATCTCATTCGCCCCATTCATCTTTGCCTCCTATGTCGGTGGAAAGCGTAGGACATACTTTGAGCTGCAGAAGTGTATATAGGGATTAGAGGTGGTTGTGCGATTATTCAAAAATAGAATTGCATTGGGGTGGTTTCGTTCCTTACCTTGTCGTCGTTTTCTGCAATGTGGACCTGAGCCGGAGAAAGGGAGCTGTAGTTTTGAAGGTCATCTTTAGTTATTTCGAGCAAAGTTGTGAGATCGTCCGAAAGAGGTAGGTTTTCCAACAGAGCGGGAATCTGGCGAAACGCAAGAAGCTGAAGCGCGAGTGGGAAGGCGCATAGGCGCATACTAACACTGCCAAGTTGGTCTCGGAATGTGCCAATTGGATCCTCATCCGATCCATGTATTGGCTTCGCTGGCATCATTGTCTGGATTGTGCGTACGAATGATTCACGGCCCCAAGGGAAGTCTAGGAAAGCATCGACGTTCGCCACCATTGTTACATATTTGGGTGTTGGTGTGTGGACACCCGAGTTTGCTATGAGGACGTTTTCGACGATCAGGATAAGGGCTAGTTGGAGTCTCCTTAACCCTTGCATCGGGGTTTGCTTTTCCAGCAAACGGGCAATGTCGCCACATGTAGTGAGCGCATCACCTCCTATGATCTCTCTCCATGCGTCATCAAGAACCCTTTTTTCTTTGGTTGAGACCTCCCCGTTGGAAAGTGAGGGAGGTATCCTTCTGGGTAATCATGGCACGGCAACCAAGTGATGGCACCAAACTCTGGCAGAGAGAACCTGAGTGGCTGTCCACCGAATACCATCCACAACTGATTTTTTTGTTGGTTACGAGTTGTCTGGACAGAAGGGCGTGGATCAGCTTGCCGGAAATGGGGAATCTCGCTGCAGGAATATCAAATAGTGGACCAAAGCAAGAGTTCTTGATGATGGCTAACTCGGGCGTTCCTTTCAAAACGTCTTGGATGAAGATTAGGGTATCCGGTTTAGAGTATATGTTGAGGCGTGCGTTGGGGTACCTGTCCGTTGCGAACAAACGAGTTGGTAATTGTGTGTCCCATTCCAGAGAACTATCTGATCCTGAAACAAGTCAGTGAATTGTTAAGTGAACTCCTCGTGGTAGGGCTAATTGAAATAAGTAACAGTGTACACATACGCATACGAGAGGACAGGATAATGTGGATGATGCTTGATAAGGAGCAGTTCTAAAAATATAGTGTGGACAAATAAAGCGTGGATAATAATACCAAACAGTTATATATGCAGAATGGATTAAGAAAACAAAAACAGTGTACACATACGCATACGTGTGGACAGGATAACGTGGATGATGCTTGATAAGTAACAGTTTACACAAACGCATACGCGTGGACAGAATAACGTGGCTGATGCTTGATAAGTAACAGTTTACACAAACGCATACGCGTGGACAAGATAACGTGGATGATGCTTGGTAATGTGCAGTTCTAAAATATAGTGTGGTCAAACTAAGCGTGGATAATACCCCGGAACAACATATAATTGCAGGAGCCGATAAACTCCCTAAATGGAAGACAACAAAACGAAACACGCAGGGGAAAATCGTGGAGTGGCTTTGATTGGACTAAATTTTGAAAGATCCATAAACGGGGGACTGTAAAAAGGAAAGTTCGCAGCGTGGACACTCAATCGGTATGGGTATAATAAACCGAGCAGTTGTTTTGGGTAGACATAATGTTCTGAAAACCCTAAACGATGGACATAATAAAATGTTTACCTGCCATATCGGACGATTTGAAACGCCTCCGATGGTTGCGTTGGTTCTGATTTCTGGGTTTGCTAGTTTGTGATTTTTGAGGTGGTTCTGACAGCGGAAGACAGGTACAATATAAAAGTGAAAGATTGATGAGAAGAATAAGGGACGGGGTGAAAGAAATAGGGCTGCGGCGGAGGAAATTTGCGGGGTTTGAAATCTCAGTAAGAACTAGGTTTGTGGCGAATTGTTGCGATTGACAGAAAGTAGAATAAATTTTTACAGATAAAGGTTAAAGGAAGGGCAAAACAAGTGTGAGAGTTTTTTAGTAAAAGCACAAGGTCAAAGTGCCTTAGTTTTTCAAAGTGTTCTGTTCTGTAATTGCACTTTCAATAAGTGCCTAAAAGTGTAATTTTCTCAAAGACAATCAACTTAGGGATTAAAGAGTTTAGGGGGGAAGTATGCTTAATGACTAAGAAATATTTTCCTGCTGTAAAAATAATAATTATAAATAAAAAATTTGTTTGACTAATTTTTGTTACAAGTCTTTTTTTTCATCTAAAATTTTATTAAAAGAAAATACATAAACTAAATACAAGGTGTGATACAGCTGAGAAATACATGATGAAATACTAAAAAGATACAAGGAATGAAGAAACACGACATAAACTACCGCTAAAACTTGAAAGGCACGATTCAAACTCTAAAACACCTGGAAGATTGGAGGAGAGCAATTAGTGCGGCACTACAAAGCTCATAAGCCGCGAGATGGAAGAACCTCAGGATAGGTTAAACCGCAAAGAAAAAGCAAAGACGACGGTTAACATTAGATTAAAAGACATGATCAAAAATCTAAACACCTACACTCCTAATCTTCAACCCAAACAGTATAAATCTATGACTTTGCATCCCCACAAGAGGTTAGCCTTACAAAAACAGATCTATGAAAAGACCAAGGGAGAAAACTACTTATTCATCTACCAAACAGAGAAAGGACACTACCAACTTAGATTTACTGATCAACAAGAAGAAGCTAACCGAAAACTACCCTCAACCATACAAACACGACTTACCGACACAACCCAAATATTAAAGAGAGCACAAACGGCCAACAAAAACAGCAGTAGAAAACGAAGCTACCAGCGAGCTTGCATCATAACAAAGGTAAAACACAAAAACCAGAGATTAAAGAGAAAAGAGCAGCACAAAACTAGATCTTGGATTCTAAGAATCCGAGGAAATAGATCATACCCAGCCCTAAAATCAACACCAAATCTCCAGCCAGAAACAAAACCCCCAACAGAAACCGAAGATGAACCAAGGTGGCCAAATCTGCAATTACTAGTGGAGGAAAAGCCAAAACAAAGAGAAATATGAAAAGAGGAAAGCAAAAGGAACCCTCTCACGGAGGCGGTGAGGAGCACCATACCCCAGAGATGGAAGATCGGATCCAGCAAAAAAAAAAAAATACGACGGAGGAAAAGATGGAAAAATCGCCCTTTACGAGAGAAGAGAGAGAAGTCTATTTTTTGTTACAAGTCAAAAAGAGTAAAAAAAACATTATAGGGAAAGTTTGATTCGTGTTGAATAGCCACTAATTCACAATGTTCTTCAAATTTCATAAATAGTTTAATACCTGTTTTCTTAACTTGAAATGTCTATACTATTCCATTATTTAGTTATTCAATTATTTAACAAAACAATTAAATATTCATATTTATCTTCACCGTCCTAAAGATAAGTAGTAATTTGAGAGGAACAAATTCTAAACAATTAAAGATTAATATTGTATCATCTTATAAAGCCAAGCTTCATATTTGGGACCATAAATTATCATTTGTGAATAGAAAGGCTTATCTATTAGAGTATGATCGAATATTTTCATATCCTTGAATATTATTTCATATATCTCCTTGTATCTATTTTCCATTTTACTCTTTTTCTACATAAAGTAATGCCTATGAGTATATGTATTGTATTCTCTTTGTTCATAAATCAATAAAATACAATTCCTACATGGTATTAGAGGCTAGATCAGACCTAGTTTTGCTCCTTTCTTTTTCACAGCCGCATTTTCTCTATTTTGGCTTACATGCTCGTCTATGTGGACGATATTGTAATTATTGGGAGTTGTGAAGCTACCATCTCTCGCATCGTTGCACATCTCTCTGATCGGTTCTCGCTCAAGGATCTTGGTGAACTCTCATACTTTCTTGGTATTGAAGTTTATCGGACGAGTGAAGGGCTTCGCTTGCACCAACACAAATATACAACAGACCTCTTAATGCGACTGAACATGCAGAACTCCAAACCAGTTGCAACTCCTATGGCGTCAACACAATCTCTAGTTCTCGCTGGCACCAAACTTGATGATTCAACAGAGTATCGTGCTGTTGTTGGGAGTCTCCAATATTTGTCACTAACACGGCCAGATATTGCGTTTGCAGTAAACTGCCTGTTTCAATTCATGCAATGTCCTACGGTAGACCATTGGGAAGCTGTTAAACGTGTTCTTCGTTATCTGGTCGGCACTGTCACTCATGGGATCTTTCTTGTTGTGTCATCTCCTCTTACACTTCATGCTTACTCGGACGTTGATTGGGATCTCCTCTTACACTCCATGCTTACTCGGACGTCGACTGGGCTGGTGACAAAGATGACTACTCCTCTACAGGTGGCTATATTGTTTACCTTGGCAAGAATCCAGTTTCGTGGTTCTCAAAGAAGCAAAAAGGAGTGGCTACATCATCTACAGAGGCTGAATATCGCACAATCTCAACAACCGCATCTGAACTGAAGTGGATTGTCTCTTTGATGTCTAAGCTTGGTATTTCTCTCCCTCAGGTTCCTACCATCTATTGCGACAACATTGGAGCTACTTTTCTTTGTGCCAATCCAGTTTTCCACTCAAAAATGAAGCACATTGCACTTAATTATCACTTTGTTAAAGAGCAGATTCATGGAAAGACACTTCGCGTTTCGCACATCTCCTCCACCGATCAGCTAGCTGATGCGTTGACAAAACCTCTTCCGCGAGCTCGGTTTCAAGAATTGACAATCAAGATTGGAGTCTCCTCTGGTACTCCATTTTGAGGGGGCGTATTAGAGGATGATCGAATATCTTCATATCCCTGAATATTCTTTCATATATCTCCTTGTATCTATTTTCCATTTTACTCTTTCTCTACATAAGGCAATGCCTGGGAGTATATATGTATTGTATTCTTTTTGTTCAAAAATCAATAAGATACAATTCCTACATTATCGTCTAGGATTAAAAAGCTAAGTTTAGAGGAAGAATTTCAGTAAAAAGTTTTGTGAATAGAAAGGATTATCGTTTGGACCCGCGTTGTGCGCAACAAACAGGTCTTACTCAATTTATAGTCTTTACACTATCACAATTCCGGTAAAAAGATTCAAGATCTTCATAACCAGCTTCACCAAGCGTATGATTCCTATCCTCTTGATTACTTATCAATTTAATGCCACAAAATCTCAGTTTTATTAGGAGAATAAACTTAAAGAAAAATTTTGGCTAACAGAGAGTACTAGAATCCAATGGTTGCAAGCGGGTAACCGAAATACTCGGTATTTCATGTAAAAATAGCAAAGAATATATTTTAATCGTATAACATCCATTGCAAATGACGGTGTAGATATGGGTCCAAGAAAGACATTAAAAGAGTTATGCATAGTTACATTGTCACTTGTATGCTTCTTCTTGTAGAGCTGATGAGAGGATTTATAGAAAGCTTAAACCAGCCCTCGAGACGCAACATTTTGTGTCAAGTGATTAATGATGTGGAGCTGCATAAATGAAACACAAAGGAGAAAAGGAAATCAATAGATAATAACTAAAAAGAAATAGTTCTTATCTTATGATTAAAAAATGTAAAACTTTCGAACTCTATGGTTATAAATAGAGATCAGTGGTTGCTTTAGAAAATCATAGATTATAAACCTGAGTTTTGGTTTTTCTTGTAAGGGAAATCAAATTGGGGAGATTATATTTTATTTAAGAGAGATACTTGTAAGTTCTCTAAAAACATTGGTTTCTTGTAAGTTACCTTTGAGAGACATCTAATTAAAGAATTGTTTGAGAATCTCTGTGTTAAGTTCTTCTCTAGAAGTTCTTGCATTTCAATTGGTATCAGAGAGGGCACCTTTGCTTATTTTCAGGTGTGATCTTGCGGCAAGATGGAGAACTCTAGACAAGTTGTGGTTGTGAAGCAAACCGTGCTGAATAAGGCAACATACGAATGGTGGAAATCAAAGATGACAACAACGATCAAAAGCATGCATGGACTGTTGTTGAAGAAGAATGGTCACCACAGACAAAGGCTGACAAAGATGGCAACATAATTCCGAAACCAAAGAATGAATGGACAATATCGGATAAGTTGCAGGCAAAATGGAATTCAAAAGTCTTGTGTGAAATCTTCAAATCTATGGAGGTCAAACAGTTTGAATTAATTCAAAGTTGCAAATATGCAAAAAGCTCCTTGGGAGGTTCTGCAAAGTGTGTTTGAAGGAACTGAAACAGTTAAGAGGATTCGATTAGATCTGCTTGCTTCAAAATTCGAAAACCTAAGAATGGAAGAGCATGAGTCTGTTAAAGAACTCCGTGCAAAGCTATGTGCAATTGCGAATGAAACTGAATTTCTTGGAAAGAAATACAAAGACTGCAAGCTTGTCAAAAAAACTTCTAAGATGTCTTCCCTCTAAATTCGCTGCTCATAAAACTTCCATGAGAGTTTCTCTAAACACATACACTCTTAAATTTGAAGATTTTGTAGTTATGATTAAAGCATATGAGATGGAGTTGACTACTGAGGAACCTACTAAGGGTAAAAGCATTGCACTGGCTGTCACAGAAGATAAGAAAGCAGAGGATTTGGAGGAAACATAAGCAATTTTGGTGAAAAAAATTACAAAAGGTTTCAGAAAAGAACAAGGAAGTAAACGCTTTGGGTCAAGTTCGAAAACAGCCAAAAACTGAGAAAAATTACGGAAAATCTGAGATGAAGATGAAGTTGAGATGAAACCTGAGTACAAAAAAATCTGTGACACTTTGATCAAAATAACTAAGGAGAACATTACCTTGATCAGAGAAAAGACTAGTCTCAAGGGAATGGTGGACATATTAGAACTTGAGCTAGTAGAAGAAAGAAAAAAGTCTTAAGTGCATATGGATCTCGATAAAAAAAACTTAAGCAAACCAGGATGAACTCGGGGACAAAAGAACTTGATAAGATTTTGCAGTAGGAAGGACTAAAAAAAAATGCCTAGAGGTTTGGGATATCAAGGAACAACTCTACATAGCAAACCTATGATTTTAAGTGGAGGAAACCACGAAGATGAAACAAGTTCCTTTGAAAAGAACTTGAGCTAGTAGAAGAAATAAAAAGTCTTAGCAGTTGCATATGGATCTCGATAAAAAAATTTAAGCAAATCAGGATGCTCAACTCAGGGACAAAAGAACATGATAAGATTTTTCAGTAGCAAGGACTGAAAAAAAACGCCTAGAGGTTTGGGATATCAAGGAATAACTCTACATGGCACACCTATGATTTTAAGTGGAGAAAATCACGAAGATGAAACAAGTTCCTTTGAAAAGAAGAATCACCATACTCAAGTTCAGAAAACAACACTTAGTTCAGTTTCAACACCTAAGAAGATCAGGTTGCTACTATTGTGGCAAGTACGGACATATCAAAACTCATTGTTTCAAACTTCAAGAAAGAATAGAGAAACTGTGGAGACAGAAAAAATTTACCTGGAATGGATGGGGAAATCAATTATGGGTAAAGTCAAGAGATCTCTATGGAAACTCCCATCCTTGCAGACAAGAGAATGACCTCCAGTACAATGTTGCAATCGTTTCTGAAGATTATTCATACATCAGCTTGGAAGACATGTCAGAAGAAGAAGAAGAAAAAGAGCTAATTTGGGATTTAATTCCAGAATCAGACTCTGAAGATGAGGAAGAATTAGATTTTAATACCTTTAAAGTCTTGATGACTATAGAAGCAGAAGAAGTTGATGAATGGTACTTTGATAGTGGATGTTCAAGACATATGACAGGAAAGAAAGACTGCTTATCTGGTTTTAAAAAGATCACCAAAGGCAAAGTAACGTTTGATGATTGTGTTAAAGGAGGCATTATAGGCAAATGTGTAACAGAAGAAGTTGATTAACCATCTTTGACAAATGTCTAATTTGTTAAAAGATTAAAAGCAAACCTGATTAGTGTAAGACAATTGTGTGATCAAGGACCCATAGTTCTTCTTACAAGAACTGAGTGTTCAGCCTTAGATAGCAGTGGGGGCACTGTCTTGAGAGGTTTAAGAGTTGGCAACAGCTGCTACATGTGGAAACCCTCTGATAAATGTCTGAATGCAAAAGATGACCTGCAGTTATGGCATCAAAAGTTAGGACATATGAATGTGAGAAATTTAACCTCAATTGTTAAGCATGAAGTAATAAAAGAAGTTCATAAACTGGAGGATGATGGGAAACTTGTTTGTGCTGCCTACAATATGTGAAAACAAGTAAAAGTTCAGCATAAAAAGGTTCAAGATGTGTAATCTAAGTATGTCCTGGATCTTATTCACATGGATCTTATGGGGCCAATGCAAGTGGAAAGCATAGCTGGGAAAAAGTATGTTTTTGTATTTGTAGATGATTTCTCACGATTTACATGGGTAAGATTTATTAGAGAAAACAATGAGACAGTGGAAAGCTTCAAAATTTGGGCACTTTAGTTGATGAATAAAAGGGAAGAAGCATTAAACAGATTCGCAGTGATCATGGAGGAGAATTTCAGAATGATACTATGCTTAAATTATGTGAAAGTCAAGGAATCATACATCAGTTTTCAGCTCCAAGGACTCCTCAACAAAATGGTGTAGTTGAGCGCAAAAACAGAACCCTCCAAGAAATGGCTCGAGTAATGATTCATGGAAACAAAGTTGCTACTAGATTTTTGGGCATAAGCATTAAAGACAGCCTGTTATATCATAAATAAAGATTATGTCAGAAAAGAAACAGCTAAAATGCCATATGAGTTGTTGAAAGGAAAGACACCCATTGTGCACTATTTTCATATATCTGGGTGTGTATGCTACATTATGAATGATAAAGATCAGTTGGGAAAATTCGATTCTAGAAGTGATGATGGATTCTTCTTGAGATATTCTGGATACAGTACAACATACAGAGTGTTCAACAAGAGAACTCGAGAGATAGAAGAATCAATGAAAGTGGTGTTTTGATGATTTTTTTTGTTTGCAGAAAAGGTAGTGAAAGATTCAGAAGAAAGTTCGAGTTAGCAAACTTCACAATTAAATTCAAAGCCTTAAAGTTCAAAAGATGAAGATTTACCAAAAGATGAAGATTTACCAAAGAAAGTTGACGATAAGACTGAGAATGAAGAGGACTTTGATGATAATTATGGTTCTTTTATGAATCAAGAGATTAAAGTTCCAAAAAATCATTCCGCAGCTCAGATTATTGGAAACCCAAGTGATGGAGGCCATACTAGAGGTGCCAAGCTTGATTTTTAAAAAATAGTATATGGTGATGATAAAAAGGTAATTCATTTTGCTTGTTTGTGTCTACCATTGAACTGAAGAATCATAAAGAAGCACTTGTTGATGATTTCTGGATTTTAGCTATGGAAGAAGAGTTAAAGCAGTTTGTCAGAAACAATGTTTGGGAGTTAATTCCAAGACCACCAGATGTGAATGTTGTGGGAACAAAGTGGATCTTTAAAAACAAGACTTATGAAGAAGAGTTGTTGTACAAAACAAAGCACGTCTTGTAGCTCAATGTTATTCACAAGAGGAAGGGATTGATTTTGATGAAACTTTTGCACCAGTGGCTCGCTTGGAATCCATTCGATTTCTATTAGGAATGGCGTGTAACATGGGGTTTAAAATCTATCAGATGGATGTCAAGAGTGCATTTCTTAATGTAATTTTACAAGAAGAAGTGTATGTAGAGCAACCAAAGGGTTTTGAAGATTCACAACATCCTGAACATGTCTACAAATTACACAAAGCTTTATATGGTCTGAAACAAGCTCCAAGGGCATGGTATGAGAGACTTACTGGATTTCTTATAGAAGGAGGATTTACAAGAGGAAGCGTGAACAAAACCTTGTTCATCCTTGAAGATAAAAAAGATTTAATGTCGGTGCAGATCTATGTGGATGACATAATCTTTGGAAGCACATCACAAAGTCTTGTAACAAATTTTGTGAAGGACATGACAAGTGAATTTGAAATGAGTCTTGTTGGAGAGCTTAAATATTTTCTGGGGCAGATTTTTCAAACAGAAGAAGGGATTTCTTTGTCTCAGAGTACTTATACTAAAAATCTAGTCAAGAGATTTGGACTTGACTCAAGCAAAGCTGCGGGAACACCGATGAGTACAACAACGAAGCTGTCTAAGGATCTTGCAGGAGAAGATGTGGATGAAAAATTGTACAGAGGGATGATTGGAAGCTTACTTGATCTTACAACAAGTATACCAGATATGTGCCTAAGTGTTTGGCCTATGTGCACGTTATCAAGCAAAGCCGAAGATGTCACATTTACATGCTGTGAAGAAAATTATCAAATATGTCAAAGGTACTTTGAACCACGGTCTGCTCTATTCACCATATATGAACTGCAACCTTGCAGGTTATTGTGATGCTGATTGGACAGGATGTATGGACGACAGAAAAAGTACAAGTGGAGGCTATTTTTTCTTAGGAAACAATATGATTTCGTGGCATAGTAGAAAACAGAATTGTGTTTCTTTGTCTACTGCAGAAGCTGAATACACTATGGGAAGTTGCTGCACTCAATTACTTTGGATGAGACAAATGGCTAAAGATTATGGAGCTAAATCAGGTTCCTTCCTTGTTCGATGTGATGAAAAGAGTGCAATTGATATATAAGAATACAGTTCACCATCCAAGAACCAAGCACATTGATATTAGGCATCACTTCATTCGAGAGTTAGTAGAGAACAAAGAAGTGGTGATTAAACATGTTGGAACTTATTTTCAGCTTGCAGATTTATTCACAAAACCATTTGACTTCAATCAGTTTGTCAATTTGAAACAAGTTATCGGTGTTTGTGGGTTCTAATTTTATCAGAAGAAGATGAGCTGAATAGAAAAGAAACTGATCAGAATGAATACTAATTGAAGTCAATCTGTTACATAGATCTTTCAATCTGTTGAGAGTTTTTGAAGAAGAAGATTACTCCAAGATGTTTGGTTTGGAAGAAGTTTCGATGTTTGGTTTTTGGTTCTTGAATAATGGTCTGAATTGCTGATCTTCAAAAACTGGTTTATTAATTGTTGTGGGTTGGTTTGGAGTAAACTGAGAAAAAAAAAATTGATTCATGAAACCAACAAAACTCAAAACCGAAGAATATGCGATCATTGCCAAATTTGGAGCAACAATGGTGGAAACTAGAGGTACAAAGTTTGAAAAACTTACCTTACTAGATTCTGATTCTTCTGTGGAGATTGTTCCTTCCGGTAATGTGAATGAAGAAGAACCTGCTGATGAAGATTCAAGTGACACCAAGCACTCTCTTTCAGCAAAAGTCAGAGCCCATCTAGTGTTTCACTAACGAATTCTGTTCTCAAGCTTCATCTGGCGAAGTCCAATCCAAGTTCTGAGCAAATACTTCGATTGAATCCAGCTTATCAAGAAAATCAGTCCCTCAATTAAAAAAAAGGGGGGGGGGGGTCTCAGAAGAACGATTTCAGCCCCAAAAAAAGAAGAAGAAAGCTACCCAGACGAATCAATTTCTTCAGGTCATGAGCAGTTTTAGTTACCTGAAGCTAGACAGAAGTACAATTTATTGAGGAAACGAAATGAAAAAGACAGCTTGGGTTGGTCCAAAAAGATGAAGTGGGTGTGCTTTAGTAAAGAAGACGTGATTCTAGGATAAACAAATACATTGGGCTTGTTGGCTTTGTTAAAGAAGAGCCCACTGGTGATGGGCTTGACTTTGATAAGGTGGCTAATTTGTTTTTTGGGTCTAAAAGGAGCTACAGTAATCAAGGGGATGAAGAAAGTATTTAACTCATTTATGCATCCAAGCAGGTGGAGAAGTGGGATTTAGGGAGAGTTTTCAGATTAAGGGGGAGCGTACTATGTCAGATTATGTTGTTACGGATGTTGGAGCGTACTATATCAGATTATGTTGTTGCGGATGTTGTAGAGTTCTCAAATCTTGGTTATGTATGAATGTTAGAGATGCTTGATTCTTTGGAAGACTCAAAATAAGTTAAAAAATAGGGAGATTGAAGATGCAATATTTTGTGTCAAGTGATTAATGATGTGGACCTGCATAAACGAAACAAAAAGGAGAAAAGAAAATTGTTTACAACGGTTAATCAAAGCTTGTAAGCTTGAAGGAAAAAAGGTAAACAAAGAAGAAAAGAAATCAAGAGATAATAACTAAAAAGAAATAGTTCTTATCTTATGATTAGGAAAATGTAAAACCTTCGAACTCTATGGCTATAAATAGAGATCGATGGTTGCTTTAGAAAATCAGAGATTGAGAATCTGAGTTTTCTAAAGCTAAAAGGGTCATTGGTTTTTCTTGTAAGGAAAATCAAATTAGGGAGATTAGATTTTTTTTAAGAGAGATACTTGTAAGTTCTCTAAACATTGGATTCTTGTAAGTTACCTTTGAGATAAATCTAATTGATGAATTGTTTGAGAATCTCTGTGTTAAGTTCTATCTCTAGAAGTTCTTACTTTTTTTAATTGGTATCATAGAGGCCACCTTCGTTTAATTTCAAGTGTGATCCTGCGGCAAGATGAAGAACTCTAGAGAAGTTGTGGTTGTGAAGCAAACCGTGCTGAATAAGGCAACATACGAATGGTGGAAATCAAAGATGACAACAACGATCAAAAGCATTGATGTCGATGCCTAGATTGCTGTTGAAGAAGGATGGTCACCATCGACAAAGGTTGACAAAGATGGCAACATAATTCTGAAACCTAAGAATGAATGGACAGTATCAGATAAGTTGCAGGCAAAGTGGAATTTAAAAGTCTTGTGCGAAATCTTCAAATCTGTGGAGGACAAACAGTTTGAATTAATTCAAAGTTGCAAATCTGCAAAAAGCTGCTTGGGAGGTTCTACCAAATGTGTTTAAAGGAACTGAGACAGTTAAGAGGAGTAGATTAGATCTGCTTGCTTCAAAATTCGAAAACCTAAGAATGGAAGAGCATGAGTCTGTTGAATAATCCAGTGCAAAGCTACGTGCAATTGCGAATGAAGCTGAAGTTCTTGGGAAGAAATACAAAGATAGCAAGCTTGTCAAAAAAACTTCTAAGATGTCTTCCCTCTAAATTCGTTACTGAGAAGACTTCTAAGAGAATTTCTCTAAATACAGTCACTCTTAAATTTGAAGATGTTGTAGGTATGTCCTCCAAAGTCTCTTCATGTTAGTTTTTTCCTAAAACACTATTACTAATAAAATTAATAATTATTTAATAATATACTTAATTAATATGTTTGTTAATAAAAAGCTCATAAACATTGTTAACAAAAGTTATATATATATATATATATATATATATATATATATATTATCATTAAAAATGTCTTAAAACTTTGTACATTAATAAAAAAATACGTTTAAAAAATATAACAAAAAATGCCTCTTAAATTGGATGTTTTTATCTGGCGCTTCCCTCGTTTATGCTTTGGACCGGACCTAAGATGTGGTCAATTATGTTATGCATTTCTTCAATCGTGGCTATCTTGATCCTGCAATAAAGAGAGCATAAAATTCCATGGATTGCATTCTCTTTTGTTATGCAATGGTCGACTAGTATGCTTGACAATTGCTATTTTAAAATTCTTTCTATTACATCATTGCCTACTTATCATATGTCATGTTTCCATTTTTTTTATTAAACCGTGGAAGTTCCGAACTTTTGGTCTATAATCTTTTCTAGTACTCGAAGTCAACTTTTAGATATTCTGATTTAAAGAAAAATCCTCCATCCTATAAGAGTTTGAATCCGTAGCTCAAAAAACAATTAATTTTCTTGCACTACCACTACACCGCAATCCTTTTAGTGCCATGTTTCCTCTTACCAAGGAGAATAATCAATAAGCTCCCATGTGCTATCTTAAAATATTAGTGGTCTTCTGATCAATGATTTATTATCTTGTAATCGGAGTTTGAAACGTTGTGCTTGTAATGTTTGTAACTTAAAACCTTTTTGCGTTTGAATGAATGAAATAAAAATATGTTGTGACCGGCAGAAGAAAAAAATAAAAAATAAATAAAGGGATGCCTCTTATCTTATGCATATGAATGATCAGGAAAATGAATTAGTGGTGGATGAGAAAAAGAAAGGTTTGATACATAATCTACAACTAAAGAGGAAATCAGAATCAGAGTCTTGTGAAGGCTCAGAAGGCAGCAAACGCTCCAACCAAAAGGTGATCCCGAATGAGGGATCACCCAATCAAGTATGAGCTTCTTGAGCTGGAATTGTCAAGGCTTGGGACGGTCTCAAGACTTGACAATTCCCCGTCTTCAGGAAATGCGTAAAAGGTATTTCCCGGAGATTCTGTTCTTGATGGAAACCAAAAACTGTAGAAATGTTCTTGTTGATATTCAAGCTTGGTTGGGGTATGATAGGTTGTATACAGTGGATCCTGATGGTTTAGCTCTTATGTGGAAAAGCTCGGTAGTTGTAGATATAAAGTACGCTGATAAGAACTTGATAGATTGTGAAATTCAGTTTAACTCAGCGGTGTTCCTCATTTCCTGTATTTATGGTCAACCAATGACTCGTTATCGCTCTAATGTTTGGGAAAGGCTTTCGAGAATTGGTGTAAATAGAAAGCTCATATGGTGTATATTTGGTGACTTTAATGATCTACTTCATGGTGGAGAGAAAGTAGGTGGCCCTAGAAGGAAAGATTCAGAATGTAAACCATTTGCTGATATGATTAGAGTTTGTGAAATGTCAGAGTTAAAAAGCAGTGGCAATGCATTTACCTGGGGAGGATGGCGTTGTGATCAATGGATCCAACGTAAGCTGGACAGATGTTTTGGTAACAAGGAATGGCACAGGTTCTTCCCAGCATCAAATCAGAGTTTCTTAGAAAAAAGAGGCTCGGATCATAGGCCTGTTCTGATTAGTCTTTTGGCTTCTCAAGAATCTTACCGTGGTCAATTTCGCTTTGATAAAAGATTACTTAATAATCCAGAGGTGAGAACTGTTATCCATAAAGCTTGGTCAGATAGATATGAGCGTCTTCCAAGCTCAGTTTCGGATAAGTTACGCATCTGTAGAAAAGGTCTAAGTAAGTGGAAAAAGATAATTCTATGAATGCTAAGGATCGTATAAATCAGCTCCACAATGCACTGGAAGTGGAGCAATCTTCCCATTTGCCAAGCTCGCATCTCATTGATGACTTAAAAAAGCAAATCATAATAGCGTACAAAGATGAGGAGTCTCATTGGAGTCAGAAGTGTAGAGACAAATGGATGATTGAAGGTGACTTAAACACCAAGTTCTACCACGCTTCAGTTAAGGCGTCTCGCTCAAGAAAAATGATTGAAAGTTTGTTGGATGCTAATGGGAATTTGCAAACGGGTGAAGCTTCAAAGGGTGAAGTGGCAATTCAGTATTTCAGAGAGCTTTTCAAGTCTTCTCAATATGAAGATTTCAGTGCCTTGTTTGAGGGTTTCACAGCTAGAATTTCATATGAAACAAATTCTGGGCTAATTAAACCTATCTCTATTGAAGAAGTGAGAGAAGCTGTATTTGCTATCAACTCTTCACATGCACCTGGACCTGACGGAATGACAGCTTTGTTCTATCAGAAATACTGGAACATAGTAGGCAATCAAGTGACAAAAGAGGTACAAGATTTCTTCATTTCTGGTTCCCTTCCAACAGAATGGAATTATACACATTTGTGCTTGCTGCCTAAGAAGGTTAATTCATCGTTGATGACAGATTTAAGGCCGATAAGTCTATGTTCAGTTTTATATAAAATCGTTTCTAAGATTTTGGTTCATCGACTTCAGCCTATACTGCCAGAGATCATATCTCCAAATCAATCAGCTTTTGTGGCGGAGCTTATGATCTCAGACAATATTTTAATAGCTCATGAAGTTGTTCACGCGTTGAGAACACATCCCTCAATTTCTTCAGAGTTCTTGGCTGTCAAATCTGATATGTCTAAAGCGTATGATAGAGTGGAGTGGAGGTATTTAAAGGCTCTTCTTTCAGCCATGGGTTTTCATAAAAGGTGGATTGGTTGGATCATGGAGTGTGTTTCTACAGTCACCTTTTCGGTACTTATCAATGACAAACCGTTTGGAATGCTTAAGCCAGAGAGAGGTTTGAGACAAGGAGACCCTCTCTCCCCGTTTCTCTTTGTTATGTGCACGGAAGGTTTGACTCATTTACTAAACAATGCTGAACAAAGAGGTTTAATTTCAGGGATTAGCTTCTCTGATTCAGGTCCTGCGATCCACCATCTTCTGTTCGCAGACGACAGCTTGTTCATGTGTAAAGCCACGGTTGATCAATGTGAAGCTTTCAATGACATCCTTAGCCTGTATGGTGAAGCAACAGGACAGAAAATAAACGTGGACAAATCTTCAATAACTTTTGGTGCAAACGTTGAGAAGGACATTCAAGGCTCTATTCAAGCAAAGTTGGGTATTTTCAATGAAGGAGGTGCTGGTTCTTATCTAGGCCTTCCTGAATGCTTTAGTGGTTCTAAAATTGAAATGCTTGATTACATCAATGATCGTATGAAGTCAAGAATGTCAGGTTGGTTTGTTAGAACTCTCTCTTTGGGAGGGAAAGAAGTTCTTTTAAAAACAGTGGCATTGGCGATGCCAATTTTTGCAATGTCTTGTTTTAAGCTTCCCAAAACCACTTGTTCTAGTTTAACTTCAGCTATGGCTCAGTTTTGGTGGAATTCAATGGAGAATAATAGGAAGATTCACTGGGTAAGCTGGGAGAAGATGTGTCTTTCAAAAGATTTGGGAGGTTTGGGTTTTAGAGACATTGAATGTTTCAACAAGGCCCTTCTGGCGAAGCAATCTTGGAGACTCCTACAAAATCCAGATAGCTTGGTAGCACGTTTTTTAAAAAGCAGGTATTACAAGCTTGACTCTGTGCTTAAAGCTAAGTTAGGAAACAGACCTTCCTTTGCTTGGAGATCGATTCTGTTTGGGAGAGAATTACTTCTAACAGGATTGAAAAAAGAGATTGGAAATGGGAACGATACTCTAGTATGGATGGATCCTTGGTTGTGTGATGGAACTATGAGAAGACCGTTAATGATGAACCCAATCAACAATTTTTATCTGAGGGTTAGCGATCTTATAGATCAGAGTTTGAGAAACTCGAATAGATCAAAGTTAGAGGATCTTTTCTATCCGAATGATGTTTCTCTGATTGTGAAAAGAAAACCGGCGATTTAGGAGGAAGACTCTTGGTCTTGGCTACATAACAAGAACGGAGATTACTCTGTCAGGTCAGGGTATTGGCTTGCTTTTCAACAGAGTAAGAAAGAGCTTATTCAGCAAACATCAATGTTGCCATCAACTAATAGTCTTAAGGAATCGATTTGGAAGATCAAAACGGCTCCGAAGATAAGGAATTTTTTATGGCGAGTTTTAAGTGAGGCATTGCCGGTCGTGGATAAGCTACTTTCCCGAGGCATAAAAGTGGATTCACGATGCCAATTATGTGGAATAGAAGGCGAGAATATAAATCATATTTTGTTCAGCTGCCCTGTGGCAAGACAAGTTTGGGCACTTTCGGGTTTCCCATGTCCCAAAGAAGGTTTTGATCAGAGTTCGATATTCACTAACATGAATTGGTTGTTGAACTCTACCAATTTCAGGTCCATTCCGGTGGAAACTCGAAACTCAATGCCTTGGATCCTATGGTTATTATGGAAAAATAGGAACAATTTTTTGTTCAAAGGAGTTACCTTCTCAGCCTTGGTTACCATTAAAAAGATAAGAGATGATACTGAACAATGGTTCGCAGCTCAACGGGTAGATAGAGAACGGTCTACTATTGCTCAGTCTTATCAGGTAACAAACAAAGAAGTTTGGAAGCCACCAATTGAGGGATGGCTTAAGTGTAACATCGGGTATTCGTGGTCAAAAGGAAATGATTTGGCTGGCGCTGCTTGGGTTTTAAGAGATGCGAAAGGATCTGTTTTACTTCATAGCAGAAGAGCATTTTCACAGATTCACAACTACTTTGATGCCAAATTCAGAAGCATATTGTGGGCAATGGAAAGCATGGCATCTCATCGATTGGGTAAGGTTTTATTTGCATTGGAAGCTTCAGATTTGATGAGTGCTCTTTCTCGACCTAAAGTCTGGCCTTCCTTTAAATCTTATGTGGCTGACTTTGTTTTTTCTTTGAGATCCATTCCTGTGTGGAATGTGCAGATCAAAAAGGCAGCTAATAATAGAGGTGCGTCTCTCATCGCTCAAAGCATGACAGCTCAAAATCGTTGTCACTCTTATGTTGCGATGAATTGTCCTTCTTG
Organism: Alliaria petiolata; assembly: GCA_020283515.1. NCBI lineage: Eukaryota > Viridiplantae > Streptophyta > Magnoliopsida > Brassicales > Brassicaceae > Alliaria > Alliaria petiolata. Next base: position 21,573,619 of record JAHZTW010000004.1, on the reverse strand, counting down.
GCTTTTTTGTTTCTTTGAAAATGAGAGACGTCTGGCCTCTGTTTGATGTTGTCTATCTTTGGTTTTGGTATAGTGTTCTGTTATCTTTGTATAGTTTTGTCATTCCCAGTTTACTCATGTATGAGGCATTTTTGGAAAAGTTGGGTCTGTCCAATCGACCTATGCTGTATGTGGGTCTTTATGACTATTATCAATACTAAACAGATGAAAGAAAAAAAAGAATGATGGACTCTTATTTTTATGCGTGAGTAGGTTTCAGGCTTCGCGAGTGGTATTATAATTAAGCTCAATATTAAATCCTCTAACCGAATCAGAAGGTTTAAGTTTTGACAAATCCAATAAGAAGAAAGTACGACAAAAATCTGGAAAAACCTACTTCCTCTTTTCAACGATTTATCTTCAGCGCCTTTCTCTGTGTCTCAGTCCGGATTCTTTGATTTGTGATTTGATTACGATCCAATGGGTTTCTCCAAAGATCAGTTGCTTGGTCGACTTCAGGTTTTTCATCTTCAATCTTCGAACTCAATTTTTCATCTTTTTGATTTCTCACTGGTTTATTAGATAATTTCGGAAGAAGGCAATTAGATAAATTAATAGATGAGAACGGACAAAACTACTTCTCTTATTGTTTAATTCGATTAAAATTTCCCCAACAATTTCTGGGCATTAACGGATTGAGATTGTGTACATTGATTCGAAGTTATGTGCAGAATCGTCTTGAACACGAAGTTGGATTTATATTTTGTGTTAATGTTTGATTACATTTAATATTTGCTTAACTCAGATTCGATTTTCCGATGATTGCTTTTAGATTAAAACCGCGTTCTAATTCTATCTTGGCGTTGTTTGTGTAATTGACAATTTATGATTTCTAATAATCTATTAATCTTGTGAATCTTTCAGGAGCTTCAGATTGATTATTCCAAGTATGAGCATCCTCCTGTTCTAACAGTCGAAGCACAGGTGACAAATAGTAGATTTAATGCACAAGTATAGAATGTTAATAGGTGGATTTGTAAGTGCTTTGTTTTAATTATCTAAATCTTCTTTCAGGCCAAGTATGTAAGCAGTAGCGAGGGAGCATTAAGTAAGAATCTCTTCTTGAAGGTAATCTTCATTATGCAGTTATTATTGTTATCTCCAGAATTTATTCCATAAAGACATTGTAAATGGCTCATATGTTTTGTTTTTGTTTTTGCAGGACAAGAAACATAGATATTACATTATTTCAGCCATGGTTGATACAAAAGTTGACATGAAAGGTAACACATGTTTGTTTGGTAGATACATTTTTTTCATTTAGAAGAAGACGATGTGCTTGTGAAATCGAAATGTTTTTTTCTTTGTTTATTTTGATGTTAATGTGTGTGTTCCCTGTGACTTCTAATCCAAACAGTTTTGTCTCAGAGACTTGGTCTTGGTAAAGGAGGAATTAGAATGGCTCCTGAAGAAGCACTTGGTGAGCTATTACAGGTATTGTTCACTGTCTGCTTCTGTGTTTTGTAATATATCTAAACAGATTTTTACTAAACCGGATTGCTTTAGATGATCTATTTGTCTGATAAGTTTGTTTCATGATCACAATTTATGACACTCTTGCTACTATCTTTTTCTTAAAGGTGTCCCTTGGATGTGTCACCCCGTTTGCAGTTGTAAACGAATCAGCAAGGTATCGTCTTCTTTAACATTGGTTCATATATGTGCCGTTTCAGTTTTAGTTATCTCCTTTGGTTGACACATTCTTTTAGAAAACTTTCTTTGTTATAGAGATGTGTCACTCTTGTTAGACCAAAACTTCAAGAACCAAACACGTTGCATCTTTCACCCATTGTCTAACGACGTCTCAATCTGTAAGCTCTTTTTATGGTTTTATTTCCACTCTTCGATTTCTGTTTCGGTTTAGCTTATACGCTGATTTGTTTGGTCTTTATGATTTTCAGCTCTTAACACTTTGGGCCTGGACAAGTTTCTCAAGTCGGTTGGGACAAATCCTGTATACGTGGACCTCGAGGCAAATGTTCTAATCCTTTTTAACTTTAGACCTCATGTGTTTGACAGTTCCTTTCTTCTGACCTTTTAAACTATGGTTTTTGCGGTTTCAGGCTAACCCGGCGGTTGGTAAAGACCAGCCTCCGGATCTAGCTCTTTATGTTCCGTCTGCTTCAGTTGTTGTTCCTGAGCTTCTTAATAAAACACCTTCTATAGAAACCTCTATTCCAAAGAATGTGTCATCAGAGATCATTAAGCCTGTTGCTTCAGGTATGGTTTTAACCATTTCCTCCAATTTTTTAGCCCTTATGATAATCTTGAGAAGGATTGGTTAATAGAAAAAACGCGGTTTTTCTCCACCGGTGCAGCCAAACCGAGCAAGAAGCCAGCCGGTAATGTGAAGAGTGTCGTGGCAAATTCAGCTCCATTAGAATTCAAGAACCCTGAGAAATTCGTGGACGAGATTTTGAACAAAACATCGGCTCTATTGTTGTCAGAGGTAATGACACATTCTCGCGATTTGGTATTGGTTTTGGGGTAAATTCTTAAACCTGTTACATAACAGGCGAAGGGAGAGAGTGTGGAAGCTTTGGAAGAAACACTGAGAAAACGTCTTACCTCAGAGTTGACACATCTCGCTGTGAGTAACATTATCTACATATACATTGTTAGCATCGGTTTAGAGTAAACCGTTTGTACTGATGTTGGTTTTGTTTGGGTAAATTGCAGATTATGTACAAGAACACTGCGTACACTGAAGGTTTTCAAGCCGGTAAAGGCTACAAACCGTACCGCAAGTAAGGGGAGGTTTGGTTTGCTTGATGAATCGGAGATATTTGGGAGATAAAACATTACCGGTTTACGTATTTTTCTGTTTTCTTCGTTGCACAACAATTTTAGACTGAAAAATATTATATTTCAGTGAGCTTGAACCATTATCGTTTCCTAATACAGTATTCTTTCTTTACTGTTTCATCAAAATTCTCCTAAGTACCAATGAACAAAAAAATAAAATAAAAACTACAGAAAAACGAGTTTTAAGCCTTGTGTGCCAGTGCCCTTTTAATCCACTCGTTTATTAATGTCTCTACATCAAAAAGTCTGAGATTCTATTCTTAAAAAATGTAGTTTATGTTATGAATAATAGATGGATGCCCATTATAAAGCCCATCTTTTAGAAGGTTCTAGATTTACTTTTAAGCTAAGTTTTACTTTGTCACCAAGTAAAACTCTATCTTGTATACTCCTATATAAAGGACCCCTTACTTATTGGAATAATACAACAACATCAATTCCCTCTTCTCTTCTCTTTATTCACAACACGTTATCAGCACGAAATCCTAGCCGTCTGAGCTAAGAGGTACTTCGTTTTAGTTTTTAGATTTTATTGATTTTCGATATTAAGAACCATATCTATCTATCGATTCATGGTTCATAATCTCAATCCACACAGTCACGTATGATATATCGATCCAAGTTATCGAGTTAGCCACATGTTGCGCTTAATCATGAATGTGACTTGTCGATTCTTGTGTGCTTTATTTAAGTTTATGTGATGTTTTTATTCTGCACGGATTCTGCATAAAATAAATTTCATCCGAACTTTGCACGGATTTATAATATCAGATCTGCACTATTCGAATATTGTTCATACTGTTTATGCACATAGTTTGCACGAAATTTTTTAAATTGAATATGATCTCTTATATCGTATACTGTTTCTGAAAAAAAAAAAATTCGTTTTTCATATAATATCCGAATTTTGCACGGTTCAATTGTTAAATATGAACTTGATTAGAACTCCCGAATTTTGTTCATTCGTACTGTTTTTGCACGAAGTCGTTTTCACACAAACTTTGCACGGTTGTAATTATCAAGTTTTTTTGTTTAGATCTGCATTGGTTTTTGTTAAACCCGAATTTTGCACAGACCTGGATTTTGCACATAAATGACATAAACCCGGATTTTGCACAGAATTGCATCATGTTTGTCTGTTCTCTTTATCACGAAATTTGCACATGTTTATCAATCTGATCTCTTTTGTTGAGATGATTTATTGAGAATCTAGTTTAATGGCATGATATAATTAAAATAATGAATGATGATGATTGATTGAGTTATTTTATATGATCTTTGTTTATATTATGTGTTGATCATACTTTTATTATTATACTTATATGTCATCACATCTTTGATTATCTTAAGATCAAATACTTGACCATAGCGTAATCTAAAGAAAAGACATGATCACCAGAATGTGATATGACCTAACTTATTATTGATTATTGCATCTAAGGCCACATGACTTGAAGTCGTGAATATAACTTGGTTATATTTAATTGCAAGTTGATATTACTTGAAGATAATATCACTAATACAAAGATGTTAGAATACATCACGCAAATATTGTTGTCTTGCAGACACCATAACCTAAAGATATTTGAGAAGTATTTTGAAATTATTTATATCTTTATCTCTTTGAACTTCTTTTAAAATTCAAATTGTCACCTGAAGTGAGAATAAAGATGTCATTTATATTAATTATTTTAATTATGCTTTTATTTATATATATGTAGTTTTATAATATTTATTTTTCTACCATTATCTATATGAATATCTTATATAATACAAGTTCTTTATAGAAATCTAAAGAAAAGTATTTGCATCTAAGATTACAAGACTCGAAGTCTATAAATAACTCTAAAGCTGATTATGAGTCTTTGCATCTAAGATTACAAGACTTGAAGTCTGTAAATAATTTTTAGCTAAGAGAATGTAAATGATGCAGAGATGCTAGAAGGCATACTCTACTCTTTAGACAAATAATGTTATCCTGAAGACACAATACTATGAAAAGAAGTTTAAGAATTATTTTTAGAAAATCAAAAATCACGTCCAATTAGTTATGATCCATTATCTGAAGTGAATGTGATATCCTATATTGTGAAAGAAAAGAACCATGCCAATAACTTTGGCTGAGTAAGTGGTTATAGATGTGGTCATAGACGAGAATATGAATATGAATATACATATGGTTAAGGTCAAGGTCAAGATCAAAGAGTTTCTTTCAAGAACTCAAATTCTTATCAGAAGTGAGAAAATAAAGATGGTAACAAAGAAAAGATATATCTCATATATGAAAATAAAATAATCGAGGTTAAAGATCAAAGAGTTTACTTGAAAAACTCAAATTCTCACAAGAAGTGAGAAAATAAAGATGATCCAAACAAGAAATATGTATCTTATCTAATGATAAAAGAAACTTGTGTGTGTACAAGATCTAGTAATATAAAGAATATTGAAAGCTCTGGAAGAGCATATTTGTTTGCTTATGGAAATACAATTTGAAATTTGTCTCAGAGGTTAAAAGAATCAAAGATATAATACATGATCCAAGTTATTGATTCTATACTAGGATTCAATTCGAGATGGATGAACCTGAAGTGTCATCATCTCGAAGGGGAGAATCGATGAATCCTACAATCAATAGTAAGTAGAACATCTAGAAGATTATGTTCACACTAAAGATGAACTTAATGAATCATTAATAATAAAGTAACTCACAAGGGATTTCAAAATTAATCAAGTTGAGACAATAAAGAAAGAAAAGTTTAATACCTTCAAATCATGAGTATTAACCAAGGCAGTAAAAGTATTTTGGAGAAAATATATGCATTCTTTATAGATTGCACTACACAAAGATTAGTATAATGGAGATAAGTATTAAACCAGAAGTTTAATTTATATCATTGTTTGGCATGAGCCGGTTAGACCATAACGGTTCAAGAATAATGTGAAAAATAATTAATGTAGACGGTTTGGCATGAGCCGGTTAGACCATAACGGTCCAAAATACTTTTACTGCCTTGGTTTTTTTTTTTTTTTTTTTTTGCACAAAAAAAAAACCAAGGCAGTAAAAGTATTTTGGAGAAAATATATGCATTCTTTATAGATTGACATGAAGAAGCTGAAGATTCATTGAAGAAGCTGAAGATTCTTCCTAATGATGTTTCATGTAATGCTTACTCACAAGACAAATATGATAATATGATTATTACTAGCCAACTTAGATTTGGATTTAACAAGATGATTGTGTGTATTCTTGTTATAGATCTACAACCTGAAGTTTGGAAGAGTATTAGGTAACGCTAGTGAATTCACATCTTAAACCTTTGATGATAAAAACATCAGGATAAATATTGAAAATCCAGAAGCATTAATTCGCATTAAGCCAACTAGTAATTAAAAATTTCCCCATCAAAATTGGTTTTGGGTCAGAAACCAAACATTTTCCATCTAGAATATTTGGATGTGCAGTATACATCTACATTGCTCCACCACAGCGATATAAGATGTTCCTCAAGTGAGGCTGTAAATATGTTGGATATGAATCTCCATTGATAATTAAGTATATAGAGCTATCCATGATGGATATGTTTATGGATCCTCAAGTGAGGCTGTAAATATGTTGGATATGAATCTCCATTGATAATTAAGTATATAGAGCTATCCATGATGGATATGTTCAACTTTATTTTCCAACATTTAGGGGAGAAAATAAACAGCTGGAAAAGAAAATAAGTTGGAATGAATTATCATTGATCCTCGGACTAAAGAAAGTGAATTGAAAGTCTTAAAGATAATTCATTTACAAAGCTTAGTAAATCAAGTTGCCAGACGTATTTACAGACCCAAATAAAGTGACAAAGTCACATACCAGTTGTGAATGCTCCAAGAAAAATTAATGTCTCAGAAGGACAATATCAAGCTGCTAGTGAGTCTAAAGATTGCATGAAGCGTGATAGACTTGTTCCAAATAAAAGAATCCTCGAAAATAAAAAGGAGCAGAATTTGACAATGGTCAGATCGAGGAAACAAGGATTTTTGAATGATCTCAAGAAGAGACATTAAACATGACAAGAAAGAAATTCAGGTACCTGAGATAATGAAGAGATCGATCTCAACAAGTTATGTCATGTGTAGATTAAAATGGAACCGAAAAGCAAATCGACGTCGATAATATTTTTGCATGCAATGTAGCAGTTGATATGATGAATGAGAAAGAGGATCACGAAATCTATTGCAAAGTGTACACAAAGAAATGATTGGCCAAATTATAAAGAAGCAATAGTCATAGAGTTATAATCTCTGGGAAAGAGATGAGTATTTGGACCAGTTGTCCATACACCTAAGAGTGTAAAACCAGTGGGAGATAAATGAGATTTTATGATGAATATGAAATTGATTATGAAGAGACATACTCTTCTGTGGTGGATGCAACTACTTTCAAGTTCCTTATCAGTCTGGCAATAAGAGAAGAACTTGACTTATTCGACCCACTGGAAAATGATACTTAAAGTAAAAATCCTCGAAGGATATAATTCATGAAGGATACAATACCCGAAGGATTAAAGATGTCAAATTGATACAATCTCCGAAGGATTGATATGTCAAAATTATATTCCCGGGAACTTAAGATATTTGATCGAATTATGACATATATATTTCATGAGGTATAAGTGAATATTATAAAGTTAACCAATATACCCATGTGTATTTATCAAAAGATTATGGATCATTGAGATCTTTAATTTGAATATAGTTGAAACTCTTGAAGAGTTAATATAAGAAAAGATTTTGGAAAGACAACATTGTCTTTAAGTATTCCAAATTAAAACATTTAGCGAAAGAGATGTTATCTCAAAAGATCCTTGCAGGATTACATAATGAATGCTCACATATACTTGGTCTCGAAGGACCATACTTAAAATGATAGTTAAGCAATGTATTGATCTCTTTCATGATTGAAAGATGTGTTTTCACATAACAAGAAAGAAAGGTAAAACAATAAAGAAGAGCATGAATAAAATGTTATATACAAGTATGTACAATACAAGTTTAGAAAAATGTATGTAAATAGAAATTTGGCTTGAAGTCCAAATAGAGTTAAGAAATTAACTTTTATGTAAAAATGTTGTTATGGATAAGAAGTCCAGTAATCTAAGAGATTACAAGATAATCATACGATTTTGTTAATTAAGCTTATGCTTATAACAATTCCCAAAAGATGGTATATGATTGGAATGCATCTCTTGAAGAAGATGATTCCAAGGGGAGAAATATAATGATGTGTGTGGTTGTACTCTTTTTCCTTATCATGGTTTTTATCCCACTGGGTTTTCCATGAAAGGTTTTAACGAGGCAACAAAGAACACGCAAATGATAGACATCTAAAGGGAAATGTAAAGATGAAAGTCTATCACCCTTCCAAAGTATTTGTCATACTTTAATGAGAACAAGTGAAACAAAGAGAATGATCAAGACGAATCATTAGCAAGACTCATGCACTGCAGAAGAATGGCGATGTAAGAATTCTACAAATTCATTCAAGTGAAGATTCGACAGACAGATTTACCAAGGCGTTACTTTCAAGAAGTTATTTCATCATATTGGATTGCGTCATCTCAAAGATCTCAAGTGATGTACTCATGAGGGGGAGTTAATGCGCGCTGCACTCTTTTTCCCTTAGCTATGGTTTTTCCCATTGGGTTTTCCTAGTAAGGTTTTTAACGAGGCAGCATCCTATGCGCTTTAGATAATAGTTTGTATAATGGTCATCCAAGGGGGAGTGTTATGAATAATAGATGGAAGCCCATTATAAGGCGCATCTTCTAGAAGGTTCTAGATTTACTTGTAAGCTAAGTTTTACTTTGTCACCAAGTAAAACCCTATCTTGTATACTCCTATATAAAGGACCCCTTACTCATTGGAATAATACAACAACATCAATTCCTTCTTCTCTTCTCTTTATTCACAACAGTTTATTATTAATTCTTCAGATTAATGGATAGGGGTGAACAAATGAGAATTCGCGATGGGATTTTGCACGAACGAGACGTAAATATGAAAATCAAAATAATTATTTCATATGTGTTCAATTTAAAATCTGGAACGGGATAATCAAAATAATTATTTCATATGTGTTCAATTTAAAATCTGGAACGGGATCGNAGACGTAAATATGAAAATCAAAATAATTATTTCATATGTGTTCAATTTAAAATCTGGAACGGGATAATCAAAATAATTATTTCATATGTGTTCAATTTAAAATCTGGAACGGGATCGGGAAAGAGGACCGCACGGGAATAGAACGGAAATTCTCACAAAATCTACTATATGTAAGTAGAAAGGCTCTCTCCTGCTTCCGCCACATCAGCACGTGAGAGAGTGCCACGTGGCATTTCCTCATTTATTTTTTAAAAATAATTTTATTTGAATTAAATCAGAACCATTTGGATTCATGGGGATTTGAACCCATCACCCTCTCAATTAAAGAAGACCATTTTTTCAATTCTGCCATATACACTCTTTGACAATTCTCTTTAAAAACGTATGATATTGTCTTTATGTTTTACATATTAAATTATAAGCACTTTTTTAATTTATATGTATATCAATTATAGACTTATGCCTTAAACGTATAAATACAAAAAACCTTAAAATGATAAATTGAATTTTTTAAAAAAAAAACATTAAGTAACATAAATAAATATTAACATATGTACAATTAACTATACATAAAACCACTAAATTTGAATACAACTATTTAAAAATTATTATAAGTAGATAAAATTCTAATTTAATTTAAAAAATAAATAAATATATAAATCTTATATAATACATAATTTTAAATATATCATTATATTTTTTTAGTGTCCTTATTTTCTACTATATTAAAGCTTAATAACTGTCTACATGACCTGCCACTTCAGCATCTCAGAATATGCTACATGTAATTTATTATTTAATTTTCAAAAAACTTATTTTATTTATATTAAATCTGAACCAAACAAAATATTTTTATTCTCTTAGTTGCATTCATTCGGATTCAAACTCATAATCCTCTCAATAAAAGAATACCGTTCTTTCCCATTATGTCATGGGTACTCTTTGACAACCCTCTCTAAAAACTTATGATCAATTATAAAATTATGTCTCAACACATAAATAAATAAATCATAAATTGAAAAAATTATTTATTTTTTTTAAAAACGTCAACTAACATAAATACATATTAATACATGTACAATTAACTATACATAAAACCACTAAATTTGATTTCAACTATTTAAAAATTATTATAAGTAGATGAAATTTTAATTTATTTTTTAAATATAAGAAATATATTAATATTATATAATACATAATTTTGAAAATATCATTATATTTTTTGAACGATTTAATTCTTATTTTAAAATAAATTACGGTAAATAAACTTGGTATAAGTGCAAAAAATATGATATAGAATAAATTGAGAAGTTAACTGCAACCTATAAAATCTTAAGACACAACAAAATGTTCAATAAAATATCGAGAAGATAAAAAATTATATAAAAAAAATTTAGAGAAATAGAAAAAATAAAGAAAAAGAAAAATAGATAAAAAATATACAAAATTTTAAAACATGGAAAAACTTGGACTTAATGCAAGATATATAAAATAACTCTTCAAAATGATAAACTGAAAAAATAAAAATTATTATAATATTAAGATATAGATAAATAAGAAGAGTATGAAAATTAAGAATAAATATAAATTCAAAAAATAATATATGAAAGAAATTGCACAGATCATCAAGAAAAAAGTAAACAATTTAAATTTTTTTAAAAAAAGAATAGTCAAAATATAGATTTAAAAAAAAAAAAATTTAAAACTTAATTTAAAATAAAATTTGCGCATCGCGCGGGTTCTCTCCTAGTTTAAAAATGATAATTGTAAAATTCAAAACATATTCGTTAACCATTTATTTTTGATAACACACCATATAAGTCAGCTAAAAAACAAAAAAAAAAAATTTAAAATTTTTTCAAAATTAAAAAAATAATTAAAGAAAAACGAATATAATTCACTATGATATAATCTAGTCAATGGTGGAGCTAGAAGTAATGTTTATTGGGTTCATATTTAATTTATTTATTAATTATTTAATATAATATAAATATTTAAATTAAAAAGGTATAAATTTTTATTGTTATCAATTCATAATATATATAGTTCCATTTTAATATATTTTAGTAAATTCAAATAATTTAATATTTTCTCAAACATATTTCATATATATTTTCTAATGTATGAAATATTTTATTGAATTTTGTAGTCTATATAATACACAAAGTTTTAACTCTATAAAAACTATCGCAAATGCACAGCAAATGTTGTAGCAATCTAGGGATCGAATCCACATAGACCAACGTTACACTATGATTCTTTCGAGTGAAACTAAGGTAAGAAAAGAATATGGTTGCTAGTTACAATGTAAAACAAAAATAGCAATTAAAACGATGTAAAAATCTATTAAAATGAAGCGCTAGGTCAAGGGCAATTCGCAGGAATTAAGAGATCACGAATCCGACAATTATTCAGAGAATGAATTAAAAACCGTTCTAGAACTCAAAACACATATGTATAATCAATCCGCTATCGTGGTATCAACTACTTTGTCTAACAACCTAAGAGTCTAAACTGTCGTTTGAACTTATAATTCTAGACAAGCATTAATTTCAAGTTTGATATGTTCATAAAATGCCTCAACATCAGCTTTCGTTGGCTAATGACGTTTTGCTCATCTATGTTCTTTTGGACTTTTAAACAAATACTTTTGATGCGTTAAACAACCTAAGATCAGAAACTAGGTAGCTAATCAAGTTTCAGCAATGAGATCAACAATAGATGAAGAAACCACAAGATAATTCCCTATATATGTCTAATTCAATGATTCATGAATTCCATTTAAATCCTAAACCTAACTATGGAACTACTCAGACATGGAAGCAGAGAACAAGCAAAGAGATGAAGAGAAATTCATAATCAATAGATAAAAAATTCAAAAGGGTTCAGAAATCTTCTCAAAAGATGCAGAGACTAGTTTCTCCAAGCTTACAAAGTACTAAAATCAAAAGTATGAATATAATAGAAAGTTTTCTCTCTAAAAGTGACTATTATAAATATGTCTTGGATCGGGATAGGTTTAGTTATGATGATTCTGGGGCAAAACATGAAGTTTGGGATTGCGTTTTTTCGTTTGGGAATGGGATCGATCGATCGATCGATCTTATGACTCTTTTTGCTCATGCTTCATTTGTTCGCTAGACTTGACTGTATTCACAAAAACTAACATAACTTTAGATCGCACCGTTGGATCGACTTCAAACTACTTTCAAATGAAAGTTAACTCAAAGATCTAGCTTATGTCCAAAATTAAGCTCGATCTATCGGTGGGGAGTGCTTCAACGAATACCAAACTTCAGGCGTTTGTGCATAGTTCTGCATCTCCATATGTTCGTTTGTACCCAAAATGGCTCTTTTTCTCCCAAAACGACCTAAAACCTGAAAAGACTCGATAAAGGACTAAAATACTCTAAAAACACACTTTGACTCGAAAAATCATTGAAAACCTTTAGTTAGATTGCGTCAAAAATGCAACATATCAATCTAAAATTGTGCAAATTAGCATTAACTTGTAACTTGTAACTTTTAGGCATAAAAACTATAAATTAGAATTATGGCTTCATGGATGCACATACTAGATTCGCCCTCATGACATTGGGGTCAAGCTATGAGAAATCAACCAATTTACCATGATAATTACATGGTCCATAAGCGTACCAAGAAAATTTTATAGATTTCATCGGGGTCACCTACCACCTTCATATAATATTATATATAGTTGGTATATTATTTGTTCAGAATTGAATTTTGGGAATTCTCATTCCTGTTTTCTCCCGTTTCGTTTTCAAATAAAAATCAATTGCTTGTAGCCTTGTACCATATTGAAATGTATTAACATATGGAACGGAAACTTGGGACATAGAATGGGACGAGACAAGACATGATAGAATTGGACGAGAATTATGCCCACCCATAGAATGGGACGAGTCAAGACATGATAGAATTGGACGAAAATTATGCCCACCCCTATTAATATTTTTTAGCGTAGAGTTGTTATATAACAATTTTGTGGCCAAAGTTAGATCAGTTGAGCCTTTTGTAATTAACTATCTATTCCGTTGTAGACCCCAGTTTAGGGTTGGTTTACTCCACTAAAATTTCCTTTTGCAGAGTTAATAAAATATTCTTCTCGAAAAGCAATCGTGAGTGTTAGAGTCGGGATTCGTACCTCCTCTGAAAAGCCCGACGTCAATCTATCTCGGCCCATTATGAAACCCTAAAATGGCCTTTGGCCGTTTTAGGTCGGCAAAGCTAAAATGGAAACATTCCTTTTATCTTATCAGACGCCTGGTCGGCATAGATAAAAAGAATATTCTATTTTTATCCAGAGATAATGCTAAGTCGGCTAAGCTTTCCTGTTCTAAAAGGAAAAGACCTAATCGAGAAGGGCCGACTTAAATGCACTATTAATATAGAAGACCTGAGGATAATTCATTTATTCAGAAATCGAGAGAGAAGATCTAGGGAAAATTTAGCAACTTATCGCATAAGCGCTTTAGCTTTCTTCTCTTTCAAGTTTAGGTCGGCGTTCTTATTCCGACGACCTAAACTCACCGTGTATCTCTCGAGCTCCGGCTATTTTCAATAAAGATCTCTCTTGAAAACCCATTAACTCTTATTTTCTTTGAAAGACCGATTTGAGTTATTACATTTGGCGCCGTCTGTGGGGAATAAAAGACTCAGTCTGTAAGAAGATCGCGGAGCTCGAAGATGGTTGACACTTCTGCGCCAAACGACCCGAAGATCACAAACACCGGCGAAAACCGATCTGGAAATCAGACAGATCGGCTCGATGATATCAACACCTCAGATCGGCTCACCGACCCAATTTCTGGTCGGCCGATCGATCCTGCAACAGGCTTGCCCGCTTCGGACGAAACCGACCAGCAGCAAACTGCCGACATGACGCACACCGACCCGCTGCCAGTAGGGCAGAGTCTGCCAGATCCGCCACCATTCAACATGACCGACGTGATGAAGATCTTCACAGCACAAATCCAGAAGGTAATGGACGAACGTCTCGATTTGCTCAGGGCCGAGCAGATCGCATATCGCGAAGACGTGGACCGTATCCTCAGAACTCGCCTCGTTGCGGACAACATCGAGGAACCAGGCGGAAAAACCACACCACGGTGAAACCCTAACACCGATCGAGTAATCAACAATCTTTTCGGGGTCACTCCAACGACCGACCTGCGAAAAGGACAGGACAGATCCAACTACGGAAAAAGTTCCTCACATACTATTCGCTCTATATCGACACGTCAACATCCGAACTAGACCTATGGGCCTGCGTGCAAGGAGATACAGAGACACTTCGCAGCTTCTTAGATCGATTTCGGGCTATCGTTTCTCGCTGCAGGCTCCCTGACGAGATTACTCTCGGGATCCTGATCAAAAACTTGCGTGACGACCAGACATTCTGCGAGAAGCTGAAAACCGGAAAGATCAAAACACTAGAAGAAGCGTTACACAAATCTACCTGTTACATCAGGGTGGAGGAAGACAAGGTAGCTAAAGCAAAATCACTAGCAGACGACAGGTGATACACAAGGTTTTTAGCCTTGCAAGCAATTCCTCAATTGCTCATATCATTGCAATATATTGAGGTATCAATCCATCTTGGGAGATGATGCAATAAGAATACAAAGTTGAGTCTAAGCTAAGCTAAAATGATAAAAGCAAGTCACAAACAAGTAATAAAAGCAAGCTACAACTTAAAGAGATACTA
>JAHZTW010000004.1:21509513-21533037 GCA_020283515.1 Alliaria petiolata | reverse complement strand
TTCAACTCTTAAGAAGGCATCAGAGTCTGAATCTAAGTGCAAGGCCTTCGTCCGGACACATACATTTTGCGCCTCTAAATGCTCAATATGCTTCTTCAAGACTTTTGCTTCTAATTTGGCTGCTTCTCTTCCTCCTCTTGATGATTTCTTGCACTTCCTTTGCTATGCCATCCTTCTCCAACTCCATTCATGCCTCCATAGCATCTTTATCACCTGATCAAGACTCCAAATGCACCACAATATGCAAAGACTATACAAATACACTCTAGGACTCTAAATGATACAATGCAACAATATGATGCTATATTAGACTCCTAAATGATGAGAAACTTATACTAAATGGATGCTAAAATGATGCAAAATATAGACATATCACTCGTATAATACGAGCCTCGGTACTTCAGATGCTTTTTATTTCTCCGCGTCAGTGTCATTGCATGAAACACGTCATAACTTAGCGGGATTTTGTGCTTGACCGAGACGTAGAGAAGGTTGACGATCAGGCGAATGGTGGCGTGTGTGAATTGCGAGATCGGCAATCCCCGTTTATCCGCATATTCCAGCAGCAGTCGAGGAAGGGGAAACCACAAATGAAACTTCCGAAAGAAGCTCTCATACAGACAGATCCATCCTGGTGGAGCATCCCATGGACGTTCTGACGGACTGGGAACCATCAGGATCACGTTCGGATCGATACCGCATTCCACCTTCAAGGAAACTAACGACTCCATAGTGGACTTCGCTGGGAAGACCCCATGAACGTTGTCGGCTATTGGTTTGACTCTCGGCTCCCCTTTCCTTGGACGGACCTTCTTTACCCTCGGATTCAGATCAATAACGCCGAACTCGTTCGCATATTCCTCGGCGAATACAAGATTCAGGTCGTCCTGTAAAGCCATTTCGTTCGATCCTCCAGATCGGTCATCTTCGTGATAAACCACCATCGCCCCAGGTCCCTCTTATCAGACATCTTCGTCACGAAGTTCAGGAATCAAGAAAGGGGCACGATTTGATGCCTCGCTGTCATCCCTACGAACATTCCCAACTTGGTCAGTCATAAAACGATCCGCTGCAGCTCTCTTTACCGCGAAATTGACCTCGGTATCTTCGTCCGACCTAGAATCGGATTGATTTAGGGCTAAAGCGATTTTTTTTCCTTTAGATCGGCTCTGGACGATCATGTCTTCCTTTGACATCCTGAGGAATTCATCCAAAGTAACGCCGAATCGGCTTTTTCCTGATCCGACCTGGAATTCCTCGTTCCAGATTTGTTTGAACTGATCTTCAACATTTCTGAAGAACACGGCGTCGAAACTTGTTGCAGATCGGAGAAATCAAAGACGGGGCGCCGGGACGAGACGGCGGAGAAAGATTACCGGCAAGAATAAATAAAATAAAAGCAGAGAGAGTCGGGAGCTAACCTTGAAGTCTTTTTCTCTTGCAAAACGCAGAAGTATGAGAATGAAAGAAGTTCACTCTATTTATAGAGAATTCCAGAACGGTTCCCAAGAGTCATCATTACATCGGCGACCGTTCGTATTTCTTGGAATTAAATCTAATCGGAGATTCATCGCATGAGCGCCACATGTCAAACCTAGGTCTACAGAGAATATATCTCGGCCCATTATGAAACCCTAAAATGGCCCTTGGCCGTTTTAGGTCGGCAATCCTAAAATGGAAACATTCCTTTTATCTTATCAGACGCCTGGTCGGCATAGATAAAAGGAATATTCTATTTTTATCCAGAGATAACGCTAAGTCGGCTTAGCTTTCCTGTTCTAAAAGGGAAAGACCTAATTGAGAAGGGCCGACTTAAAGGCACTATAAATATAGAAGACCTGAGGATAGTTCATTCATTCAGAAATCGAGGGAGAAAATCTAGGGCAAATTTAGCAACTTATCGCATAAGCGCTTTAGCTTTCTTCTCTTTCCAGTTTAGGTCGGCGTTTTTATTCCGACGACCTAAACTCACCCTGTATCTCTCGAGCTCCGGCTATTTTCAATAAAGATCTCTCTTGAAAACCCATTAACTCTTATTTTCTTTGAAAGACCGATTTGAGTTATTACGGTGAGAAACAATCATTTTTATATTTTGAAAGGAGTCAACAAATTACACCGACTCTCTCAAAATTAGAATTCTCTATAAATTATACTACATACGTAGATGTTGGAAGTGGATTTCATACATAAAATCCAGTTTACAAAATTTCCTTCAATTATTGCTTTACTAGGAGTGGGCCCGTGAAATGCGCAGGCTATTGGTTTTTATTATAAAAGCTACAGATTTTATGATGACATGATCGCAAAATTTATTTTAAATTTATTGATCTAATTTGTTCTAAAAAATATATAAACCTAATTGTCTTATTCAAAATTCAAGAACATATTTAGATACACATTTCTCTTTAAATATACAATAAGAACTGCAAACTTTTTTGTTAAACACATAATGTTGACCTCAAAACACAATCTAAACGTTTTTAATGGAAGTTGTAATAATCGAACTCTAAACTTAAAAAAAAAAACGATACCAAAGATTTGTAGTGTAATAAGAATTGTAGATACATGCAAGAATGTTGACTCAAAAAAAAAAAAAAAACTTATTGATACTTATCAATTCATCAATCTCGTTTAAGTGCCTAAATATACGAAGCACTTTAACTCGCATACTCCATTTATAAAAACTCGGATCTAGCTCCAATACATCAAAAAATAATGCTACGATATTTCCTATGGACAGCTGTCGAAAGCAAGTGAGCCATCAGCCGTCTGTGAACACCAACCGAAGAATAAGCAGAGTTACTACAAAACTGGCAAAAGCTTAGCATGTATTTATTTTGTTGATATAAGCCAGTATATATAAGACTACGATTCTAAACTAATATTGAATAATGATAAATACCTATTTATTTATGTTTCGGGAAAACTTCCTCGTAGACAACATTCAAAGTCTTCCGTTGCGGTTTATTGTCCTTGACAAAGCAACATATAATTGACCGTGCGTAAAAACCGGTCTTGGCAGAAACACTCCTACTTTTGCAAGAGTCTGACCCTGGCTCTTGTTTATGGTCATCGCAAAAGCCAGAGTGATTGGAAACTGTTTACGCCTCATTCTAAAAGGAAGTCTTGCCTCCGGTGGAGAAACGAAAATCCGGGGTATAAGAACCTTTTCTACAACTTTGTCACCCGTAATGACTTTAGCCTCGATAACATAATTAGCCATCTGAGTTATAAGCAATCTCGTCCCATTGCACAAACCATTCATAGGGTCAATATTTCGGAGAAGCATTATTGGTGTTCCAACTTTCAATCGTATTTCATGGTTTGGCAAACCAGACAATTTCACTGAATTAAAAAACTCATCAGTATAAATCATATTACCGGGTACACCTTCGACTTTTGGAACCGATGTCAGGGACGACACTTCGGACGTCTCGTTACTATCGATATCCCGATCACTTGTATCAATACTATCACAACTTAGATACGTCATTTCATCACCTGATGTATACACAACAATCGATATTAAACACGCTATAAACCCAGTATTAACGGTCGCAACTAAATCTCGAATTGAAAAAAGAATACAATCAAATTACCTGGTAGTTGCGACAACATGTAGTTATTTACAACCTCGACATCATCGTTCCTTGGACTCAAAATCGCTCTTTCTTGGAAAAACTTTGGATCCGTTTTCCCTGCATACAGTCGTCCATAGACCTCGGTAACGATTGCTTTAATTGGATCTCCATCATCCATAATCAACATATCTTCAGGAATCTCAACCTCGGATTCGTCTAGACTGTTCCCATTTATCTTCCCGTCACCAATATCCAATATCCATTTCGAAAACTCCGCCAGCTCATGCATCTCCTTACTACTATCTTCTGGTTTGAGCCGCATATTCTTTGTAAGCTTTAACAATTCACATTCATTCCAAAGAGGCGATGAATTTAAAGTTGCCATGACAACTTCTACCCTCCCAGCATTAGGTATAACCGACAAGATTTGCCTAAAATCTCCACCAAAGACGATTACCTTACCACCAAATGGCTTAAAATATTTTACGACATCGCGTAGCGTTCTATCTAGAGTTTCGAAGCAATCTTTGTTCATCATCAACGCCTCATCCCATATTATCAACTTGGCCTTCTTAACCAGTTCCGCTAGATTAGAATCAGTCTTCATGCAACACGTCGTAAACTTGTTGATCACAATAGGTATTCCAAACTTAGAATGAGCAGTTCTTCCTCCTTGTAATAACAAAGCGGCGATGCCACTCGACGCAACGTTAAGAACAATAAGTCGTTTTGAACGTAGGGCAGCACCAAGCAGACTCCAGAGATATGTTTTTCCAGTACCACCAGAACAATACACAAAGAACATCCCTCCACTATCTTGATGCACGGCGGTCAATAATTTATCATAAATCCCTTTCTGCTCATCCGTTATAGTTGATAACAACTCGTCATGCTTACGTCGCAAAACCTCGTGGTCATAACTTTCCTCGTCTCTAATAAGTGAATTCCGGTGCGTTTCCATGACCATATCATCTGGGAACGACATAGGGGAGAAATTTGCAAGCGAACTCCCGCTGGTAATTAGCAATTTCTCTATCTCAACCAAGGCATAGTTTTTGAGCTGATCATCCGATATCGTCAGGTCTACATTAATTTTAACACAAGTTAGTCTATGCAACAAACTCTAATATACCAATTATTGTATAAAGGTGTAACCTTAACAATTAATGTACCTCGGTTCCCGGTTTCTTTCCTCCGATAGTACAGAACATCTCCGGCTAGAATATGCCAAGTTGCTTCCCAAACCCTCGATGGTATGACAATACTATTTGTAATCAGCATGATTACAAATAACCTACGAATATATTTTTCGGACGCCCAATGATCGGCCTCGTTGATTGCATCAATGTACTCCTTGTCATCATCCAACAAACCACATGCATAGCAAGCCTCCTTGAAACTTTGATACTGAGTATCTTTCACGGTTTTTATATCCTCGAAACTTGTTGGTCCCCTAACTATGTTTAAGAGAAGTCTCATGTAATAGGCCTCGCCAACCGAGATAGGGACGTACGTTACCCTGCCCAAGGAGAAGTGCGACCGAACCCTTGGTTTCCACACTCGGGAATGCCCAATCCAACTAAACTTCGAAGGGATTTCTGCGTACGTTAATTTCCTAGCACACTCATATTTCTTGTTGCATTCCATCAAAACGATGAACTTGGAATGACCAACCGAACGACGCTTAACCACATCCTCCGCCGGATCATCTTCGTTGAATATAACCTGCTGTTGATTTGGTAAATGAAACGGAAGTTTCACAACAGAAATCGCTCGGTAGTGCGTTGGGAAAGACAAAAGCCGCCATTAAGACTCGCAAGCTGAAATATACCTGACAAAACAAAACCAAATAAATTACAAACGTGCTGGTGAAGCAACCCATCGAGAATGATATAATAAAAAAATAGATCACCTGCAGCTAAAATGTTTCTTGATTTCATCGTTATCATCGTCATTCTCGACGGTGGCACGAACATAATCTGACCCTTTGTGAATGTACTTGAAGAGGTACTTGACAGAACGTGACTGTATACACCATTCAACATTGATGTGGGCTCGATAACGGAATGTTAGGGTTTTGTTATAAGGGACCACATAACCATTATCACAATTGAAACCCTTCTTGGTAATAAACTTGCCATCATCGCGTCTTCTATATATAGGATACCCCACATCATCGATTTTAGTGTATGGGTTGAACGATTTAGGGAAGAAATTTTTACATATTCCTTCGGCCATACAAACGCTACCCTTATTGAGTGCACCGCACGGTCCATGTATCATTACATCACCAACAACGTCATACAAATGTGGCTCTGTCGTCTTATCCGGTATTTCTGCACATGATATTATCAATATTATTGCCAGTGGGTATCTTGTGTTCATGCTTCATAAAAAGCATAATATGTGCATGAGGCAGTCCTCTCTTCTGAAACTCGATAGTGTATATAGCTGTATATATTTACATTAAAAAGGTAGTCAATAAAAACATCGATTATAGCACGATTTTCACAATAGACAATGAATACACTTGAATTTCAAATTACCAGCAGCAACGCATCCCAAAACATCCTTTTTCGTTAATTCATAGAAAAGGTCATCTAGTTTCATCTTGAACACTCGACAAAATATGTCTAGTCTATCCTCAGCTTTTAAACCGTGTCTGTCTAAGTATCTAGTAATCTCGGGCCATTTGGGATTGCACGTAAACGTTATAAAAAGATCAGGGAAACCAAAATGCTTGCACGTCGTCATTGCATCTAAGTAGTGTTGCAATAAATACCTCGTACCACCAGTAAAAGACGATGATATAAAGATTCGCCGTCCCTGTCTCGATATATCGGAACCACCCTTGTCAACAGTTTTTTGAATCTGATCAAAATTCTCAGAACTCAGTTTTTGCTGGTTAAAAAAGAGATACTGAAGCCTGTTAGTTTCAACCATTGTGTATGCGTCCACCAAAAACTGCTGGTCAAGCCTTCCCGACATAACAATGATCGGCGATTCACCGAAACGTTCTTGAATGCGAAAAGCAAAAAATTCGTGCATAGTTATGTGCTTCCTTTTCCTCCCTTCCGTGTCTATAAATCCAATATCTATTCCTAGCCTAAAGCCATCCTCACCGTAAGGAAACATCAATGGATACTGAAGAGCCAAATACGCGGAGTGTAATTCATTTATTCTATGTAGCTTTCCAGTATTAGTCTGGATAACTATATCCCGTGTCTCGGCTCCGATATCGAAATCACCGGGGATTAGAGCAGCTACCTCGTCAGCGGATGAAAGATTATTAGTCATTGCATCAGACTTCCTATCACACGACAGGGTTAACCTTAAACTGTTTTTAGTGTCTGCTAAATTAATTCGATCTCGTGCACTTCGGAAGGCCTTAACGTGACAGTTGTGTCTGTCTAACATACGTCTAAACCTATCAACAATCGCCTCCCTAATACCGCCGGTGGACGCGCTTTGCATGTACCAAATACAGTTTATGAATACATAGGTAACAATAGCAAAATATATAAAAGAATTGAAGACGAATCAAATACCCGTAAGCCGCAATCCTGTTAGCTATTTCATTTGCGGTATCGTGGATTTAGAGCTGCAAAAACGCTGGACTTTTTTCCAGGTAACGGGAGCAAGTCTCCTACGCGGTGATAGTTTTCTCCACACATACGATATAGGAAAGGACCCTTGCCATCGTTGATAGAATTGTCAACCTTTCCTCCAAGAGAAGTGAAAGAAAACATCATGTTATAGGCTCTCACGAATTCAAGAAAATGATTCCTCTCATCACCGGTATTGTATAACAATACTAATAACGTCTTCGGGGGAGTTTTTAACAAAGGAAGTACTACTTTTCCCTGACCGCAGCACATCGAAAACAGAGGTCTTGATTGTCCATATCTTTTTCCAAGTCTTTCACCGTACCACATGAAAGACTTACAATTCCGACACACGTAGACAAGATCACCGTCATCATAATAACCTACAAAGTCATAACAGCTGTTTCAATATACAACGAACAACAACAGTAATAATAAGATCAATTATATCCAAGCTAATCCATTACATGTACCCGTTATACCCGGGTCAATGCTTGTCTTAAAATCTGTCCTAGTAAGGTCTTCACTGGAATCTTCCATGGGGTCACCAACCACCTTACCCTTTCCCTGTGTATTCGCCTTTCTCGTCATGTGTTCCTTTTTACTATCAGAACCATCTTCAGATTCTGAACCATCATCATCTCCATCATTATCTTCATCATCGGTTACATCGAAGCAAACGAATCGCTTTTTGTTGATAGAATCGTTTAGGATCTCTAACATTCAAAAAAAAAAAAGTTATGAGAACGTTTACTCGACACTTATTACATGCATCATATTAATATAAAGTTTTTACAAATGACTTAACTAATAGCTCGATTCTCGGCCCTTATCCATCGTATATAAGACATCCTTTTATGTCTTGCAAGACGACATTCTTATTGGTGTGAACCAACATCAACAATGTTGTTGTCATCCATCGCGCGATGAGTGATATAATTGGCAATCATATCGACAGGAGCATACCGCCTCATTGATGTGTTCACACCTATCAGTGAACAAAATCAAAGCATTGTAACACTTATAATCGATAAAATCACAATAAGACGCCCCAATAAACAGTACACAGCTTACGTAATTCAGGATCACGCGCCGTTTTACGTGATGCTGGAACATCTTTTTTCTTTCGAGGTGTATAATGACGTCTAGTCTTCATTAACAACGGCTCGACTAAAGATAGGTAACTAAATGATACCTTTTTCCGAGCACAAAACTCTACGTAGCTAGAGTTAATAGTAACATATATATAAAGAAGGATACAATTAAACGGAGTTATTTCCTTGTAAAATATACCGAATATGAGATAAATAAGTCAAGCTTTGGATATAATACGAAGTTAGGTAATATCCCTTATCACTTCTCTTGGCAAAAGTCAAAACTAACATTTTTCTTGAACTATTCCAAAGAAATGCCTAAAATAACGTCTCGAGAATTAATAGCAATATTTTTACAAAACAGAGACATCTTGTCATGGTATATTTGATATATACTACATAAGCTAAGTTTTAGAACCTAGAAATTCTCTCTAATTAAAAGCATGCAGAAAATATAAAATTTACATTTTTACGATCGAAAACAGAGCGAATTTGAAAGCAAGAATATAAACATAAATTTTTATATCACAAAGATAATTCCAAATCTAAACCTTTATATTATAGAGATACCTAGTAAACATACTCCATAGTCCATATGCATATTATGTTACAATGAATATTCTAATCACCACGAATACGTATATATCGGATAATAAACATCTTTAATTGAAAGCAGCCATCAACTACTAAATAAACGGCAAAGGATAATTTTTATTTCTCATTAACTCAAGCATATTTAAAAATCGTATCACATAATATCGTAAATAACGTCTAACAGCCCATATCGATCCATCAAACCCACCTCCCTATTTTCGTATATCAAAAATATGCTCTGTTTTTTCGTATACCAATTTATTTTACCTTTGTTTTTTCGTATATCAAAAATATGCTCTGTTTTTCGTATACTAATTTATTTTACCTTTGTTTTTTCGAATACCAAATATATCACCAAAAAGGTCACGCCACGCGGCAACGTTTTACCTACTCACCATGGGTTTTGATGAAATACAACATGGGTTTTGCCATCCTGTTGCCATTGTATACGTTCCTTTCCGATTTGTCAATAACAACATCGTAACGTTTGCTTGTTTCGAGGATCGATTTTATTCATGTAAATATGCTATCATACATTCATACTAAAACCAAACCTTAAACCTAGAATTCAAATGAGTATTCAAAAAAAATTCCGAGTATTGCATCAATAAGACAATATCCCAATCCGAATACGAAATAGGTAAAAATAGTATTGCATTACAAATATCAAATCTAATTCTCAGTAAAAGAATTCAAAAAAAAAAAATTCACACATCTAGGGTAGGCAGAACTATTTGCGTGTCGTGCAATCAACCGGTCCGGATTATCGTAGCTCGCATCCGCCGAACTTCAGGAAACTCGGGGTTCAACAGAATCTGAGTACAATTGTACATAGTCATAGCCTTCCAACCATCACGCACCTTGAAGATTCTAGCAAACCTTACAACACAAATGTTTACTTTATGCCTACTACGTGACAAAGAAGTCACGATCTCAAAAGCAATATCATTGCGCATGAGCAATTGCAAACGAACATCACTGCGCAAGATTAAACGAACTCTAAATACAATGTTGTAATTGTAAAAATACAAAACCAAAATACAAAGGAAGAAAATTCGTACGATTCATTACGAAGTTCAAGATGTGTCTCTCCCCAGTCTTGATCAAACGTCGGAGAACGATGCGTAAAAGTTCCAACCACCGCAATATGACCAATCAGATCTACCAAACACGAA
This sequence comes from Alliaria petiolata, assembly GCA_020283515.1. Classification (NCBI taxonomy): domain Eukaryota; kingdom Viridiplantae; phylum Streptophyta; class Magnoliopsida; order Brassicales; family Brassicaceae; genus Alliaria; species Alliaria petiolata. Next base: position 21,522,988 of record JAHZTW010000004.1, on the reverse strand, counting down.
TTTACCAATCAGAATTCAGAACGATTCAAAAACACACACAAAGAGCATATAAAATACGAAGCGGGTACGACAAATATACCAACACAAAAGGTAGGATCACGAAGATCAGCATGAACATCACCAAACTCAACGAAACCAAAACAATTATCACCAGTAATGGATGAAATTTTAACAAAAGAAGTCGATGAGTTCCACAAGACTTTAAAATCATGCAAGGTCGGCCTTAGATCGCCAGTTGCAGATATAAGCCTAAACCCATCTAAAACAACCGAATCACCCTCTTCGACTTCGAAATAAAAAGGATAGATAAATTCTCTCGGTAAAGAAGCGTGAATCTTGTCACCCTGCAACACAAATTTAGAAACCGTGAAACTAAAACAATCGACGATTCCATAGTAGCTACCCATAACAAATTCACAAAACAAAGAATAATACAAAGATGTTATTGATAATACCTTATCATCAGCCAATACCAAATCCAACTTTACTTTGTTTTCAAAACAATGCTTTAACTTACGAATAACTTTGACTTGAATACGACATGGAAACCGCGACGGATTCAGCTCCGATGTCACCGTGAAAGACATGAAGTTTTTGAATCGGAACAGGAAGAGTTATTGTAAGACAAACAAATGGATATCAGTTCTTATATACAAATTTAAAATTTAAATATAATAATCCAAATCACTAAAACTAGAACCCTAATTCCAAATATAAGCTTATCGTCTATGACCTAAATTTTAGTTTACAGCCTATGCATTATGTCAAAATTATCACCTACGATTTTAACAATATATATAGGGAATCAACAATTACCTTTTTCAGATAATAGCGAGAATGGTAAACATATATACACTTTTTGAAAACGACAGTATTTACATTTTTATCGTTAAGTTTTTTTTTTTGGGACGATAAATGTTACAGTGGATGATAAATGCTACAATTATAGGGATGACGAATGTATCGGTAATTAGTTGGATCTACGAAATTAGCTAGTATCTCTTAAAACTTTTATTGACAAGAATAAAAACTAACATTTTTCTCGTAATATACGAAAGGAAATCTAACATTTTCCTCGTACTATACGAAAGAATATATAAAATCACGTCTCGGTAGTTAATAGCAAGATATGCTAAACAGTTGGTTCATTCGATCAAGTTAATTTGTAACGAAAGTTGGTTCATTAGAACTTTTATTAGAAACAGTTGGTTCATACATTCGATCATGCCTCGATAGTTAGTAGCAGGATATCGTCAATCTAGCCATCAGTTAGTTAGCATCATTTTTTTAAAAAGTTTACAGTTTGATTATTACAACTTCCATTAGAAACTTTTAAATTTGGTGTTCTGGTCAACATCATGTGTTTAACATCAATGAACTCAAGTAAGCCGCACATTTGCCCGGGCCCAGCCCTGGAATATTGGATATAAACTATTCGTTCAAACATGCTATTATCTTAAAATCCAAATCTAAAAATCGGAGTACATATGAATAATAAATAAGAATCCAGAGTATTGCATCCATAAATCCCAATCCGAATACGAAAAAGTATAAAATAGTATTGCATTAAAATCTCAAATCCAATTTCCATGTTATAACTGCTATCTGGATTCCTGGAGAGCGAGATCATCCCATTCATGCCACTCTCCTTGTTCGTTTCCTTGGTAGACTGTAATAGAAACGAAGAGTTGTTACACAAGAATCTCATATTCAGCATAAACAATGTCTAAAACAATACATCATCGATACCATAACTTACATTCCCTTAAGATCAGCTACCTCTTTGATAGGAGGCTCCACAATGATCTGAGTTGGATAATCAGATGTTACTTTTGATGGGGTCTAAATAGTCGTCCGAGTTTGGAGGATTTCTTTGGGGACTCGTCAGACTTTGAATTTGTAGGACCCTAAGCTGCAAGTGCACAGCGTGCGTTGTAGTACTTATGGTATCGATCCACTGGGAGGAGGTCAACTGCAAAACAGAAGAATCAGGGCAACCAAAGACGCAGAGAATTGGGGTTTGGGGGTAAGTGTCACGGTTTTTGCAGAAAATAAAGAAAGCAGTACCACGCCTTATATAGAGAAGGTTGTCAGCCTTTTCTATAACCAACGGGAAAAGGAAAATAAACTTAAAGACTCGTAAAAAGGAAATCAGGTAAGCAGTGCAGGAAAAGTAAAGTACGGAAGTGCGTAAATCTCGATTTAAAAGAAGATGGGGCGAACACGTTGGGTATCTTCTCGGGAAATCTATGGGGTTCTAACTAGAAATCAAACACACAAAAGTTAAGCAAGCGAGACTAGGCGATTTTCCCCAAACTGATTCACTGGTTTTAACAACCTAACTTTATCAAACTAGGTCGATCTGCGAACTTCCATTCCACATGTTTACTTTCATATCCTGCGTACTAGACGAACACGCAATAGGATCGGGACAATAAACATTCAGACATCTTTTAAAGGATGCTCTCTACCCTATTTTGGTCTAGATCTGAGATTCAGGACATTCGTCGTTCTCAAGATCCTGCGATCAGAATATAGTTCATGACGCTAGACTCATGCAATAAGAACGAATAAGGTGAGAAAGAAAATCCTAATCTTCGGCCTAAACAATCGGTTTAAAGAACACCCAACGAAAGTAAACTACTCAGACATAAATGAGCAAGTATAAAACGTGATTGATGAATGCATATCTTGTATAAATCGGTTGAAATAAAAGAGGGTTCAAGAACAAATAAATCTCCCTCAAAGAACAAAGTGGAAACCACGAATCAAAGATACGCGGCCCCAAAAGAAAGTTGTAACAAGAGAATTTTGTGATGCTAAGTGGTGATGCCCTAAAAAAAATCCTAAAGGTCGAGTATATATAGGTCTTCAAGTGCCCTAGGTCGTGGATTAGGTCTTGGCTTGCATAAGACGGCTGCGGGTTTAAGTTGGGCTTCAAATGGGCTCGGGAATCAGCGAGTGGCCTGGCCGCACGAGCGACTGGCCGTGGCACGGCCAGTGGTCGTCTGGTTCGGCCGTGGCGCGGCCAGCTCGTCCTTCCGGGTGCTTGATGGACCTTCTTGTTTCCTTCATAACTTGAGATCCAACCGTGGGATTGCTCTCAACCACTTCGAGGTGAAAGACAGCTGATAAGGCTACCTTGTCGCCAAATATGAGCTTGATCTCATGGTGGGAATGCCTTCATTTGGTGTTGAACTTCTGTCCTCAGGCACTGTTTCTGGAATTGTCCATTTTGCTCCAAAATATGCGTCTTTTGCTAAGATTTCCTGAAAAGAGTCTTGAACAACCAAATACTCGAAATCTAGTGTTTATGCATTAAAACCTTAGTGAAATGCCTATAAAAGCACTCACTTATGATAGTAAAAACGGGTAAAATATGCATGTTATCAACTCCCCCAGACTAAAACCTTTGTTTGTCCTCAAACAAAACAGAAATCTAAGTAAGGAAAAGAGGTTTGAAAACGTGGAAACTCACCAATACTTGGGAAGTCATCAAGTCTAGCAATCGACCTGTTGAGCCACATAACTCGGAATTCAGCTTCAAGGCGTTTGGGTCTAGTTACCTTGAGCTTTTCACACTTCCCGGATACGCTTCATGGTCCCTTTGAGTATTTCGAGCTCTCTCTTATTGACTCCTTTATTCATTTAGGCGTGCGGTCTCTATCGAGGGAGTATTGGTCGACGAGACATTATACTTTCTCTTCCAAACATCTAGACAAAGACATTTCAGACACAACTCTCCTATTTTCTCTTCCCTTAGTCGATTTCTCCCTACTTTTCTAGGGTATCATTTTATTTTTTCTATCGACTTTCTTATTCCATTTTTTTTTCTTTCTTCTTTTTTAGCTTGAGAATGATCACTTCTTTGAAGTTTACCTGATTGCTGCGAACCGTCATTGTCCTTTAAGGAACTCTGGTTGCCATTCTCAAACTAAAACTTTTCTTTCTATTTTTTTTTCTATAACAAGAGAAGATCAAGGAGAGGTTGCATTGCATCTACTTAGTCATGTTAGAGTCTAAAAGAGGAGCAAAGTTCGAAGTAACTCAAGCCCCTTGACGAGAAGATTTGATTCATTAGGTGCGGAGTCAACGCAAGATCCTTCGAGTACTCTAGAGATTAGAACTTTCTCCGCTGGAATGATCCACTCGCCGTGTTCAACTTAGTAAACCTTGCTTCTAAATCCGTGAGAATGGTCATTAAGGTTCCTTGTTCAAAGTGACTTGTACCTAGCAAAGTTCATAGTTTCCGACTAAAAGAAAAAAAGTTTTGACTCTATAAAACGACTCGATAAATGATGTAAGCATAATTAGTAATATAAGAAACCCTCCCAGACTTAAATCAAATTGTCCCCAGTTTGTTTAAATCGAGTTGATTTGAAAAAGATAGGTAAATTCAAGTACAAGCTTGTGAAGACTTACTTGAAAGTGGCGTTGGGTATGGTATGGGTGGATGGGCGTGTGGTATGATTGAGCTAAGGACTTGATCATTATCCTTATGTCCCTGCTTAGAATCGATTTGATTGAACAAAAGAAATCGAAAACTTATCTCGAAAGGAAATGTGTTGCGCGGTTGAGCTTCCTTGCTTCAGATGGTGGTTGTGGGCGTGCGTGTGTGATGGTGGCGGCTGATGATGATGATGAACATGTACTCCGGTTGTTGAGTACTCGTCTTGGTTCCTTGACCTTTGATAACACCGTGAATGAGAGATGGAAAATCTTCCGTCCTTGCGTCTTGAAGATTGCGTCACCTCAGAAACTTAACTTGAAGTTTGGGTCTATGCTGGCCTATCCAATGATCTGTTCGGGATCCCGGAAGACAGGTGTTGCTAGTATGAACTTCAATGCCATATGAAATCCTTACTTGGCTTTGGTAAAGGTCTTGGTCGCGGAAGAGAGAAGCTAGTCTTCGGGAACTTTCCTCTTCGCGGTTTGGTGAAGAAAGTTGCATCTTCTTCCTTCTGGAGCTTGCACTACGGTTTTCATCCTCTAGAACCGTTGTATTCTTCTTCATCTTCATGGATACAGGTCCGTTGAACGTACAGGAAGAAGTTGAATGAGATGGATCATTGACTTAACTTGACTTGGATGGAGTCTTGTATTGTCTCGCCGTCTTTGATGCAACAGCAATGTGCCGCGGTTGTGGAAGTGATCTTTGCGGTCTTTAGGTCGTGTTCAGGCCATTGAATCAAGGAGGATACTTGAAAGGCTTGAAACAGGTTGAAGGAGGTCCGGTTTAAAAAGGTCGGGACGGGGGACGTCTTCAGACGAAGGCCGGCCGCGCGACGGGTTGTCTCGGCCGCGGCCAGGCATCTCGCCTCCGCGCCATCGTGGCTCGTTGCGCGGCCAGGCTCCTTCTGGCCGGCCTACGGGCGGTTCGTCGCCCGGTGAGTGTTCTTCGGAACTCCTTCATATTTTTGGTCTTTTTGGGTTTTTCTGATTTTTTTGTGCTTTTGGGGTTTATGAAAATGCTGTAAACTAAGAAGAAACCAAAACTAAAAATTAGTATGGTTAAAGAGATGAGAAAGAGAATACCTAAAATGGGTTGTCTCCCATTGAGCCGCTCTTGTTTAGAGTCTTTTAGCTAGACTTTGGTAGTTTGGGAGCTAAGTTGGAGGTGGAGTTCGACCTTAGGCAAGGTCTTTTTGCCTTCTGTGCGGCCTCTTCTGCTAAAGGCTCCTCAAGTCACTCCATGATGGCATCTTCATCCTTCTCAAGAAGGTGTTTCTCGTACCGGGTCTCCCTTGAGCTTCGAGCTTTCTTCCCGGCTCTTGCGAATTCGTAGAGATGTTGTATCTCTTGCTTAGTCTCATCACTCTCGTGGAAGTAGTACCCGATCAAGTGCTCTTTCCATGCTGTAGTGAAGGTAATCTCAGGAGGAAGGCTCTCAACTACCTTGTTGAATTCCGCAAGGTCTTCTTTGCTGATCAGGTCGCGAGTCTTTCCAACCTTCTTATACCTATGAACGTCCATGATTCTTGGCGTGGTGGCGTTGAACCTTGCTTGCATGAAGTGACATTTGATTATGCTCGCGTCTTCGCTGCTATCTTTGAAGTACTCCTTCAGACCTTTCTTTTCTAGAGCCTCCTCGAAACCAACATATATCAGGATCGTCCTTGCCTTCTTATGGAACTCGATGAGTCTTTCTCTTTTGATGCGATTCTTAAATCGCGATTTTTCCTGCACTCTCTTGTCGTTTGATCGGCAGGTTAGGACTTCATCCAATACTGGCTCCGGGGGCGACATTCCATGGATTGGAAACGCTGAAGTTCGACGCGGCCGATGGTTCGAGAAGGCGAACCTGTTCGAGACACGCCTTGCTCTAAGAATGGCGCTTCTCTTTGCTCTGAGGCGAGTGATGACATTGCAAGGTGCAATGATCACTTGCTTGAGCTTTGTGCCCAACCGTTCGCTTGGCGTGACGTCTTCCTCGCTTGAGGAATCGGGGATCTCCTTGCGTACTCCTGCGGGGAGACTCGTGACTCTCTTGAATGAGGGTAGCACGTCGGTAAGCTCATGTTGGTCCTGGGCAAGTCTCTCGAACTTGTCCCCGCTTTTTTCTAGTTCTAAAGCAATGCCCTCGATTGCCCCTCTATTGCTGCTGGATTGGCTTTTGACCGCCAAGCTGCCTTCCCGTGCCTCCTCGATGTATCTACCAAGATGATCTTTGACCTCATATATGGTTTCCTTGGTTTCTTCGAGCTCGCAGCCGTACCCTCGGGTTCTTCGTATGATCTGGGATAGATTGTAATCGTGACATCCCAGCTTTTCTTCCATCTTCAGAAGTTTGTTTCCGTCTCTTGAAGCTTGAGCCTCAAGTCTCCTAATCTGCCCCGCAATCTTCTGCACCTTGTAGGATGTTTCGTCTTGCATCGAACTGATCCGAGAGTGGAAGGTCTTTTCGGATTTGGCTACGCGATCCGTGAGGATCTGTGCTAACTCTGTAAGCTGGTGCAGTCGCTGATGCAAGAAGGAAGGTGGAAACTTTTGGTTGTGATAGCCGAGAACAGAGATTCAGTGGTGCGAACTCTCGTCCTCATTCTGCGCAGGTGGTATGGAGTGGTCTGTAGGTGGACGTGGGGCGCGAGCTTTGGAAGCGATATCAGCTTCCGGGGGTCCAGGCTCGTGTTGTTCTTGATTCGTGGGGACCTCCACGGTTTTAGGGTTTCTGAAACTCATAGAAAGAAATCTAGAAGTTAGAGAAAAGAATGTCTTTGAGTTGTGATCCTGACCTTTGTTTTGGATAGCGAAACGCACCCTCCCCGGCAACGGCGCCAAAAGCTTGATGGGGTCTAAATAGTCGTCCGAGTTTGGAGGATTTCTTTGGGGACTCGCCAGACTTTAAATTTGTAGGACCCTAAGCTGCAAGTGCACAGCGTGCGTTGTAGTACTTAGGGTATCGATCCACAGGGAGAAGGTCAACTGCAAAACAGAAGAATCAGGGCAACCAAAGACGCAAAGAATTGGGGTTTGGGGGTAAGTGTCACGGTTTTTGCAGAAAATAAAGAAAGCAGTACCACGCCTTATATAGAGAAGGTTGTCAGCCTTTTATATAACCAACGGGAAAAGGAAAATAAACTTAAAGACTCGTAAAAAGGAAATCAGGTAAGCAGGCCAGGAAAAGTAAAGTATGGAAGTGCGTAAATCTCGATTTAAAAGCAGATGGGGCGAACACGTTGGGGATCTTCTCGGGAAATCTATGGGGTTCTAACTAGAAATCAAACGCACAAAAGTTAAGCAAGTGAGACTAGGCGATTTTCCCCAAACTGATTCACTGGTTTTAACAACCTAACTTTATCAAACTAGGTCGATCTGCGAACTTTTATTCCACATGTATACTTTCATATCCTGCGTACTAGACGAACACGCAATAGGATCGGGACAATAAACATTCAGACATCTTTTAAAGGATGCTCTCTACCCTATTTTGGTCTAGATCTGAGATTCAGGACATTCGTCGTTCTCAAGATCCTGCGATCAGAATATAGTTCATGACGCTAGACTCATGCAATAAGAACGAATAAGGTGAGACAGAAAATCCTAATCTTCGGCCTAAACAATCGGTTTAACAACAAATAATGAAATTCACCATAGATCCCCTTAAAGAACACCCAACGAAAGTAAACTAATCAGACATAAACGAGCAAGTAGAAAACGTGATTGATGAATGCATAACTTGTATAAATCGATTGAAATAAAAGAGGGTTCAAGAACAAATAAATCTCCCTCAAAGAACAAAGTGGAAACCACGAATCAAAGATACGCGGCCGCCAAAAGAAAGTTGTAACAAGAGAATTTCGTGATGCTAAGTGGTGATGCCCTAAAAAAAACCCTAAAGGTCGAGTATATATAGGTCTTCAAGTGCCCTAGGTCGTGGATTAGGTCTTGGCTTGCATAAGACGGCTGCGGGTTTAATTTGGGCTTCAAATGGGCTCGAGAATCCGCGAGTGGCCTGGCCGCACGAGTGACTGGCCGTGGCGCGGCCACTGGTCGTCTGGTTCGGCCGTGGCGCGGCCAGCTCGTCCTTCCGGGTGCTTGACGGACCTTCTTGCTTCCTTCATAACTTGAGATCCAACCGTGGGATTGCTCTCAAACCACTTTGAGGTGAAAGACAGCTGATAAGGCTACCTTGTCTCCAAATATGAGCTTGATCTCGTGGTGGGAAGGCCTTCATTTGGTGTTGAAATTCTGTCCTCGGGCACTGTTTCCGGAATTGTCCATTTTGCTCCAAAATATGCGTCTTTTGCTAAGGTTTCCTGAAAAGAGTCTTGAACAACCAAATACTCGAAATCTAGTGTTTATGCATCAAAACCTTAGTGAAATGCTTATAAAAGCACTCACTTATGATAGTAAAAACGGGTAAAATATGCATGTTATCAACTTTTCTCCTCCCTACAACAATATAATTATCAAATAATTGCGCCATAAAATATAAGCACGGCTTAAATCGAAAATACCGACAAAATTAGATCGTTCTCAATTGTATAAACGCGGAATTAAGCACTTGAAAAAACTCCCATGACACCCCATCGAATTAAACAAATGATCGGGCCAACATCACAATTGCTAATATCGGTATGGAATTTTAGAGCCCTATCTCCGTGTAATATACACGGGAGATGAACATTACTACCAAAAATCAAGATACACATTAGGTGTTCCGAATTCCGTAACCAATAAAATAGCATAGCATAACAACAAATTGAGAATAAAAAATTGTTAGGTTACCTGGAATTCCTTATCTCAAAGTAATTTTTAGAATGTTGAAATCCTCGGTAAAAATATTATGATTAGGGTTGAAGTTACACACGTTAACAACTTCCCCAATCAGATCTGCATAATAGTTAACACGTTGTAACGAAAGTGAGGTATAGATTTTTTTATAACATGTGTGTGTTGATACAAGAGTTTTTGCTCTTGCAAGCAATTCCTTAATTGCTCATATCATTGCAATATTTAAGGTATCAATCCATCTTGGGAGATGATTCCCTAAGAATGCAAAGTCTTGTTTAAGCTAAGCTAAATTGGCAAATTCAAGTAACAAGTGACAATTTAAAGCAAGCTACAAACTTAAAGAGATACTANAGGTAGAAAGTCATCAATGGGCACATCATCTTCAATTCTGATCCTTGAAAGATGATCAGCTACTCCGTTTTCAACTCCTTTCTTGTCTTTGACCTCTATGTCGAACTCTTGAAGAAGTAGAATCCATCTTAGCAACCTTGTCTTTGCATCCTTCTTCTGCATCAAGTACTTCAATGCAGAATGGTCAGTGTGAACAATCACCTTAGAGCCAACAAGGTACTGCCGAAATTTCTCAAAGGCAAATACTACAGCTAACAATTCCTTCTCTGTAGTTGCATAGTTCTTCTGAGTATCATCCAAAGTCCTGCTGGCATAATAGATGGCATGAAGTTTCTTGTCCTTCTGCTGTCCTAATACCGCGCCCACTGCGAAATCACTGGCGTCACACATCACCTCGAAAGGTAGATCCCAGTCCGGAGGTTGCATAATTGGAGCACTCACTAATGCTTGCTTTATCTGTTCAAAGGCTGAAAGACATTCTGCAGTGAACTCGAATTTCACATCTTTGCACAGAAGAGCAGTGAGTGGCCTTGCAATCTTGCTGAAATCTTTGATGAATCTTCTGTAGAATCCAGCATGTCCGAGAAAACTCCTTACGGACTTCACAGAATCTGGTGCCTGTAGTGTTGTCATGACCTCTATCTTGGCGCGATCCACTGCAATGCCTTCTGCTGAAACCTTGTGTCCAAGTACAATCCCATCTGTGACCATGAAGTGACACTTTTCCCAGTTCAGAACCAAGTGCTTCTCTTCACATCGCTGTAACACTGCGCATAGGTTATCCAGACAGTCTTTGAAGGATGACCCATAAACAGAAAAGTCATCCATAAAGACCTCCATGAACCTCTCAATCATGTCCGTGAAGATCGCCATCATACACCTCTGAAAAGTCGCAGGAGCATTACAAAGTCCAAATGGCATCCTGCGATATGCAAATGTACCATAAGGACATGTAAAGGTGGTTTTCTCCTGATCATCTGGATGGATCGGAATCTGGAAGAATCCTGAATAGTCATCCAAGAAACAGTAGTATGGATGATTTGCCAATCTTTCAAGCATCTGGTCGATGAATGGTAAGGGAAAGTGGTCTTTTCTGGTCGCGGCATTCAGCTTCCTGTAGTCTATGCACATCCTGTATCCAGTCACAGTCCTTGTTGGAATCAGCTCGTTCCTCTCATTCTTCACCACTGTAACTCCTCCTTTCTTAGGAACCACGTGAACCGGACTGACCCAATTGCTATCCGAAATGGGATAGATGATTCCTGCTTCCAAGAGCTTCATGATCTCCTTCTTAACAACTTCTTTCAGGTTCGGATTTAGCCTCCTTTGGTGTTCAATTGACGACTTGGTCTCATCCTCAAGGTGAATCCGATGCATGCATAAGTCTGGTGAGATACCTGAAATGTCATCAAGAGAATAGCCAAGAGCTTTGCGATATTTGCGCAGCTTGCTTAGCAACAACGTGAGCTCTGCATTGTTCAAAGAAGCATTAACAATTACAGGATATGTGGAATTAGGACCAAGAAATGCGTACCTTAGCCCGGCAGGGAGCTGTTTAAGCTCGACTTTAGGTGCCTTAGCCTCACTCCAATCAGCGAGTGTGGCTTTTGTTGATGATCGCGAAGGGTTTCGATCGACACTGCTTGGTGTCGATCGACACAGGTCCTCAGCAGCGACTAGTTGCATCACTTGCTCGCTTGCATCCAACATCTTCGTGTATCCAGCAGCTGCATCGTCCAAGCACTCAATGTCCTTTGTGGAAGTGGTCAATGCACGTTCCAGAGGGTCTGTAGGGTGGTCCTCTTGGAAAATTTCTTCAGCAAGGTTGGTGATTGAATCGACATAGAAGGTCTGTCCATCAATTGTTGGCCTCTTCATCAGCTTCTCCATGTCGAAATTCATCACCAAATCTCCAAGGTTCAGCGCGATCCTGCCCTTCCTCACGTCAATGATCGCTCCAGCTGTAGCTAAGAATGGTCTACCAAGTATGAGAGGGTCTTTGGGTTCCTCATCATATGCCAAAACCACGAAGTCTGTGGGAATCAAGCAATCTCCCACTTTGATAGGCACATCTTCCAAAACACCTTCAGGAATTCTGACGGATCGATCAGCAAGTACTAGGGAGATTCTTGTGCCCTTGAAATCTATCATGTCCAGCCTAAGAGCAACTGAAAGAGGCATCAAGTTGACACTTGATCCTAAATCACACAAAGATCTCCCAAACTTGTCTGAAAAGATGGAGCAGTCTAGAACAAAGCTTCCTGGATCGGAGAGCTTCTCTTGAAGTCTGTTCTTAATGACAGCACTAACTTGCTCTGATATCATCATTATGCTTTCCTCCATGTCCATGTTGTTTGTCATCATCCACTTCAAATATCTCTTTATCACTGGAGTAGTTCTAATGGCATCCATCAAAGGGATTTCAACCACTAGTCTATCCATGATAGCCTTGCATCTAGCGTCCAACAGCTCCTTCTTAGACTTCTTTGTCACTAAGGGGAAAGGGATCTTCGGTTTGTAGATCCTTTCTTCAGCAACAGTCTTGGTTTTAGCTCTATCTGGTTCAGTCCGTGGTGGGTGTCGATCGATACCCTCCTGGTGTCGATCGACACTCGTCGTAGAAGGTGTTTCCTTCGCTTCTGGTGCAGGTTCAAGATCGTCCTTGTCGTTCATCTCTTCGGGTGTCGATCGACACACAGTAGTGTCGATCGACGCTGGGTCCGCAGCATCTTCTAAATCTTCAATTTCCTCAATGCTAAGGCCCCTCTTCTGGACAGGCTGAAGGTTCTTCCCACTCCTCAATGTGACAGCATTCACTTGGCGTTTCGGATTGGTATCCGTCTTCCCTGGAAGAAATCCCTCTTGCCTGCTAACAGCTTCTGCAGTCTGAGCTACTTGAACATCCAGCTTCTTCATATGAGAACTCAAGCTCTCAATCCTTCCATTCAGGTCCTGGTACAATGAGTCAATCTTGCCATTGAAATTCACTGTAAGCTTCTGCTGTCCCTCCAAGATCTGCTCTAGCATTGCCTCCATTTTGTTGTCTTGAGGAGGAGGCTTCTGGTATGAAGAATTTCCATAGCTCCTAGTGTAGTTGTTGTTCTGAAATGGGGGTTTCGGCGTGTAACCAGAAGAGTTTTGATTTCCTGTGAAGGAACTCTTCTGATAATTCCCAGTGAAGTTCTTGTTTCCCTGCTGGTTTCCATAACGCTGGCCTTGAAATCCACCTCCGTTGATGTAGTTCACGTCCTCTTCTTCACAGTCTGGCTCTGGTTCGAATGACTCCACTTCATTGGCAAAGTGGACTTGCTTTTTTCCCACCAAAAGATCTAGCTTCCTATTGACCTCAGCAATTTGACCTCCTCCACTCGCTCCGACATGTTGTCTCCTTTCGAAGTCTGCGTTCTTGGTGCTGTTACAAGAAGCCAAGTTCTCTATCAACACCATTGCGTCCTCTGGGTATCGGGTGTTGAAGTTGCCATTGCTTGCTGCGTCTAAAGCCATCTGGTACCTCCAGTCGATCCCTCGGTAAAAGATACCAAGAAGTTGTGGTTCGCTGAATCCGTGATGAGGGCAGTCCCTCTGGTATGACCTGAAGCGTACCCAAGAAGCCTTGAATGCTTCAGTAGGTCCTTGAGAAAACGCAGTGATCTTGGTTCTCAGCTCCTCAGATCTCGCGTCATCAAAGAAATTGCAAAGGAATGCATTCTTTGTGTCTTCCCATGTAGTCAAGGATCCTGGATCCAGCTGCTTCAGCCAGTACGAAGCATCACCTGCAAGCGAGTATGGGAACAGCTTGCAGAAAAGATAATCATAGGTCACTCCATTAGCCTTGATGCTTGATGCGAGGTCCTCAAATCTCTCGATGTGATCCATCGGATGCTCATTAG
>JAHZTW010000004.1:21437173-21503422 GCA_020283515.1 Alliaria petiolata | reverse complement strand
GTTGTTGCATATTGTGCATATTGAGTCCTAATTAGGTACTTTGGAGGCTTGGAGGACCTCTATGGAGAGTTGGGTGGCAAGGAGGAAGAAGAGAAGGGAGCCATACGTGAAGCAGACAAACTTTAGAAGTGTATCGACCTTGGTGTCGACCTACCAAGGTCGATATAGCCCGGCAGGAAGACGGAGTGCGCGTACCGGACGATTGTATCGAGCTGCTAAGCTCGATACACGGGCCACCCGGAGTTTTGAAGACGACGTATCGGGCATTCGTATCGGACTGCTAAGGTCGATACACATCTCATCCGAAGATTGAAGAATGGCGTATCGGGCATCTGTGTCGAGCTACCAAGCTCGACACACTCCTTGAGGAAAGCTTTAGCAGCGTATCGAGCTGCGTATCGACCTAGCAAGCTCGATACGCTACCCGATTTTCAGACTTAAACCGGGTCAATATCCGGTTTGTTCCGGATTGACCCGGGTCGTCCAGTGTTCACTATAAAGAGGAAATAACCTAATTTTTCCCATATATCTTTTAATCTCTTGTTCTTGCTTAGAAAACTTTCCCTTTTGGTTTCTAAGTGATTTTGTAAGACATTTCTTTAAGTTTATGCAATCTAGTGTTTATATCTTTTAATATTTCATCTTCTATTTCTCTAATCATGTTTATCTCTATCTCTTTCATAGGATTTGAGGGATTAACCATGATTAGTGAGTAGTTTCATTAGGATCTAAGGATGGGTTAGATCTAGGGTGTTTTAAAGATTAATCTAGATGCCTAGGGTTAGATCTTCTCATTTCCCTCCTTGTTTAGTGTTCTAAATGCTAGTTTAGCCTTGATCATGCTAAAACTAGGCCTTATAGAATTTCACACCCACAAGGTGTTTGATGAAATTCCCCAACCAACTAGAAAGGGATTTACATTCCTAGCTCATGGAAGTGATTGTCTAGGGTGTTTATTGGCAATTTAGAACTGTTTTGTAATGCTTGTTAGCTTCCTTTTCACTAATGAAAGTTAGATCTTGATTAGGATATTAATGAAGGGATTAGTGGCATGAAATTGGATTAGTCTAGCTATTGAGTTCTAAGCCTAGGGATTAGCTTATATTGTGAATGTTTGGCATCAAAGATTGATTCTTGGAACACCTTAGATTGATAACCCCATCCTTGGATTCGTTTTAGTATTTTGATAATCTTGATTAGTAGTAAATTAGCTTGCTTTGGTTCATTTGATCACTTAGGTTGTTAGTCAAACTTCAAACATTTATTTCTAGCTTAGATTAAGAAGTTGTATGAATTCCTAGTGTCTTAACTATATCCATATGGATTGATCCTCAAGTACCTACAATGACATGAGTGGGTTTGAGTAATTGTTAAGTACCACAAGAAACCGCTTATCCTTCTCGGTTACAACTAAGGACATATCTAGCAAGGGACGTGACGAGCCTAAGAAGTCCTTGAGCCTTCATCTATTGGAGCTCAAGGATGACTCTATCTTGTACAAGGTCAAGTGCAAAGGAGGTTTGAAACCGTTTGCTAGAGCAAGAGCAATTTTCTCACCCGGTTTGATGGAAAAGAAGGAAGAGTTGGTAAAGGGGATGTTGGGCATGGTTTACACTGTTGAGATGCAACAAGGGTCAGGCTCAACCATGTCTCTAGTCACCCACTCAACCTCGAACCCATATCCGGACCTGCACTCATGACGTGCGAAAACCTTCTCATACTTCATATTTTTTAAAATTTCATAACTAAACTCTTAAAAAATGGCCAAAAACTATGTTGACCTTAACTCCGTTAGTCAACCGTTAGATGATGCTGATGTAAAATAAACTCACTTTTTTACTATTTCAGCTATCTTCACTTTCTCCTCATCCGTGAGCACTTCCATTTTAATAAATTTAGTGCACACCTTCTTAGATGTAGAAGTTAGGTCCTCCAACTTCTTTCAACAATGTCTGAGGAGTGCTTAGTAGATGGTGTTGTAAATATATCTTTAAAATCTTCAAATGTTGAATCAATAAGTGAAAGTTAGGAAAAGAAAACAATTGGCGATTAGAATATTAAAAAAAATCATTTTTATGCATCGGAATTTATAACATTAAATTATTAATTATAACTTACCTCATCGTCCGAAAAAATCGATGCAAAAGCACTTAATTGGCTATCTCGATTGTCAATAGTTTTTTTTTTCTTGATTAGATCATGACCTAGCTTAACCCTTGAAAACTTGTATATTTCAGCTGCACATAAGATATTTTCCTTCTCAATACATACCTCAAGATGGTATGTCTTTCCAACCAAATAGAAATAGCTTGAGGTAAAGGCGTTGGATCTTCAATCTGAATGAAAAAAAATCACTCAAATGCTTAGAAAAACCAAAACGGGAAAGCACTTCACAAAATTTATTAAGTTTACTATACCTCTTCAAATGAATCATTAAGGTGTTGAGTTGCAAATACTCCTACAATTGCATTAACAACAGTATCAAGCAACATAAATTTCATTTTTTATTTGTCGTCCATGACCATGAGTTGTAACTTGAACCTTGATATCATTATACAAAAATAATCAAACAAAACGGACGAAGTATTATTCACGGGAAGAGATAACTAACAACAATAATATTGGAATATATATATAGATTTACTATTTAGAAAATACCTTGATGCTTAAGTCAAGTATATAATTATAAGGTAGACGGTTGATTGTGCATTATTGTATAATAATATTTAACGAATAGTCTAAAATGAGTTATGATTGATGTTCTTGATAATACTTTGGTTGAACGTTTGTAACATATTTGTCACAAATAGAACAAAAGAATGTAGGTTTAGCGAAAGTCTTTTTAGAATTAGATGATCTGTTTTACGCTTTTTCAAACTTTTTTTTGGCACTTGCCACGGTCGAAATAATATCAAGATCAGTCGATATCATTAGCATAGATGGTACACGCGACTTTGCATTTCTCAACCTGCAAATAGCAAATATCGTGGAGTAGCAATTTTTATTTGTTATTTAGTTGAACACGTATTATCGAAACTGTTTTTAAAAACGGTAAAACTTTTTTTTTTTTTACTTACATCAAGGGCAGTTCGCTCTTCTTTCAAGGTTCTGCTGGGAACTACAGCCCAATCGACCTCGTTGTTCTTAGATTCGAACACTTCATCCTTAGGTTCAAGGATAGTTAGAGCAAGAATATCTTCTGGTAACCTGTCAAACGATTAAATATGAATTAGTGGATAATTATGGTATTAGGCAATCTGTATGATAATTAATACATGAATAAGTAAAACTTACTTATTCTTAAACTCATCCACTTCAGGTAAGGGAGTGTTAATGAGGAATCTAGAGGAATCAAATGTATTTGTAACCTGAAGTTCCCCTGCAAGAAAACAGACTCATGTATTTTACATGATTTTCATCTTTTCATAATATTTAAATTAATTAGTCATTAGTTAACCAATCTCTATAAAAATTGATTTTTTAAAACCTTAATAAGCAAATAACCATTTCATCACCAGCCTCATCGCAAGCATATCGAACTTTTTCAGCAAATCTTCCCCATAGACAACAGACCAATCGCTCGTCCTTACACCATAAAACTAAAGTTTTTAAAAATCTTTTTTGATATATAATAATGTTCTGATAATATAAAAAATAATACCATTTACTGAGAAACTCTTAGATAAAACAACTCAACTTTCTTCATGTATTTACCATTCACTTGAACGGTTTCGATTCCCCCCATATCCACCACTTGACCAATAACATCTGCAATATTCATAAACGCAAATCATTTATAATTCCTCTAGTAAAAGAATTTTGCGATTAAATAATGACAATAGTTTAAGGTAAAAAGATAAGTTATCAATCAAGAAATGACGATTGAGGTTAGGATCTAAAATATGTTCAAAACTGGTCAGTGATAGAAACACTTCATCTGATTTCTTCAAAGACCGTGTGACAAATGTGGATGACGTGAACTTCATTTGGACTACGTGAACAGCTGCGGATTTGATGTAGCTTTGGATATAGCCGATGATCTCTAATGGGATTTGCAACGTTGTAAAATCAATGGACTGTTTGGTTATGCACGCAGGGTTTTAAGGACTGATTAAATTTTGAAAATGAGAAAATCTATGTCGGATTGTAATGTTATGACCGTTTACATCTAGTTTCCTATGTTCGTGTCCATGTCCTAGTTCCTTTTAAAGATCATTAGTTACATACATCTAGTCTCCTCTTTTTATTTTTCTTATGCAGGTAGTATGAATTCCCGGTTAGCATTTCAGTTATGGTGAATTGATGAAGAATAAAACACAATTATGACATGTAAGTTACATCGAAATCTGATGTGTGCTTGTCTAGGTGTGGCTTGTATGTTACACTTGAATTATACATGTTATAAAGGTAATGACAAACGTTCTTAATTAGGTCTCCAACCATAAAGAGTTGTTCGAAATCATTTATGATATCCATCATCTATCTTTGTTGTTTTATGAAATTTCTTTCTACTTTGTACCAAGAGAGAAAAATCAAGTTACATATTCTTTGGCAAAAAATGCACTGCTCTCGGTGGATCCAAACATTTTTTAGTTGAGTAATAAAGTATTTGTACCAAAATGTTTAAAAATACCCAATGACAAATATTTCTTTTATTAAGTAATTTAATTTAAATTTTAAAGTTATTGTAAATTTTTAATTAGATTAATTTAGTTATTTTATATGTAAATAAGTGTAATTTGTTTTTTTTAAAACGTAGTTTTAATAAGAAATTGTTTTGGAAAATACCTCAAAACGAGATTACAATATAAAACTACATCTTTATTAACTTTATTTTGAGTTTATAATAATTTTAAAGTTATTTAATAAAAAAACATTTAAACCGAATAATATTCATTTTGATTTTATTTTATTTGTAAATTATAAATCTTAATTTTATACTTATTTAAAGAATATTTTATTAAAATATATTTGTTATTATTTTTTGCTGGGAAAAAAGAAAAATAAATAAAAATACATTATGATGACAAAACAAAAAAAAACCATTGTCTTCTACATCTTCTTTTCAACCATTTCTCTCTCTCTCTTCTTAACCGCCATCTTTTTACTTTCATTCAACCATTTCTCTTTCTCCTCTTAACCGCCATCTTTTTACTTTCATGTTTTTTGTTTTTCATTATGGGTTTTGATTGGTGACATGTGGTATCTCTGATTTAGGTTGAATTATGGACATAACTCAAAAATGTTACCAATCATGCATTATTTTTAATTTTTTGCATTAGAGTTTGAGTTACAATGTGTTATGGTTGCATTAAGATTTTGAGTTATGCCTTTGTAAAATTGATAACTCAACTCAACTTCTTAAATCATAGAAATTGTGATGAATTAGAGGTTGAGTTAGATATTTATTTTGCATTAGAAATTTTTTATTTGTTAATAAACATTTTTGATAGGTATTGGAATGAAAATCGATGGTTTTGATATGAACACCATCTACGAGGCAACAATTGAGATTCTTTTTTTTAAAAAAACATTGTAAATAGTTTTAATTTATTAATATTTTTCTCTATTTTAAATAATTATCATAATATTTGTTAATTTTTTGTTAATAAAATATTTTCAATAATTCTATTTTTCACAATATGTTTTGTTGAAAAAATGAAATTTACTTATTAGTCAAATATTTTAACATCATTGGTCAAAGATTTTTCATAATTGTTTTAAATTTCAGTTATTAAAACAAAGTCGTTCCACTAAAAACTTAATTGATGTTTTTATTTGATAACTTAAAAAAAAATATTTACAGAAAATTATATTATATAAATACACTTTAGTTTTTTTATTACAACCAAAAATATATATTTTTAAATTTGATGTATTTTAAGTTATTATTAATCTATTTTATTATTAAATCTTCTAATAAATATTATCATTATTAATAGTTTTAACATATACTGCAACTTATACAACAAAAAAGTTACTAGTCAGCTATTTTAACAAAAATGGTAACTCAAATTTATACATCAAACTTACCACATAAATTTACCGTTTATACCACATAATTTTACTGCAAGCTACATCGAATTCTAACATCGATTGTAACTCAACTTTAAAATTACATGTCACCAATCGGAGCCATGATTATGTTTGATTTTTTTTGTTGCAATTTGCAAAACCTGAGAAAAACTAATTTCATTCATCTCCCATTTCATTTAATTTAACTGCTTTAGCATTCTTTTAAAACATGTAATAGAATAAAATTAATAAAATTTAGAAATCTTAGGGGGTGTTATTGGTTTGTGTATTTGAAAAAAGTTTTGATGACTTTAAAAATTAAAGAGTTCACTGAATTTAAAAAGAATTTGATATTGACTTTAGATTTATTAAAAAGTTTTGTAGATTATTATAGATTATTTAACTAGAAGATAATTAGAAACTTTTGTAGAGTTTATCTTCAACATAATATTTTGTTGTGTTTGTTATTATCTACTAATTTTCATTTTACTTCTCATCTTCTATATTATATATCAATGTTTGATTGTGTGCTTTGGTTCTTACGTTCCAATTTATCTTATATTTCTGTTTTTATGATTTTTTTTTTACACATCCACGAGGTGCTAACAAAAACAAGAGAAATATGTGTAACTTTACATACAATCAAAGACTCGTCCTTTTGCAAAAGCCAGGCTTTACACATAATCTTCTCTTTTAAATCCTTAAATCTGGTGTGAATGTAATGGCCCCCAAGTTTGGGTCTTTGTATCATAATTTCTCCACGGTTCTCAATAATATAGATGAAAATTTTCCTGTCAAATCTATCTTAGGAATGTAAAGAGTCGGGGCATGGATACAATACAATATTTTGGTAAGTAGATTTTGTGAAGAAAAATATATAAAATCAATAAATCAATAACATCAGATTTTAAAACAATGACAAATTGATAATATTTCAAGTTTTTTGAATAACACAAGAATTTTACTGACTTTATAAAATAATGAATCCGATAACTCCAGATTTTTAAATAGTTTTGAAAAGTCTTAATTAAATAATACCAGAATCTTTATAAAATTTAAATCCATATAACTTTTTCTAAATTAACAAACCAATAACAACTCCTTAGAAAACTAATTTAAAAAACTAATTTTTTTTTGTAAAGATAAATTCTCAAATACTTTAATTTATCTAATTATAAAATTTTAAATATTAAATAATTCGATATATTTATTTTTAATAAAATCATAATATTAATAAGTTTTGATTTTTATTTGTATTTACTAAAATATGTATTTCTAATTAAGATCTGGTTAAAATAGTTATCATAATATTTTCCAAATTCTAAATTTTAATCAATTACCCCTTTTAATAATGTTTGGGAGATATTTTGTCGAAATTCCCTCTTATCATTAAACATCAATATTTTTTGTTAATATTTATACACCAATTCGCTATGCAATTTACTTACCGTACACAGAATATTAATCTGAAGCTCTTTATTCTACTCTTTATTTTGCCTGTTCGTCTGTTAAACCACCATTTGAATACTACTATATTTCACTAATCGCACCCAACAAACATCGAAAAATTAACATATACAGTCAAAATATAAAATACAAGCGTTCGGTTGATTTCATCTCAATTAAGTTTAACAATTGGTTATTCATAAATCTAATTCCCCGAGCCTAAATTTGCAGACTCACGAAACAGTTTTTACTTCAAAGAACAAGAAATAAAATCTAAAAAGATGGAAGAGTCAGAAATCTCGTGTGGAAAATCGACGCTCATCACGCCTATAAGACGCTTGCTTTCGATATAATTTTGATTTCATCAATCTCATCCAGAAGAAAAAAAAATTGGAATGCAAAACGCAGAAAAAAAGTCAATTTGACAACGAGCGAAAAGACCAGATTCGGGGAAGAAGACAGAGACAGAGATAGGAGAACGATTATATATATAGAGAGAAAATAAAGGAGACGATTTATTTGCCCTAGTTTTAGATTATTTGGGCTTCTAGGCCCAGTTCAAAAATTGGGCTCGCATTTTTAAATGTCCAAAAACGTTTAGGGTTACATATAAAACGATATTAGGGTTTATTATAAATTCTCACTTCTCTTCGCCGTCAGTGTTTGTGAGCTTTAGCCGCAGGACTCATCGGAGAGTTTCAGGTTATTCCCTCTTCATCTCCACTTTATCTTCATTTATTCTCGTTGTTCTTCGTTCGGTTTAGTAGATCTACTATTCTTCTCTTTAAATCTTCTGTGGAGTCCAGTGAATCATATCATTTTTCCAATTTTGGAGTTTGGTTTCTAATTTATTGTTTATTGATACGAAGTAGGAGGAGGAGAAGAATGTCTCACAGGAAGTTTGAGCACCCAAGGCACGGTTCTCTTGGTTTCTTACCAAGGAAGAGAGCTAACCGACACAGAGGAAAAGGTGAGCTTTCTTCAAATTTTTGATGTAGTGTTATCGATATGCTTACATGGGTATATTCAAAATGGAACACTTGATCTGTTTTCTAGAATTTCGATTGAGTTATCTTCAATTTTAGATTCAGTGTTAATCAAATGCTTACATGGGTATCTTTAAAATGTAACATATGTCTGTTTCTTAGATTTGAGATTTGGGTATCGTTTTCAAACTTTGATTCACCTTTATTGCGATGCATTCAAAATGGTACATCTGATCTGTTTTCTAGAATCACGATTGAGTTTTTTTCGAATTTAGTTTCAGTGTTATTAAAATGCTTACTTCGTTATCTTGTGAATGGAAAATTTGCTCACGATTGAGTTTTCTCCCTCTGTTGCTTACACTCATATGTTGAATTTGAATATCAGTGAAGGCGTTCCCTAAGGATGACCAAACCAAGCCTTGCAAGTTCACAGCCTTCATGGGTTACAAAGCTGGTATGACCCACATTGTTAGAGAAGTCGAGAAGCCAGGATCTAGTAAGTGGTTCTTATTCATTTGTTTTTTAGTTTGAATTTTGTTTTTCTTCATAATTTCAAGATTGGTGAGCTAATGGTCATGTTATTTTTGTATTCTATAGAGCTTCACAAGAAGGAGACCTGTGAGGCTGTTACCATCATTGAGACACCTGCAATGGTTGTTGTTGGAGTTGTTGCCTATGTCAAGACTCCACGTGGCCTGAGGTCCTTGAACACTGTCTGGGCACAGCACTTGAGTGAGGAGGTCAGGAGAAGGTTCTACAAGAACTGGGCCAAGTCTAAGAAGAAGGCTTTCACCGGGTACGCCAAGCAGTACGATAGCGAGGATGGCAAGAAGAGCATCCAGTCTCAGCTTGAGAAGATGAAGAAATACGGAACTGTCATCCGTGTTTTGGCCCACACGCAGGTAAATTTTTGCTTACATGTTTGCTTCGATGTTAAACATCTTGTGCGTGCATTTCTTTCTTGCTGATAGTTCTATGTTACCTCTTTACCCTGCAGATCAGGAAGATGAAGGGATTGAAGCAGAAGAAAGCTCACATGATGGAGGTCCAGATCAACGGTGGTACCATTGCCCAGAAAGTCGACTTTGCCTACAGTTTCTTTGAGAAGCAGATTCCGATCGATTCGGTTTTCCAGAAGGATGAGATGATTGACGTCATTGGTGTGACTAAGGGTAAGGGTTACGAAGGTGTTGTTACCCGTTGGGGTGTTACAAGGCTTCCACGTAAGACTCACAGGGGTCTACGTAAGGTTGCTTGTATCGGTGCGTGGCATCCAGCTAGAGTCTCCTACACCGTAGCCAGAGCTGGTCAGAACGGTTACCATCACCGTACCGAGCTGAACAAGAAGATCTACAGGTTGGGCAAGGTTGGTCAGGAGACACACTCAGCCATGACTGAATACGACAGGTCAGTAGAATTTCTCTTTACTGGTTCTTTCTTTCTTTCTTTGTCACTGTTTTGGTTATGTAAAACTGATGATGATTATGTTGTGGTTTATGATAGGACCGAGAAGGAAGTGACTCCAATGGGAGGATTCGCACACTATGGTGTGGTGAAGGATGACTACTTGATGATTAAGGGATGCTGCATGGGTCCAAAGAAGAGGGTTGTGACTCTGAGAAAGTCACTACTCACTCAGACTTCCCGTCTTGCACTCGAGGAGATCAAACTCAAGTTCATCGACACTTCATCGAAGGGTGGACATGGTAAACACCAGACCACTGAGGAGAAGGATAAGTTTTACGGTCGTGGTGGCAAGAAGGCTTAATAACAAGTTTCTTCTCTCATATTTTAGCTCTTCCTTTAAAAAGTCTTGAAAGACGAATACTCTTTTGAACGACTCGTTGCAGTTTTGTGTTTTAGTTGTTTGGAGATTTCGGACATCATGCTTCTTCTTCCTCTATTCTTATCGTTTTATAATTCTGAGTATGATAAGATTAGATTCATTCGCTTTAGCAAATCGAGAAGATCTGAAACTGAATGAAGTAATAAATCATAGACCGAAGAACGATATCAGTGAGATAACCAAAATTTATTTAAAACTATAATGTTTTATCGATTTAATCGAAGAATATACATTAAAATTATTCAAGGAAATTGACTAAAAACATCTGCTTTGCCAACGTATCAAAATAATATATCTTCACAAATCATGGTATTTTTTAAAGTGTTATTTTTGGACTTGTCGACCATTTCGTTTTTCGTAATAATCTCTTTTCCAACAATGAATATTACAATACATGCATTCCTCTATATCCGATCAAATTACAGCGAACCAAGACAAATAAATGAAACTGAACCAAACATGAGTCAAAACTGAAAATGCAAGTTAATCAACTGCAATGTTTTTTCTAACTGAGGACAAAGAAAAATCACAACTGATTCGGATAGGTGAGACTTATAGGGGTTTGATAGGATCTAATGAGCTGGTCATCGCTATCTCTTGTTAGATCGAAAGAGGGGATTAAAGGTGGATCGAAAGCACCACAGAGATGATGGAATGATCTATAAAATTGCAAGGTTGCTTTGTTCTAGGAGGAATCCACACGCAAAGAACAAAAAACAAGAAAGTTTTTCCAAAAAAACAAGTTTGAGAAGAAAATAGGCGTTTTATTCATAATAGACAAAAAGGTGGCGGATTACAATGCTGCAAATGAGCTTATAAACATGCTTTTCGGCATTGATCTTCTACGGTCTCCAAAAAAAAAAAACATAAAAGAAAACAATACAGTCGAAAAATAAAGCTTAAAATAAAGACAACTGTTTTTTAACTAAAAAAATATATATAACTAAAACAAAAAGAGAAAACGTATTCGACCAATTTCTTTGGTTTTAGTCTTCATCTTCGATATTTTAAAGTCATTCACGGCTCTTACAACTCCAGTTATACAAGCACAAATTACATATATTGAAAATGCCTTCTATTCGCACAAAATGGCACGAAATGAGTTGTCTTGCTCTTGTCGTGTGTTGGTCTTTTCTTCATGCTATCTTTCGTGGTTTCTGCAGTTTGGGAGTTCTTTCAGTTGGTGTAGCTAAAGTTTTCAATAAATATGTGTTTTCTGCTTGACCTGCCAGAATAAACTTATATTTGTTTTCACTGTCAGAAGCTTGTGTGAGGTCGAGGCTGATCAAGTTAACTATTTGGTCCTTCACGGGTCCGATTGCATATTCTGGTGGTATCTCCGGGTTGGTTAGCTTTTGGTTTGTGTCGCCTGTCTCCATTGAGTTTATAAGAGCCTCTATTGCTAAGTTAAATTTCTCACGTAGGTTCCTAGTCCTATAACATGTCGTTGGATCCTAGTTGACGTCGGGAACATCGGTTGTCTTGGCTTGAGTCGATGTCCTCATTTACAATTCTTAAAATTGACTGTTTTGATTTAAATAATTATGTACCAGAAATTTAGAAGGTTAAGTTATGGTGGTTTCTCTAAATGATGACACAAAAAAATTACAACTCTCGAAATTGAAACTATTTGTACATATATAGTTTTGTACCAAAAATTTTAGAAGATTAAGTTTCACAAAGAAATTAGACGTTTTAGAAGTTTTGTTTAGGTGAAAATTTCTGGTCATCGTCTTTAATGGCCGGTTCTTGTGACTTCCCTATCTTCTTCTATGTCTTTCCTATCTAACTTCTTTTTGTTTTATCTTTAATAATATATATATATATATATATATATAATTTTTTTTTAGTTGTTAAATTGATTAATAGGGTTTAGCTCTCTTTAAACATTGATTTCCAGTTCCATAATCCATAATAGGTAGAAGAAAAAGAGTGTTTTTAGTAGGAAAACAAGATAATGAAGTATATATTTATAACAGAATGATAGAGTGCAGCTTCGATTAAACTCTCAAATTTGTAGAATAACAATCCCAAGTCAATAAATAATTCTTGAACTTTTTTATTTTTGAATATTTTTTTTTGATTTTTTTTATTGCAATAAAATAATTATTTTTGGTTTTTTGGGTTTACATAAAATTAAAAACAATGCCAAAGCATAATCTCGTAATGTGAAAGCTCAATACCAAATGAGAAATGGGCCAACCAAATAAAAATCCGAAAATGAGCAAGTCCAAACCGCCTACACGAAAATCCTAATAAACCGGCAAAACAGAAACCTTCGCCCAGAAGAAGATCGCCGCCGCGCCAAACTCCGATGACCCAGAAAACCAAAGATGAAACCGAAACAGAAAACCTCCGGGACGTCACGCTCATGAACGGAAAGTTTGTCATAATTTAGTATTGTATTAAATGATAAACATCTAGTTTATATACAACTTTCATCAGGATATTTTTTTTTCTTTTTATTCCTTTTCTATTTATACCATCATTATTTTCTTTTTTCTTCTACTTTTTCTTCAACTACTTCTTCTCCACGAGTGAGAGAACTCGTATATGCATGAGCAATTAATTATTCCATGTATTATTTGATCAACCGAGCAACAACAATTGATACAAATGGAGTTTATGTGTGAGTGTGACCTGAAAACATATGGGCTTTTTATGGGCCTTGCACCAAAGCTCGTGCTAAACTTGCGGCTTCACGAAAATCAGGGTTTCAGCGAAAAGAGAGACAAAGGAGAGAAACACCACACACAGAGGAGTAGTCTCCTTCTCTGTCGTCTTCTCTTGCAATCTCTTTTTGCAACCATGGTAAATGCTTCCTCTATCCTATTGAATACTTTCGTTACTAAATTAATCCGAATTGAGGGAAAAAAATATTATGGATTGCACATTCTTTTCTTTTACTAGGCAATTAGGTTTCATATTCATGGCTGTTGCATGTTTGCTATAGAAGTTTGCAATATCATGGTCACACGTTTTGTTACTGTATCTTCTTTCTATAGCTGTTTTTGCTGAATATATATTTCTAGGTAGAAAAAGCTATCATATATTCAATTGGATTTGTAGAAGATAAATCCTTTCATGGAAGGATCTTTATATGTGACTTTTATTTTTTTGGTTTCTAGTGGCCCGCCTCGTTTTGAGGGACAGAGGAGGTTCGGTGAGAGAGATGGTTACCGAGGAGGTCCAAGATCAGGTGGAGAGTTTGGTGACAAGAGTGGAGCTTCTACTGACTACCAGCCTTCTTTCTAGGTATGATCTTGCTATCTTGTCGTTATTCGTCGTTTGTTTCACATGTTTTGCGTCGTCTAGAAAGGAACTCATGAATGGTTTGATTACTATATTTGCTGTGTGTATATCTTAGCTTAGATTGTTTTGAATTTATGAAGATCTATTGAGCATCTGTTTTTCATTTACTTGGGTGTTTTTAACTTACTCAATATACTAATCCTTAAATTTGTCAACTACTCTTTGTTGGGTTTTCTCGTACTCTCATAGTGATGAAGAAGAAGGAGGCAATAGTTAGGTTAACATCTTCTTAATTAACATTATCCATACATTAACCTTACATAGTTATAGTACTATTTGTTTTAACCTACTTCACTTATCACACAATCAAAAATAACCCAACACATTTGGACTTATCTTATGCTTAATGGCCCAATTGCCTTTTAACTTAAGTTGTTTACATCAAACTGACGTGCCTCTTTTTCTTCTTCTTCGTTGACTTGCTTCTTCTTCTTCCTTCTTGTCACGAACCAGGTTCTACATCTTCTTCTTCTCATTCTTCTCTTCACCTTCTTTGTTTCTCTCTTGTGCAGGATTAAGCACAAGATCAAATTCCAACACTCCCTCTTGATTTCTTTTCTTAATCCCCAAATTTTGATTTAGGGATTTGATCCTTTTTCCCCCCTGGTCCTCTCTAGTGATTCCCATATCTCCTGGATTGAATTCCTTTGACTACATCAGCAAAACTCATTGGTAAGTTTACCTTCTCCCTTATCGCCTCATTCTTCATGGGTTTTTCAATTTCCATTGAGTTCATCACTGATAGACTCAAGATACCATTCGCCTTTGTGAGGAAGAAGTTGAGAACCTCAGGTCGCAGAGCAAGGAGGATGGAGAAGAAGGGAGCTGCACTAAGTGGCTGAGAGTGGCTTACATGAGAAGAAGGTCCGACAACCCAATGCTGAGAGGGTTCCTTATAGCTAAATAATGGTCAGCTAAGTTATGTCGTTTTATGTATTGAGTTGGGAAGTTTATTGTCGTTTGGCAAAGACCCTTTTGTATTTAAACGAGTTTTCTTTTAGGGTTATTCACTTTTACAATTACAAACAAATATTATCTTATCTCCTCTATTTCTCCTCTTCTGCCGCTCACTCTCTTCTGATAAGCTGAAGAAGCGATTCAAACCTAGTAGAGGAGGCTCGGTAATTGGTCAAAGGTTACGGCTGAGACAAACGGATTCAGTTACAGAGTATATAGAGTATTTCGAGGAGCTCTCTGCTGAAGTTCCGCACGTAACCAACGACGTACTAGAAGAAATATTCCTTCACGGGATGAGAAAGTCGTTACGAGAATAGGTGGTGCGATATCGACCAATGGGAATGGACGATATAGTAGACACGGCAAAGCTTATTGAGGAACAAGAGTTTGGAAAGGGAAACTACACATCAAGGCCGTTCCAACGCACAAGTTCAACTCCTGCACTTAGCAATGTGAACAGGAATCATTCTCCAACACAAAACCGTGGAGTCGAGTTAGTGCCAACAAGGAAGTCGCTTGATTCAGTGAGAGATGGGAACAGATTTGGTGGTAATGGCGATACCAGGAGATTTGGCAATAACCCTTGCCGAATCTGTGGGGAAAGATTCTTTGCTGGTCATAAATGCAGAAACCAACAACGTCGGAAATGTTTGGAAGTAGATGAGTCGGAAGCGCAAGGAAGAATCTCGGAGGAAGCCGAGGACCAGGAGGATGCGGAAGGACATGAAGGTGAACAAGAACTTGTGACACTATCCTTGCAATATATGGTGGGGATTACAGCATAACGTTCCATGAGAATGCATGGAAAGATAGGGGAAGTGGACGTCATTGTACTCATAGACTCAGGTGCCACAAGTAACTTTATCTCAAAGAGTCTTGTACGAAGCAAAGACCTATCAGTGACGGAAACTAGAGAGTTTAGCGTGCTTGTTGGTAATGGAGAAATTATAAGAAGCAGAGGGAAGTGCGCGGGTCTGCTCTTATCAATTCAAGGAATAGAGATCGTTGAAGATTTCTTGCTGTTTGAATTGGGAACTACAAATGTGGTGTTGGGGTATACTTGGTTAGCCACACTTGGAGAGACAAGAGTTAATTGGGGCTTGCATAGGTTGAGTTTCAGAGTGTTTAATCAGTGGGTTACTATTGTGGGAGATTCGACGCTTCAAAGATCACAGGTTTCTCTTAATTCTATGGCGAAGCTTGCAGACGAAGCAGAACTGTTATGCCTCTTGGAACTCACTACATTGTTCACCACCGCAGA
Source organism: Alliaria petiolata (assembly GCA_020283515.1). Classification (NCBI taxonomy): domain Eukaryota; kingdom Viridiplantae; phylum Streptophyta; class Magnoliopsida; order Brassicales; family Brassicaceae; genus Alliaria; species Alliaria petiolata. Next base: position 21,487,599 of record JAHZTW010000004.1, on the reverse strand, counting down.
AACACAGACTGAAGAACCAGAAAATGCTGATGTATGTAGGTTGTTGGGCGGGTTCCAAGATATTTTTCAGCTTCCGCCAGGCCTTCCTCCAACCAGAAACCGTGAGCATGCTATCACGCTCGCAGTAGGAACATCCCCAATCAATATCAGACCTTACTTTGTACTCGTTTACACAGAAGAATGAAATTGAGAAGCTCGTACAAGAGATGTTAGAGGCTGAGATAATAAGGCCAAGCATCAGCCCTTACCAAGCCCAGTATTGTTGGTCAAGAAGAAAGATGGTGGGTGGAGATTCTGTGTGGATTACAGAGCCTTGAACAAGGCCACGGTACCCGATCGCTACCCAATTCCGCTTATAGAGGAGCTCCTAGATGAGCTACAAGGAGCAGCCGTTTTCTCAAAACTTGATTTAAAGTCTGGATACCACCAAATCAGAGTCAAGAGTTCAGATGTAGAGAAGACTGCTTTCAGAACTCATGAAGGACATTTTGAGTTTTTGGTCATGCCATTTGGGCTCACCAACGCTCCGGCAACCTTCCAATCCGTGATGAATGACATTTTCAGGCCATATCTTCGGAGGTTTGTGCTTGTATTCTTTGATGACATTTTAGTATACAGCTCATATTCACACACACTTGCAGCATTTGAGGTATGTGCTACAAATTCTACGAGAGCATCAGTTCTATGCTAACGCAAAGAAGTGCAGTTTTGGAACCACGAAGGTTTCGTATCTAGGTCATGTGATCTCGGGTGAAGGAGTTTCCGCAGATCAGGAGAAGGTGGAAGTAATGACTAGTTGGCCCGAACCTAAGAATGTTACTGAGCTCAGAGGATTTCTGGGTTAAACGGGATACTACAAACGTTTTGTGAAGAACTATGGTATGATAGCGCGGCCACTAACTGAGCTTCTAAAGAAAAATGGTTTTGCTTGGAGCGCGGAAACACCAGAAGCCTTCCAGACATTGAAACAAGCGATGACACAAATGCCTGTACTGATTCTGCTTGATTTCAACAGCTCTTTCATGATAGAGACAAATGCGTCAGGAGCTGGAATATGGGCAGTGTTATCCCAAGGAAAACGTCCTATAGCATTCATTAGCCAAGGATTCTCGCAGCAAGGGAGAGCCAAGTCCGTTTATGAAAGAGAGTTATTGGCGATTGTGTTTGCTGTCACCAAATGGAAACTCTACCTGGTGGGGAGGAAATTTACAATTCAAACTGATCAGAAAAAGTTGAAACACTTGATGGAGCAGAAGTCAGTTTCAGGAGAGCAACAGAAGTGGGCTGCAAAACTCTTGGGGCTGGACTATGTGATAGAATACAAACCAGGGGTGGAAAATCGTGTGGCGGATGCGTTATCAAGGAGACCAATGGAGGAAATGTTGCATCTGCAGGTCACAGCACCGAAATCACTTGACCGAGTGGAGATCATTTCGCACGTTAAAGCTGGCCCAGATTGTGCTTTAATCATCTCGAAACTGGCCAAGGGTAAACCGCATACGTCTGGATACAGCCTGCGGGATTCGCTCTTGTACAAGGACGATAGGTTGGTGGTGCCCAGGAAATCACCAATTATCTCAGAACTGCTGCACCAATTTCATGCAAGCACAATTGGTGGACACGAGGGAGTATTGAAGACCTTCAAGCGGCTGTCGCGTGAGGTTTATTGGAAGGGCATGAGGAAGGACATCGTCGATTTCATCACACAGTGTCAGGTATGCCAGACAAGCAAATGTTCCACCCTTTCTCCAGCTGGATTATTGTCTCCCTTGCCCATACCGAAACAGATTTGGTCAGAATACTAAGCAAATTGCAAGCCATTGAAGATAGCTCACCATACTTTTTAGAGTTATCTTTCCAAAAATGCAGGATGTCCAAGTTCTGATAATGGACCATGTCTAATGCCGACTCTTCAAGATACGTTTCCAGAGGAGATTTTCCGCTAACGACATCACTTGATTTGCGAAAATCAAAGAATCCTGAAAATCAAAAGAATATAAATCGAATACATCACTCCATCATAAGAACTAAAACCAACGTATATATTAGAATGAATAAATTTAAACCACCAACCAAACTCAATACATATCATTCCACGTAAATCATGCATGAAAACATATTAATCAAAGTCAAACTAAAACATGCAAACTCAAACTCAATGCAAACTCAAACTCAAGAAAGCTACTTACATCATAATTTGTAAAACTTCCTTTTTGTTCTTCATCATCTGCATTTTGTTGATCATATTCCCGTGACTGTGTAGATGATGATGTGGACTTTAGCTTTTTCTCATATGATTCAAACAGCAGACGTAGTTGACTACGCAAGTGATCCATCTTTGCTTTACAAGAACTCTGATCAAGCTTTCCAAAACAAAATTCTGCAAGTGTAAGCTTCAATCGTGGATCAAAGACGGTTGGCATTGCAAAAATATCACTAACTTCTTCCCAATACTTATCAAACTTCTCCTTCATCGGTTTGATCATTTCTTTGACAATTTCATTATTGCTTGATTCATTCACTTTCAACCAGTTTTGAATCTTCCAAACCTGCATGAAGTACAAGTTCGAAGTAGGATATGTACGAACCTGACATAAGCTTAGTGATCTCATCAAATGGCTCCAAAAAATTACAAATCTCCTTTGCTCGAGTCCATTCTTCATCAGTAGGAAATGACTTGTAGTGTCTCCCATCAATCGTTTTAAGGTTAGAAAATGCAGTTCGGTACTTCATAGCCCTATTAAGCATGTGGTATGTCGAATTCCATCTTGTTTGCACATCTAATACCAAACCATCCTTGAGATCTAAACCCACAACACCGATGCATTTCGCAAACACTATCTCACGCGATTCAGATGCTGTTACATATTTGATGCTCTCTCTGACTTTATCCAAGGAATCACCAATAACTTTCAGCGCATCTTGAACAATAAAATTCAGTATGTGAGCTGAACATCTAACATGGAAAAACTCCCCTTTACACAGCAAATCATTGTGCAATAGCAGCTGCGATTTTGCAATGTCTTGCATAGAATCAATGCTAGTCGCATTGTCTAATGTGATGGAGAAAAACCTTCTTGTCAATTCCCCATTCTCTCCATCACTCAAGAAGCTCCATTGCTAATTTCATACCTAGATAGTTAAAAATAAATTGTACTCTTTATTGAAATTGTACGAGTGAAACCACATGCACTAATTAAATGGTTGCATTAACAATTGATTTACGATCAAAAGGTTCAAATTAATTTAAAATGTAAAAATTCTACAAAATTAATACATGTATGAGGTGGTGGGAGAGCACGAAATGCTAGGATTTTGTTATTCAGCTTCCAATTTCGGTCGATGTAATGTGTTGTGAGACACATGTAGCCTTCATGCGTTATTGATGTCCACAAATTGGAGGTAAAGCTAATCCGTCCAGAAAGACTAGCTAGTTCTATCTTCAAGTTAGCTGTCTCGTTCTCATAGAATCGGTACACATCTTTTGCAGCTGTGTTGCGACTGATAAACTTAACATCAACATTCAAGTATTTTCAAATTGCTCTAGCTCTTTTATACTCCACATAAGCGAATGTCAGGTCATGCTGAATAATTGTCTTCACTACCATCTCACGGAAAACAAAGTGATCAATCTTCCGTGCTTGTAGTTTAGCTTCTGTGTTGATCATCATTTTACCAACATCACCAGAAGTTCTAGGCGTAAGAGGACATTTCAAACGATGCCTTCTTAAAGTACCAATACCGTTCTTGTGAGATTGATGCTTATATTCTTTCTTCCAATGTGTGCACTGTGCTTTTTGGGAGCCATCTTTCTTGGTAATAACAACAAAATCATCCCACACGTTTGACCACTTCCTACTCTCTTTACTCTTTTTCTTATCTGATGACTTTCCTTTGTCATCATCATCTGATTCATCATCTTATTCATCTTCAGAATCAACAATTTTTGTTTCTTACTCGGCTGACTTGATTCACCATCAAACGCTTTTTTTGCCTATTATTCACTTCATCCTGATTTTTCTTTATCAGTTGAGGAGTGAATTCTATTTCAGCATCATCATCTTCAACATCAACCAGCTGTGGCTTTCTCTTATTCAGTTGAGACGACTTTCCTTTGCGATCATCAAGTGTAGACTGAAACATATTTTTCTTCTTCTCCTTCACATGAGATGCTCTGCTTTTGCCATCATTCACTTCAGCCACAAAGTGATTTGACTGATTTCTATGTCTCGGTTCAGGGGTGAGTTATGTTTCATAATCATCCTCAACATCTTCGACTTGAATGAACCTTCTTTTACGAACTTTTGATGGTTGTGATCCATCAGACTTTGCTCGTTCTTCTTCAGCGTTTAGAGCATCAATCAATCGTTGCGATTCAAAGTCCACAGAATGCAAATATGAGAAGTCTGCCAATAAAAATTAAGAACTTACGTTAATAATGAAATTATGTGACGTTAATCAACAAATATGATTCTAAGGTAAAGTGGTATATTCACGTGATCAAATCTAAAATTATGTGAAGTCTATTCACGTGATCATATATGAAATCTGAAATTTACCATAGATGAATGAAACTTACCAGGTCCATTGGTCACGATGATCACGTCTCAGCCTCTGTCTCAAACTATCAGTTGCTCAAACTCTCTTTCTCAGTCGCTCAAACTCTCTGTCTCGGACGCTTAAACTCTTTATGAATCACATAATCAGCCGTTTGAGTTTTGAGTTGCCTTTAGTCTTTAGTTAGGGTTATTAATAGTAGGGTTTACGGTTTACCTTTGAGAGCATATAGTTGGTGCAAAAAGTTTTAAAAACATAGATTTTAATTTAAATCTTTACAATGTTTAAGATTAATCAACAATTAAAATCTTCTAATCATAACAAATCCTTAAACATTTCGGTCCAAGTTTTAAGATTTTTTTAAAAACTTGTGTAAGAGAGAGATAGAGAATGAAAATGACCATCCATTGTGCCTCTTTGGCCTCTGCAGACATCTCGATCCAAGTTTCCTCTCTGGAGACATCTCAGTCCAAGTTTCCTCTATACACTTCTTTCCCTTATCTACCATAGACAAGTAAGCCCTGTAATAAAATAGAAATTAGTGAGATAGCCAAGAGGATAGACAAAACAGAACAAATAACAACCTTTGAAGAGTAACAATTAGGACAAATAACTCAAATCTCACATTGTGGCTGAACCTCTGGAAGTAGTTGCGGACCTTGCGGCATGAGCTTTTTAATGAGGAAACCATGATCATATATGACCTGTTCCAAAATGTTAAAGTAAGAAACCTTAAACCACTCAAAAGATAAATTAACACTTCCACAGTGAGATACACAATGACCTCTTTGCCATTATGGTCATGTCTTGCACTTCTTCTTCTTCCTCTAAAGTTACTTGAGGTTGCTCACTCGGTCTCTTCCGTAACATCATCTTCTGAATCTCCATCTGCAACCAATTATTCAGAGACAACACTAACGTGTATAGCTGTATGACATCGAATCGAACAGCCAACAAAAAATTCTAAATCAGACTATTCCAAATTCCAATACCTTGTTTTTATTTTTCTTGTTGTTACTTTTAGGAATTTACTCTTACTTTTGGTTCAATCGCTTCATTTAGATATGCAAGACTGCACATACAGAGGATGATCAGCATTTGAGAAGAAGAAAAAGGACGGGTTTCTGATTGTAAAAAGGAATCATCTTGCTTACGCTTTCGATGTACCGATGAGAAACTTCATCCTCGCTTCCCAAGTTAGATATCAATGTTGTATCATTGCTCCCTGAAGCCATTCTTCACATACTTATAAATCAATATCCTAATAGAAATTTCTATTGATCTCAGTGAGGAGCAACTCACAAATTCGGTTTCTTTTTCTATATAAACCAGACAAAGATGCAATCTTTATACCTGTGAGTGCTTTTAATGCAGTATCCAAGAAGACGGACCAAGTTCTGGTGACGCACATGACCAATAGCATCAACCTCGACTCTAAACTCTTTCTCAGCTTGTCCCCTGAAATTTAATTCAAGAAAAAACTCAACAGAGAAAACAAACCGAAAAAGGTTAAAGAAATTTAAATTCTTGTTAACAAAAACTCACAACTGATTAAGAATTTTATTAAAATTGAGAGAAACCCAGAAGAACTAAAACCAAAGTTATGACTCCTCCTCTATAGCTAGTTACTAAGAGAGCATCTTCCGCCCCAAAAAACAAAGAGAATTCATCAATCATAGCTCAAAATAACGAATTCTCAATTTGGAATTAATAATTAACATCTCAATTGTCACATATGAAGATTCAAAATTCACAAATTTATGATTCAAAATTTCAAATTTCTTAACAGGATACGTAGAGAGTCAAAATTCGATGGACAAAAGCCTAAAATTAGATTTATAGAGAATGAGTTTACTAACCGAGCTCCAAATTCGGCATATGATGATATGGAGGTCGCCAACTCGAAAATTCAAACATCCACAAAGGCACAAACCAAGCTCCCGGATCAATCATGTACGATGCATCAAATTTTTTGAAAGTGATCAACATCTTAGACCCAAGTGAAGTAATCTGCATAATCGTCTCCTCTGAAGAATTTTTTCAGAGAATAAACGTAAAAACCGATGAAATTCTCGAAATGCAGAACAAACAATCAACTTACACGGTTTGGCCCGAGAAGCCGCAAAACCGCGTCGAATCAGCCCGCTAAATCCAAAAACCGCACAGATCGAAACCGCGAGGCCCGCTGTTTTTTGGGTTTATATTATTAGACCCAAACCCGCCCTGCATTGGGCCTAGTTGGGTAGATACTTTAGGTGGTTCTGGAATTCCTTCTGTTACTATTTTCCATAAACCCCTAGATTTGAGTATAGCCTTCATTTTTATGACCCAAAGACTATAGTTCTTCTCATCAAACACTGGAACCACTTGTAAGTTCTGCATCTTAACTAAAAACAGACTTGAGACTTAGCTTTGTACCTGATTTTCTTTTCTTTGCTTCTATTGTGCTCTGATGAACCAGCTCGTACCTTTGTTAATTTTTGTTTGCTAGACCGCTCTTCATGCCTGCTTCTTCACTAACTTGTTCTTTCTTTAAACTTCCAGGCCACCAGAACCTAGAAGCTCTAATACCATGTTGGGTTTTCTCATACTCTCACAGTGATGAAGAAGAAGGAGGCAATAGTTAGGTTAACATCTTCTTAACATTATCCATACATTAACCTTACATATTTATAGTACTACTTGTTTTAACCTACTTCACTTATTACACAACCAAAACATAACCTAACACATTTAGACTTATCTTATGCTTAATGGCCCAATTGTCTTTTAACTTAAGTTGTTTACATCAAACTCACGTGCCTCTTTTTCTTCTTTCACTTTCTCTTCTTCTTCGTTGACTTGCTTCTTCTTCCTTCTTGTCACGAACCAGGTTCTACATCTTCTTCTTGATATACTCATAAATTATCATGTTTTAGCACCCATTTTAGATAGCTATGCATTCATTTATGCATTCATTTAGCTACTTTTAGTCCAAATTGCATCCATATTAGAGTCTAGCAAGTTTTAGTTTAGGATGTTGCATATTGTGCATATTGAGTCTTATTTAGGTGCTTTGGAGGCTTTGAGGACCTCTTTGGAGAGTTGGGTGAAAAGGAGGAAGAAGAGAAGGGAGCCAAACATGGAGCAGACGAATTTTAGAAGTGTATCGACCTTGGTGTCGACCTACCAAGGTCGATATAGCTCGGTAGGGAAGACGGAGTGCGCGTATCGGACGATTGTATCGAGCTACTAAGCTCGATACACAGGCCACCCGAAGTTTTGAAGACGACGTATCGGGCATTCGTATCAGACTGCTAAGGTCGATACACAACTCATCCAAAGTTGTAGAATGGCGTATCGGGCATCTGTGTCGACCTGCTGCGTATCGACCTAGCTAAGGTCGACACACTCCTTGAGGAAACATTTAGTAGCGTATCGAGCTGCGTATCGACCTAGCAAGCTCGATACGCTGCCCGATTTTCAGACTTAAATCGGGTCAATACCCGGTTTGTTCCGGGTTGACCCGGGTCGTCCACTGTTCACTATAAATAGGAAAAGACCTAATTTTTCCNGAACGGCGTATCGGGCATCTGTGTCGAGCTACTAAGCTCGACACACTCCTTGAGGAAACTTTTAGCAGCGTATCGAGCTGCGTATCGACCTAGCAAGCTTGATACGCTGCCCGATTTTTAGACTTAAACCGGGTCAATACCCGGTTTGTTTCGGGTCGTCCACTGTTCACTATAAATAGGTAAAGACGTAATTTTTCCCAAGTATCTTTTAATCTCTTGTTCTTGCTTAGAAAACTTTCCCTTTTGGATTCTAAGTGATTTTGTAAGACATTTCTAAAAGTTTATGCAATCCAGTACTTATCTCTTTTAATCTTTCATCTTCTATCTCTCTAATCATGTTTGTCTCTATCTCTTTCATAGGATTTAAGGGATTAACCATGATTAGTGAGTAGTTTTATTAGGATCTAAGGATGGGTTAGATCTAGGGTGTTTTAAGGGTTAATCTTGATGCCTAGGATTAGATTCTTCCATTTCCCTCCTTGTTTAGTGTTCTAAATGCTAGTTTAGCCTTGATCATGCTAAAGCTGGGCCTTAGGGAATTTCACACCAACAAGGTGTTTGATGAAATTCCCCAACCAACTAAACAAGGGATTTACATCATGGAAGTGATTGTCTAGGGTGTTTATTGATAATTTAAAACTGTTTCATAATGCTTGTTAGCTTCCTTTTCACTAATGAAAATCAATTCTTGATTAGGATGATTAGTGAAGGGATTAGTGCAATGAAAGTGGATTAGTCTAGCTATTGAGTTCTAAGCCTAGGGATTAGCTTATATTGTGATTGTTTGGCATCAAAGATTGATTCTTGGAACACCTTAGATTGACAACCCCATCCTTGGATTCGTTTTAGTCTTTTGATAATCTTGATTAGTAGTTAATAAGCTTGATTTGGTTTGTTTGATCAATTAGGTTGTTAGTTAAACTCCAAAACTTTATTTCTAACTTAGATTAAGAAGTTATATGCATTCCTAGCGTCTTAACCATATCCATATGGATTGATCCTCAAGTACCTACAATGACATGAGTGGGTTTGAGTAATTGTTAAGTCTCACCAAAAAAACCGCTTATCAATTTGGCGCCATTGCCATTTGGATTTTTGGTTTAAGCATTAGGATTTTACTTCTTTTCGAGACTAAATTTTCTATTTCACTTATTGCTTACTAATCTCTCTTGATTTGTTTTCTCTTTGTCTCTAGGTGTATGAACTTGAGGTCTAGTGGACAAAACAATCTAGTTGAGCCTCTAGACAATATTCACCGGGTAACAAGAGGAGCTTTTGTGAGAAGAGAAAGAGAGCACCTAGCACATCTAAGGCGTTTGGGAATGGATCTTCCACAAGAACAAGGTGGTCATGGACCACAACAAGGAGCTCAAGGGAATGAGGCTCAAGCTCGTAGAGTGCCTCAACATCCTCCACGCCAACCAAGGGACATTGGGGCTGGAGATGCTCCTAATACTCATGCCAATCGCCAAGGTATCCTACATCCTCCAGTTGAGAACAATAATTTTGAGATCAAGAGCGGGTTGATCAACATGGTGCAACACAACAAGTTCCATGGGTTAGCTTTGGAGGATCCCCTTGACCATTTGGATGAGTTTGATAGGATATGTGATATGACTAAGATCAATGGCATATTATTTCCCTTCTGTCTTGGGGATAAGGCACATTTGTTGGAAAAGTCACTTCCAAGAGGTTCCATCACATCATGGGATCAATGCAAGAAGGCTTTTCTTGCAAAATTCTTCTCCAGCACTAGGACCGCAAGGCTAAGGAATGAGTTGTATAGCTTCACCCAAAAGAACAATGAAAGCTTTTGTGAGGCATGGGAGAGATTCAAGGGATACACTACACAATGCCCTCATCATGGCTTCTCCGAAGAGACTCTCTTGAGTACCCTATACCGTGGTGTTCTCCCCAAATTTAGGATGCTTCTAGACACAGCAAGTAATGGAAATTTATTGGGTAAAGATGCAGAAGAAGGTCTAGAACTTGTGGAGAACTTGGCACAAAGTGATGGAAACTATGGTGAAGACTATGATAGGTCATCAAGGAGCGATGGTACTTATGAAGACCAAAGGAGGAAAGAGATGAAATCTCTTAATGAGAAGATGGATAAGTTGCTCCAAGCTCAACAAAAGCATGTTCACTTTGTGGGGGATTGTGATGAGAGTCAAGGTATACAACAACATTTGAATGAGGATTGCCAAGAAGAAATCAACTATGTAGGTGGCCAAGGGTATCAACAAGGCTATAACAACAAATATAGGAACAACAATCTTTCCTATAAGAGTACTAATGTGGAGAATCCTCAAGATCAAGTCTACCCTCCACAAGGACAAAGAGGACAACAAAAGCCCTTTGTCCCTTACAATCAATAACAAGGGTATGTTCACAAGAACAACTACCAAGGGAACAACCAAGGTAACCACGAGAATTTTCAATCTAAGCAAGGTCCTCCACCGGGTTTTGCACAAGATTTGGATGTGAGGAATGTTCTACAACAAATCCTCCAAGGTCAAGCAAGTAGTGCCATGGATGTGAGCAAGAAGATTGCCGAAATCCACAACAAGGTGAATTGTTCTTACAATGGCCTCAACTCCAAGTTTGACACTTTGAGCTCCAAGGTTAATCAACTAGAGAACAACAAGGGCATTGCTTTCTCCTCTACACGAGCTCAACCATCTTTGCCCGGTAAACCCGAAACCAATCCCAAGGAATATTGCAATGCCATATACTCTATTGATGAGGAAGAGTATGAGCGTGCAATGGCTGAGTTTGAGCAACTCTTTGAGTTTTCTAATGATGAGGCTGTTTTCAATGTGGACATTGAAGTCCAAGTTGGGGAGACAGTCATTGAAAATGACCATTTGGTTGGTGACAAACAAATGAGCAAAAAGGAGTTTAAGAAGGATGTGAGCCCTACACAAGCAAGTGTTCTTGAAAAGGAAAGAGAGGTGGTTAAGAAGACTGACGTTGAGGCTTATGATCTCCTTGTGTACAAGCCACCACTCCCCTTTCCCGAGTTGGTATTGACTAAGGCACAAAAGAAGGTACTCTCAAGCTTTAGAGGGAGTATGGAAAGAATTGGTGCTCCATTGTCCAAGGTGGAGAGTTTGTCTCAAGTCAAGGGTCAAATAAAATTCATCAAGAAGATGCTTGCCAACGTAGAGAAGGTTGAAGAGCTGATAGAGGGTCTAGATTCATCAAGCATGGCAAAGGATGAAGCCAATGTTATCCCAAGCTAGGTAACCCCGGAAAATTTTTGATTTCTTGTTCTCTTGGGGACTTGAAGGTTGAAGAAGCTTTGTGTGATTCTAGCTCAAGTGTCAATGTGATGTCCCTTGAAATGTTCAACAACCTTGGGATCACTACTATGAAGAAGTATTCATCACACATCACCTTTGTTGATGCTTCCTCAAGGCAACCTCTAGACCTTGTAGAAGACTATCCATTGAAAGTTGGGGAGTGTCTAGTCTCAACTGATTTTATTGTGATGTATATGGTTCAAGCATCGATGCTACCTCTTCTTCTAGGGACACCCTTTCTCAACACAGCTGGTGCAAGCTTTGACTTCATCAACAAGAGAGTTATCCTCAAGAATGTGAATGTTAAGGTCTTCTATCCTATGAATCCCTTTATTTTGAGCCTTTGTGGGACAGTCACATGTGACACTAAGGAAGTTTAAGGAGAACCACCTAAGGAGCAGCTGATGGGTCTCACTAGTGTGATGAAGAGTGAGGATGAAACCCTTGATCACAATGAGTATGATGGGCCAAGCTTTGATGGTGAAAGTCTTCTAGCAATGTTTGATGGCATCAAGGTTGTTGAACATGAAGCTGAGCCACCAAGGATGTCTATGAAGAATATGAAGTTTCTGCAAGCTGGAGCAAGCACCATGTACATCAAGAAATGAGGAGGAAAACCAATTCCACTCCTTGTTCACCCCCACGCCTAAGGGTTTGAAAAGTCAAGCTTAGTGACTTTAAACAAGCGCACTTGGGAGGCACTCCCATGTCTATCTTTGTATATATTTGCACTTTTTAATTCAGTAATATGTTTTCTAGTGTTTGTGGATGACAAGTTTGTATTGAGGAGGTTGAGCCAAGGACAAAAACTTGCCAAGAAATTTTCGGCATTATATTGAGCTATGTATCGACCTACCAAGGGCGATACAGCTCTTACATGGATTTTGGCGGAGCTACATCGGGCCTTTGTATCGACCTACTAAGGTCGATACAGGCGAGCCAGGGAAAGCTTGACCCCTATATCGGGCTTTTGTATCGAGCTACCTAGCTCGATACAGTTTTAAAAGCCTCGTCTGCAAGCGTATCTAGCTATGTATCAAACTACTAAGCTCGATACGCCCCTTTTCCAGGTAAGTCAACGGGGTTTGAATTAAACCGGTTCTTCCCCTTCTTCTTCCCCAAACACGAAAATTAGCCCCCACACACACACACTTATGATTTTGGCTCTCCCTCTCTCGATTTTCAAGCGATCCTAGTGATTTTAAGTGCCTCTTGCTAGATTTCTTGTGCTTTCATTGATTATAAGTCAATTTCGTTCATCCTTCAAGCCACTCACGAGGTAATCAATCTAAAAACCAAGCTTTTCATTTTTTGCTCTAATGGTGGAAAGTTTGGGGATTTTTGATTATGGATGTTCGAATAGATTGTTAGTGGCTTGGGCATTGCTTGATTATGGTTAGGGAGTAGATTTCAAGTGCTACATAGGGATTTCCATGGTAAATTTTTGAAAATTTGACATATAGGGTTCATGGCGCGAAAATTTAAATTAAACTCTTGAACCTTGTTAGATTTTGGGGCTTTCACTTGCATTAGTTTGCATTAATCATGCTTATGGATTTCCAATAGGTAGCACTCGAATTTGGATGATTTGAAAATTTTGAGAATTTCCAATTTGCCAAAATTTTGGTAAGTGTGAAACTAGAGAGAATTTTCGGATTTTTGGCATTAATCTTGCTTGTTGCTTGCTAGTTGCTGCTATTTGCTATTCAAGATGGGTTGCTTACTCTCTCTACAAGCTTTGTCTCTCTTGTAGGAACAATGGGAAGAGCAAGAGGAGATGCAACAAAACAAGGGGCAAGCTCTCAGGCAAGGTCATCGATCAAAGAGCCAAGGGAAGAGGCAAGCAGTCGAAGACCGAGAGGTCAGTAGTGAGGAGGAGCAGTTGACGCTTGGGGGGAGAAAGAAGCCAGTCACGAGAGCCTCAAAGGGAAAGGCAAATGCCACACAAGATGGCCCTAAGAAGAAGCTCTCACCCGAGGAACTCCTCAAGGCATACATGAGCACGCGGTTCAAGGCAACGAAGTACCCGCATGAGCAGACGCTGCGTGCCTTGGGAATCTATGAGGACTTCCAAGCTCTATTCAAGAACATGGGTTTGGCCAAGTTCATCACCATGGCTCGTCCCGCTTACAAGCTCGCGACATGCGAGTTCTTGTCTTCCCTCACCACGCACTTCTATTATGACGGTGAAGATTCGCCACCGCTACATGGTCATGGCTACATCAACTTCAAGATCCATATGACCATGTACTCCATGACCTTCCGCCAACTCAAGGAGGTCTTTGGATTCTGGGAAGGAGAGAGGAGAACAAAGATGATCACCATTGATGAGTGTGAGTTGAAAGGATTGTGGGAGAAAATCGCGGTTGGGAAATTCAAGCCGGGAGGAAGCACAGAGACTTTGATAAGACATCCGGCCTTGAGGTATGCACACAAAGCTCTTGCTCACACCTTCTATGCAAGGAAGGAGGCCGGGAAAGTCGCCAAGGAGGAGCTCGAACTACTAGACGTGGGTCTTGCAAAGTTCACGGGGTTTCACACAAGAGGAGGCACAAGAGTCCGTGGGGATAGGACGGGAGCCGACATGGTTAGCCTATTGGTTAGGCAGCTGCTCTCTTACCAAGATTGGGTTGTCACTATGAAGGACAAGGACCCCGAGCTCAGCATTGGAGGGATCATCAGACCTATTTTTGAAGCTTGTGGGCATCAGCTAGGGACGGATGGTCTAGAGCCCGAATGGATGGACATATTTTACCTTGGGAGGACCATGTTTCTCTCGGGAAGATTGGGAAATCGGTTCGCCTACAAGTTCGCTGTGGACACAAAAACCGAAGTAAAGATTTGTCTCCCGAACTTGCAAGCCACCTCCTTCCAAGACATCGCCCACATCGACTTCGCTCCCCCATGCGAGGACCTCTACAATTCGGCCATTAGTCCTCCTCTCCACTCCATTGCCAAGAGAGAGACATTTGACTTTGACCCTAGCCAATCTCTTGAAGAGGAAGAAGATATGGAGGTCGAGGACCAAGCTCCGAGCCCGGTTTACGGTAGCGAGAGATATTACTTCGCCTCTTGCATAGACCCAATGCCAAGCCCGGCATTGAGAGAAGCCCATGCACACATTGGTCTTCTCAAGAGGTGGAGCAAGTATCAAGACCGGGCTATCAAGAAGCTCGGTGAGACGGTAAAGGACTTTAAGAAGACAGTCAAAGGGTTAAAGACCATCATTAAGGGAAAGTCCTCCACAAGGGATAGACAAGAGGGCACAAGCGACGCGGGCGAGGAAGCGGATGAAGGAGAGAGTGAAACGGACCTTGATAGGCGCCATTCATTCGAGATGCGCCCAAGGAAACCGGTCCAAGAAGACCCACCTCGCTCTTCCTCCTACGAAGCACGGCCAAGGAAGAGAAAGCCGAGCCGATCTCCCTCCTCAAGTAACCAATCGCTCTCCTTAGGATCATCCTCCTCTTCACAGTTTTGAGGTACCTCCACCTCTCTTGTAAATATTTATTTTACCTTTTCATTTTGTGTTTTATGTCATGTTGATTGAGGTCTCCTCTAGACTTTTATTACACAAAGGACTGTGTAATTTAAGTTTGGGGGAGAGGATGAGAGATTTGACATTGTGTTTTGTGAATCTTATTTTCCTTTTATACATTTTGAGTCTCATGCATTCATTTAAGGCATAGAAAAAACCCAAAAAAACTGAAAAAAATTTGAAAATTTTCCAAAAAAAAAGTCATTTAGATGTTGCATTTGCATTTTAGGATTGAGTCTAGTTGCATTGCATGTAGGAATTGCATTCATATGCATTGGGAGCAATGATGAGCTAATCCTTGTAGAACGCCAACTGATGTAATCAATTCAATGCCCTAGTTAGTAGTTATTTGTTGCATTTGAGCAAATCTTGAAAGTAAGGAAGAACCATGTTTGGACAACTTCACTAGCCACTAGATTTTGGTCGAAATAGGGCCTTCAAATTGATAGGCAACTCTTCTCACTTGAACCTAAATTTGACAATTAAATATCATGCTTTGCATTGAAAGTGAATTCATGCATAATAGACATACTAGAGCTTTCTTACTCACTCTACCACTCTCTTGCTAGCTCAAGTAGTACCCCCGCCTTACCTTACCTCCTTAAAGGCCAATTGTTCTAGTGATAATGATTGTGAGTCCTATTTTTGATTAAACTTAGCATAAAGTGTTAGGTTTAAGACGACAAGTTTAGGCTCTCATGTAGATTCTAGCTCTCACATATCGAGGCTAGTTTTAGGCTTACGAATTGGGGTATGGGTCGCGATATTGCTTGGTGTTGTGGAATGGATTATATGCTTGCATTTTAGCATGATGAATTATGGAAGGGAGTAGAAAGGAGGGGAATGAAAGAGACTTAGAAGGAGAATAAGGGAAGCATAGTTTGAAATGGTGGATCTTGTGTTTGAAAAGAAAAAGTATAGCTCTAAATGTAAAAGGAATTGGGTAGCCTTAGTAAGAGAAAAAGAGAAATCAAAAGAGGCTAAGAAGCCAAAGAAAGAGAAAAAGGCTACCTAAGTATAAAAAGAAGAGCTACGTTGTTGAAAGATCACACCATTCGCTATGAGTTAAAGGTTGAAGAAGTTTCTCCTTAAGTTCTATAAGAAGAAGAAGTGGTTTATGAGATTCATGGGTTTAGCAAGGCACAAAAGGCCTTGGGAAGAGGGTAGCCTTAGAGGGTTGAGTGAGCTTTAAAGAATATGAATGAGAGGGGTATAGGACCATTGATAGCATTATGGGTAGATGAGAGTCTAGTCTTGTATGCATCACTTGTCTTTTACCTTTAGCATTATGCATAAATTTTAATCCTTTTTGAGTGAAACCCTTATGCGAATTTGAAGCCTTATGAATTGAGATCATTTTTATCTCAAAGCCTTGTCCCTTAGCCAAATGAATTCGCTTGCATTGCATTGTCATGATCCACGGTTTGCGCTTAATGAATGTTAAAGAGTTGACTTGATAGGGAGGCTTATCTAGATCGAAATCTTAGTGCACTTGATTGTTGAGATGGGCATGGCTAATTCTTTTGGAGTATGATGAATTCAAATGCACCTTAGAATTAAGAACTAGGACATTGAGTTGATTGTATGTGTTGGCATTTTTAGATGATGAGCAAGCAAAAGGCAAGTTTAGGGGAGTTAATATACTCATAAATTAGCATGTTTTAGCACCCATTTTAGATAGCTATGCATTCATTTATGCATTCATTTAGCTACTTTTAGTCCAAATTGCATCCATATTAGAGTCTAGCAAGTTTTAGCTTAGGATGTTGCATATTGTGCATATTGAGTCTTAATTAGGTACTTTAAAGGCTTGGAGGACCTCTTTGGAGAGTTAGGTGACAAGGAGGAAGAAGAGAAGGGAGCCAAACATAAGCAGACGGATTTTAGAAGTGTATCGACATTGGTGTCGACCTACCAAGGTCGATATAGCTCGGCAGGGAAGACGAAGTGCGTGTATCGATTGATTGTATCGAGCTACTAAGCTCGATACACAGGCCACCCGGAGTTTTGAAGACGACGTATCGGGCATTCGTATCGGACTGCTAAGGTCGATACACATCTCATCCGAAGTTTGAAGAATGGCGTATCGGGTATCCGTGTCGAGCTACTAAGCTCGACACACTCCTTGAAGAAACTTTTAGCAGCGTATCGAGCTGCGTATCGACCTAGCAAGCTCGATACGCTGCCCGATTTTCAGACTTAAACCGGGTCAATACCCGGTTTGTTCCGGGTTGACCCGGGTCGTCCACTGTTCACTATAAATAGGAAAAGACCTAATTTTTCCTAAGTATCTTTTAATCTCTTGTTCTTGCTTAGAAAACTTTCCCTTTTGGTTTCTAAGTGATTTTGTAAGACATTTCTTTAAGTTTATGCAAATCTAGTATTTACCTCTTTTAATCTTTCATCTTCTATCTCTCTAATCATGTTTATCTCTATCTCTTTCATAGGATTTAAGGGATTAACCATGATTAGTGAGTAGTTTCATTAGGATCTAAGGATGGGTTAGATCTAGGGTGTTTTAAGGGTTAATCTTGATGCCTAGGGTTAGATCTCCTCATTTCCCTCCTTGTTTAGTGTTCTAAATGCTAGTTTAGCCTTGATCATGCTAAAACTAGGCCTTAGGGAATTTCACACCCACAAGGTGTTTGATGAAATTCCCCAACCAACTAAACAAGGGATTTACATTCCTAGCTCATGGAAGTGATTGTCTAGGGTGTTTATTGGCAATTTAGAACTGTTTCATAATGCTTGTTAGCTTCCTTTTCACTAATGAAAGTTAGTTCTTGATTAGGATGATTAATGAAGGGATTAGTGCCATAGTGGATTAGTCTAGCTATTGAGTTCTAAGCCTAGGGATTAGCTTATATTGTGATTGTTTGGCATCAAAGATTGATTCTTGGAACACTTTAGATTGACAACCCCATCCTTGGATTCGTTTTAGTCTTTTGATAATCTTGATTAGTAGTTATTTAGCTTGATTTGGTTTGTTTGATTAATTAGGTTGTTAGTTAAACTCCAAAACTTTATTTCTAGCTTATATTAAGAAGTTGTATGCATTCCTAGTGTCTTAACCATATCCATATGGATTGATCCTCAAGTACCTACAATGACATGAGTGGGTTTGAGTAATTGTTAAGTCTCACCAAGAAAACCGCTTATCACTTCTTCTCATTCTTCTCTTCACCTTCTTTGTTTTTCTCTTGTGCATGATTAAGCACATGATCAAATTCCAACACTCTTTAGGTTGATAGGCTTTGTTTGAGAACTGAGTGAGTCTTGAAACTTAGTTTTCCTTCTATAACATCTCATTTGATTGAAAAGGCATGATCACCAGAATGTGATATGACCTAACTTTTTATGGATGATTGCATCTAAGACCACATGACTTGAAGTCTACAAGTGAATATAACTAATTGATATTACGTGAAGATAATATCACTAGTACAAAGATGCTAGAATATATCACACGAATATTGTTGTCTTGCAGACAAAATAACATAAAGATATTTGAGAAATACTTTGAAATTATATCATCTGAAGTGATAATAAAAATGGTGCATGTCATTTATATTAATTGTTTTAATTATGCTTTTATTTATATTTTATTTATACATATGTAGTTTAATAATATTTATTTTTCTACCATCATCTATATGTTAACTCTAAAAGATCCACAAGTTCTTTACATCTAAAATTACAAGACTTGAAGTCTGTATCATAAAGCTCATTATGAGTCTTTGCATCTAAGATTACAAGACTTGAAGTCTGTAAATAATCATTAATTATGTTAAAGATTATGTGAAGAGAATATAAATGATGCAGAGATGCTAGAAGCCATACTCTATTCTTTAGCCAAATAATGTTGTCTTGAAGACACAATACTATGAAAAGAAGTTTAGAATTATTTTGAGAAAATAATGATCTATTAAAAGTAATGAGTCATGTCCAATTAGTTATGATTCATTCCTTGAAGCGAATGTGACATCATATAGTGGGACAAAAAACAATTGTGTGAATAACACTAGCCAAGGAAGTGGCTCAAGAAGTGGTCGTAAATGTGAATATAGATATGGTTAAGGTCAAGGTCAAGATCAAAGAGTTTCTTTCAAGAACTCAAATTCTCATCAGAAGTGAGAAAATATAGATGATAACAAAGAAAAGATATATCTCATATAAGAAAATAAAATAATCGAGGTTAAAGATCAAAGAGTTTACTTGAAAAACTCAAATTCTCACAAGAAGTGAGAAAATAAAGATGATCCAAACAAGAGATATTTATCTTATCTAGTGATCAAAGAAACTTGTGTGTGTACAAGATATAAAGATTATTGAAAGCTCTGGAAGAGCATATTTATTTGCATATGGAAATACAATTTGAAATTTGTCTCAAAAGTTAAAAGAATCAAAGATAAAATATATGGTCCAAGTTGGATATGTTATTGATTCTAGACTGGGATTCAATTCGAGATGGATTAACTTGAAGTGTTATCATCTCGAAGGGGAGAATCGATGAATCCCACAATCAATAGTAAGTGGAACATCTAGAAGATTATGTTCACATTCAAGATAAACTTGATGAATAATTGATAAGGGAGAATCGAAGAATCTCACAATTCTTAGTAAGTGAAACATCTAGAAGATTATGTTCACACTCAAAAATTATCTTGATGAATCATTTATAAAGTAACTCCAATGGATTTCAAAGTTAATCAAGTTGCGACAATAAAGAAAGAAAAGTTTAGTACATTCAAATTATGAGCATTACCCAAGGCAGTAAAAGTATTTTGGAGATAAATATTTAACCAGAAGTTTAATTTATATTATTGTTTGGCATGAGCCGGTTAGACCATAACGGTTCAATAATGATGCGAAAAGTAATTAATGTAGACATTCATTGAAGAACTTGAAGATTCTTCCTAATGATGTTTCATGTAATGCGTACTCAAAAGGCAATATGATAATATGATTATCACTAGCCATATTAGATTTGGATTTAACAAGATGATTGTATGTATTCTTGTTATAGATCTACAACCTGAAGTTTGCAAGAGTATTAGGTAACGCTAGTGAATTCACATCTTAAGTCTTTGATGATAAAAGCATCAGGATAAATTGTTAAAATCCAGAAGCATTAATTCGCATTAAGCCAACTAGTAATTAAAAGTTTTCCCCATCAAAATTGGTTTTGGGTCAGAAACCAAATATTTTCCATCTAAAATATTTGGATGTGCAGTATACATCCACATTGCTCCACCACAGCGATATAAGATGGATCCTCAAGTGAGGCTGGAAATATGTTGGATATGAATCTCCATTGATAATTAAGTATATAGAGCTATCCATGATGGATATGTTCAACTTTATTTTCCAACATTAGGGGGAGAAAATAAACAGCTGGAAAAGAAAATAAGTTGGAATGAATTATCATTGATCCTCGGACTAAAGAAAGTGAATTGAAAGTCTTAAAGATAATTCATTTACAAAGCTTAGTAAATCAAGTTGCCAGACGTATTTACAGACCCAAATAAAGTGACAAAGTCACATATACCAGCTGTAAATGCTCCAAGAAAAATTAATGTCTCAGAAGGACAATATCAAGCTGCTAGTGAGTCTAAAGAACGCATGAAGCGTGATAGACTTGTTCCAAATAAAAGAATCCTCGAAAATAAAAAGGAGCAGAATTTGACAATGGTCAGATCGAGGAAACAAAGATTTTTGAATGATCTCAAGAAGAGACATTAAACATGACAAGAAAGAAATTCAGGTACCTGAGATAATGAAGAGATCGATCTCAACAAGTTATGTCATGTGTAGATTAAAATGGAACCGAAAAGCAAATCGACGTCGATAATATTTTTGCATGCAATGTAGCAGTTGATATGATGAATGAGAAAGATGATCACGAAATCTATTGCAAAGTGTACACAAAGAAATGATTGGCCAATTTTAAAGAAGCAATAGTCATAGAGTTAAAATCTCTTGGAAAGAGATGAGTATTTGGACCAGTAGTCCATACACCTAAGAGTGTAAAACCAGTGGACGATAAATGAGATTTTATGATGAATATGAAATTGATTATGAAGAGACCTACTCTCCTGTGGTGGATGCAACTACTTTCAAGTTCCTTATCAGTCTGGCAATAAGAGAAGAACTTGACTTCGACCCAGTGGAAAATGATACTTAAAGTGAAAATCCCTGAAGGATATAATCCATGAAGGATACAATACCCGAAGGATTAAAGATGTCAAATTGATACAATCTCCGAAAGATTGATATGTCAAAATTATATTCACGGGAACTTAAGAATTTGATTGAGTTATGACATATATGTTTATGAGGTATACGTGAATATTATAAGGTTAACCAATATACCCATGTGTATTTATCAAAAGATTATGGATCATTGAGATCCTTAAATTGAATATAGTTGAAACTCTTGAAGAGTTAATATAAGAAAAGATTTTGGAAAGACAACATTGTCTTCAAGTATTCCAAATTAAAACATTTAGCGAAAGAGATGTTATCTCAAAAGATCCTTGCAAGATTTTACATAATAAATGCTTACATATACTTGGTCTCGAAGGACCATATTTAAAATGCTAGTTAAGCAATGTATTGATCTCTTTCATGATTGAAAGATGTGTTTTCACATAACAAGAAAGAAAGCTAAAACAATAAAGAAGAGCATGAATAAAATGTTATGTACAAGTATGTACAATACAAGTTTAGAAAACTGTATGTAAATAGAAATTTGGCTTGAAGTCCAAATAGACTTAAGAAATTAAGTTTTATGTGAAAATGTTGTTATGGACAAGAAGTCCAGTAATCTAAGAGATTACAAGATAATCATACGATTTTATTCATTAAGCTTATGCTTATAACAATTCTCAAAAGATGGTATATGATTGGAATGCATCTCTTGAAGAAGATGATTCCAAGGGGAGAAATATAATGATGTGCGTGGTTGTACTCTTTTTCCTTATCATGGTTTTTATCCCACTGGGTTTTTCCATGAAAGGTTTTAACGAGGCAACAAAGAACACGCAAATGATAGACATCTAAAGGGAAATGTAAAGATGAAAGTCTATCACCCTTCCAAAGTATTTGTCATACTTTAATGAGAACAAGTGAAGCAAAGAGAATGATCAAGACGAATCATTAGCAAGACTCATGCACTGCAGAAGAATGGTGATGTAAGAATTCTACAAATACATTCAAGTGAAGATTCGACAGACAGATTTACCAAGGCGTTACTTTCAAGAAGTTATTTCATCATATTGGATTGCGTCATCTCAAAGATCTCAAGTGATGTACTCATGAGGGGGAGTTAATGCGCGCTGCACTCTTTTTCCCTTAGCTATGGTTTTTTCCATTGGGTTTTCCTAGTAAGGTTTTTAACGAGGCAGCATCATACGCGTTTTAGGAAATATTTTTGTATAATGAACATCAAGGGGGAGTGTTATGAACTATTATGTGATGTCCATTATAAGCCCATAAGCCCATTAGGTTTTACTTTGTCTCCAAGTAAAACCCTCCCTTGTATTCCTATATAAAAGACCCTCTAGTCATTCGAATAAGACATTAACATCAATTCCTTCTTTCTCTTCTCTTATTTCTTCTCTTTATTCACAACATATATATATATATATATATATCAATGACGTTTTTTTGCCAAAAATAACTTTTTACCCGTAAATATGAAAGTCAATTAGTAACAAATTCCTACCAAAAATTATATAAATAGAGCCTCTCTTTAAGATCCAGAAAAATTAAGATTAATCATATAAATAGAGCCTCTCTTTAAGATCCAGAAAAATTAAGAAAATCTTAATTTCTCAATACTTTATTAAAAAAAAACAATCCTACAAAAAAAAAATGTATGGGTATTACAAAAACTCCAGTGACTTGTTTACTCACAGTAATATTAAAAGTTTTATTGTCCAATTACGATGTTTCGGCCTCAGGTATGTTTACAATAGCTTAACATTTATTTTCTTAAAAGAGCATGTCTTTCCTTTTTTGTGTATACATATTCATATAGACATTGCATTCTAAAGTTTCGTAAGAATTATATTACTTGGACATGTTATATAACTGATGACATGTTATAAATATATATATGGACACACATACATTTTGTATTGATTACAATTAAATTTTATGTGAATTTGTGTAGGTACAGAGATAGAAAAGCTTTCATATGACCAATGCGGTAGGCTGTGACTGTGTACGTATGAGTACGCATGGCATGAATGTTTTACTGACCTTCAGGTGGCTCGCTATGCAGGAGGTGGAGAATGTCGTTCGCGTTCTCCTAAAGATCCTGAAAAATGTTGTTGCCAAAAATAATAGTACAAAATTAGTCCTCTCTCTAGCGATTGTATTGTTGCATTTATGTTCTCTAAACTATTTTAACTTAATACTAGATTCTGATCCGTCCGTGAAGGCGTGAATATTTTCTTGACTAACTAAGGTTTGCGAAAACATATTGTAGAAATTGTATATAGAGAAATTGTGGTTCCTTTGATTAATTGATTATTTGTAAAATATAACGTTGTGTGCTAGAAACGAAAAGTGTTTTCGACTTATTTGTTGTTTGGTTCTGATTCCGAATTAAATAATTCAAATATTTTTGGTGTTTTCGTTATTTGGTTACATTCTGAAAATTGTTAATTTTGATAAAAATAATTAAAGATTTTTGGATTTTTAGATTATTTTATTTATTTTGGTTTAAATATATTTGATCAGTTTGTTTTGTGTGTAAATGATGAGCATTCGGGTACCTGAGTCCGATCGAGATGGTCCTTTCGGATATCAGGTCTTTCAGATGTAAAAGGGTTAGGATCCACTCATGTATTTTTCTATTTCGGTAAGGGTTCGGTTTGGTTTCATCTAATTTTATGTCGGTTTCAAGTACTTGAATTATCCAAAATTTATATGAAATACTAAAAAAATCAAATATTTTGGATGTTTCCGTTATTTGGTTACATTCTGAAAATAGTTAATTTTGATAAAAATAATTAAAGATTTTTGGATTTTTAGATTATTTTATTTATTTTGGTTTAAATATATTCGATTATAATTATAATTTTAGGTATTTTGATTATTTCAAATATAAATATAATTAATATTGTTAGATATATAATTGTACGTTTCAGTTCGATTCATTACTTGGGATTCGAAAAATATGCCCAAGCCTACATTTAATATTGTACAGTTTTAAACTTCAAAAAAAAAAATTATTATTGGACAGTTTTGAATGGAAGGGACGCTACTACAACATAACTTACATAGATTTGAATAGAAGGTATGCCACCATTTTCTTTTAAAAAAAAATCTTATTACAAATTTATAGTAATAAGAATTTGAAATTATATTAATATTTCTCATGGATCTAAATTCAGAAAACGTAAATTAGATCAACTTACAGTATATGTTCATATTTATTCAAGCATGGACTTCCCCATGGATCTAATATTTCTAGAATTAATTGTATTATTAAATAGTTTATGTTTCTATTTATTCAAGCAATATAGAAAAACTATTTCTAACAATCCATAGATGTGTTTATATTTGTGAGATTTTTTTTTTTATTTTTTTTTATATTTTTAAATAAAATAAAGAAAGGCATGAATGATTATTATTAGAGTCTCAGAAGGAATGACCAACAATCTGATCTGATGCTTAGATAACGACCTCTTATTATATTTGTTGCAGTGACAAGTTATTTGGCGATGATAATTCTGATAGCTTGAGCTATGCTTTGCAAATTTTGGTGGAAATAAATCAAAAAATTACTGCAAAGTAAAGTTGATAAATATAAGCATTTTTCTACAAAAATACAATCATTCTATATCACATTTCCAATTAATTAGCTAATATGATTAAAACAAAATTTAAGAGGGTAAAGTGTACAAATCAATGATTAGAAATAGGGCGAATTTCATTAATGAACAAATGAGTAGCAATATACATTTTATGCTGCTGAAGACATTATTGCCGTACATGAAAAACATTCTTATGAAAAGAAACAAAAACATAAAAGCTTCATTCTGCAGTCAGCAATAGCCTCAAACATTGATCAAAGGCTCTCGAACTGTACTTCTCCTTTTGGTTTCCAGAGAGGTCATTAAGCTTCTCCTCCAATTCACCTTCCTGTAATTGTTTAAAAAAGACTTGGGATCATAAACCGACATAATGGAAAAACAGGAAGACAAAAAAAGAGTATACTTATGATGAAAGTTAAACTTGTGCATGTTAAGTATGAAGTCTGAGCCTCTAATAAGCTCTCTCTCTTCATGAAGATCTGTGGAAACGGAGGCTGGCTTCATACTCTAACTTTGTTGGAATAAACATTGAGAATGAGACTATACAGCTCTCTCATGAAGAGTAATCTCACCTGAAGGATTTGACAGCCTTTTCCAGCTTTTGATCTTCAAAAATGTTTCTACCACCGATAGAAACCTCTAAACACAAGAACATTTCTCTAATTAGATACAGAGCTTTAAACGAATTGAAGGATGGCTTCTTCGGTTACCTTTTCTACAAGTACATCAAAACTTACTATATTGTTGCATGTAACAGCTAGAGAGCTAAACCCAGACTGAGGAGATTCATGGACTCCTTTAATGTAGATCATAAAGGGATTTTCCTTTATATCCTACACAATCCAAAGTAAAACATCACCAGCAAATATAATTCTTATTATTATCTCTCGACTATGGGCAAAAACACTGCAGTGCTTAAAGCATGTACCTGAGCATCGACTTCTGTCACTTTTCTCCGAAAAGGCGTAGCTGAGAATTTCACTCACAGAGAAGCTTAGTATTGTAAGCTCTCCCCACCGCTTCGGTATGGAGTAAGAGCCGAGCATACGAATCAAACAAATTGATTACAGAGAGTAACTCGCTACATATTAATTATATAAATGCCAAAGAAAATCAATCATTCAGAGAAAGCTTGTTAAAATCGCTTACAATAGTATCATAAAGTCTTTGCTCTTAATTGCAGACATGAATGAGGTCTGCTTGATGAAAAAGTAGAATGATTACGTTCTTCTTTGGCTGTTTGACAAAAAAAAACAAAAGTTCGGTTAATGATAGTTTTTAAAAGACAGATCTATAACCATAAACATTGGAAGTAAAAAAGAAAATTAATCTTTACCTGTAGCTAAGAGTTGGGTTCTCTGTTTTTTTATAGATTTGCCTCGTAGAAATGATTTGATTTCTTAGTTGCATCTTTCTTCTTTTTCATATATATGTATGCTATATCTGTAAAACCAAAAAATAAAATTATTTATTAGTATAAGAAAACCCACACAGGGTTGAAAAGGATGAGAAATAGGACTAACTTGTTATATTGATTAAAATAAAAGTTAATCTGAGAACGTTCGAGCTTTGATGATCATGGTCAAATGGGATATTTACAGTGTGTGTTAATTCTTGCATTTATTCTCTAAAAATCTTTTTATTCTTAGATAAGATTTTTTTTAGAATATCTTGTTGGCGAAGCTAAATTTGATTCAAAGAAAATAATGATTTAATAGAATTCGAATAATATAATTTATTTATAATTTTTTGGAATTTACCTAAAATAAAAAGATTGAGAGAATATGCTACAATTCAATCCATATTTGATTGTTCAATATATTAAGTTGTTATGGTAGTAGATCACAATATCTCACGATTACAACATATTTTTTATTTAATATGGGGGGGAATGATTTGAGTTTTAATGTGTTATTATATGATTTGGATGAATTATGGAAGTTGATATGATTTGTTATTAAAGTTATATCAAATTCCACCTAAAACCATGAGATTTGGAATTCTATATTTTTATCTAGGAAACTCTATCAAAACATCCTAAAATCACTCCAAATCTCTTAAAATCCACTACTTAAAATATTTCCAATAACAGTGGATTTGATTTGGTTTTTACAAATTCTTGATTGAATAACATGAGATTAGAGAATATATTTTGAAATCATTAGTTGAATAACAAGAAATTTTAAAAGAATCACACAATCTTATAAAATTCCTAATGCAATACACCCCCTAAGTTTTTTTGAATGACACTAATTTGAAGATTTGAAATTATATTTGTTTGTTACAATTAAGTAGTAAAAGTAGTTTCTATAATCAAAAGATATTGTGATCATTTAATATTCATGATTAATATTTTCATTAATAGAATTTGAAAATAACCCTCACGGGCAGGTTAGTATTTTTAGGTAATAGAATTTGAAAAGATTGAGATTTTAAATGTTATTTATTAGGTGATTGATTACAATATTTTAAATAAGATTTGAAATGATTTAAATTTTTTTACTAGTAAGATATACATAATACAAATATATATATATATATATATATATACATTCTTAAAAACAATTAATATAATGATATTCGTTATACGTATTTCAAAATTATATAAAATTATTCCAAAAGTTTTAATAAATCGTAAATATATAAATTCTCTATTATTTAGTTTTAATTATTCGAATATCTTTGCCTGGTTTTTTTTTTTTGAAAACTGTATACTAAAAATGTTGTTTTTTTGTAACTAATTGTTTGAATTGATTTGTCTAGATTTATGAAAAAATATATTTGAAAGATTTGCATTAAATTGAATTGCCTAAATGTATGGAAATTTGAAATTTTCGAAATGTATTTGTAAATAATTAAATACTTTCCAAAATTAAATTTTATTTAAATCAACAACAATTTTCTATATTGTATCAAAAAAAAAAAATCTAAAAGTCAAATTTAAAGATATTTAAGAAATTATTATTTTTTTTTTTTGTCAGCAGCCTCATACTCTTAGAACGCCCCAGCTAACCAGGTCGGTGGAGTTGAGTTTACATAATGTAGATGATAAAGGTAGTCACGAGCACCACGTGCTAGCTTGTCCGCCTTTGTGTTCTGCTCTCTTGAGATTTTTGAAATGGAGGAGAACTGGAACTCCCTCCTACTCTTCTCGTATTCCTCCAAGTGTACTAAGAATGCCGGCCACTCCGCTGGTTTAGACACCATCTTCACCAATTCGGAACAATATGTAACAAACGCCATCGTCAATCTCCTAGTATCAAGCATGCAATGCATTGCCCATATCAATGCTTCTAGCTCCGTATGCAGAAGTGATATACTTCGGCGTATATTTTTTGCCCCCATTAAAGTATCCACCGTTCCGAGTCCTTGACTATACCAACCCAATCCTGCATTTGTGACCCCTTGTTTCCATGAACCATCTATGTGACATATCAGTCCATCAAAATGTTCAGTCATGTCCTGAATGTTCGTTACTATATCAACCACTGAGTCCTCTGTTTGGGCCTCCTCCCATGCCATTGCTTCTGCCGTTGCTAACCGGACTATCTCTCTTGGATCCCGGTCAATGTTTGAAAAAATCTTATCGTTTCTCATTTTCCAAATATACCATAAAAGCCATGGATACACTTTCATCTCCTCATGTTTTGGAAGATGCCAAAACAAATTTGCCATATTAGAATTTATCGCTTCCGTTGGGAAGCTGTGCATCGGTGTGGGTATCGACGATAAGCCCATACTTGAAATGCCGGAGGGCATTCAAAAAGGGTGTGATTAATAGTTTCCCTAGCTGCCCCACATCTGCTACATTGGGGGTCACAATTTACCCCGCGGCTTCGAAGCCTATCCATGACTGCCAGACCACCCGATATAATTTGCTATAAAAAATGTTTCATATTTGGGGGACATTTAACTTTCCATACTTGTGCCTGAAGTTGACTCAAATCCGGTCTGAAAAGACACGGTCACTTTCTTGGTGATCTGTTTGGGCTAAAACATATCCCGATTTTACAGTATACCTCCCCGTTTTTGTATAATGCCAACCCCATTCATCTGGTCTTTGTGCTCTTGTCGTTGGAATCCCCGTAATTAATGGTATATCTTCTTAACCGATTAACTGTTCAAGTAGTGGTATATTCCACATCGATGTTGCGGGATCAATTAATTGATTAACTGTCAGCTCAGGATAATATACATATCCTTTGATTGATGCTGATCTCGGGCGTGATGATGGAATCCAAGGATCATTCCATTCCGATATAGAATGCCCGGAACCAACTCTTTTGATGAGCCCTTTTTGTACCAGAGATCTAGCGGATGTGATACTCTTCCATCCATAAGAAGGCGAGTACGATCGTATGGGATCCATTGGTGTTGCATTCCTGAAATAGCGCCCCTTGAAAACCCTTGCAAATAGTGATTGTGGGAATTCAATAAGTCGCCATAATTGTTTAGCAAGCAAAGTCGTGTTAAAGTCCTCAATAACTCGAAACCCTAGTCCCCCCTCCGTTTTTGGTTTACATAATTTATTCCATGCGAGCCAATGCATACCCCGTGTCTGTCCATTTTTACTCCACCAGAATTTTGCCACTGTACTCGTCATCTTTGTGGTTAACGTCTTTGGTAACCTGAAGCATGACATTACGTATGTGGGAACTGCCGTGGCCACATATTTGATTAGAATCTCCTTTTCCCCTTTTGATAAAAATTTAGCTGTCCAGCCATTAACCTTCTTTTGTTGTCTATCCAATAGGAAATTGAATATTTTTGTTTTTGCTCCCCCCTAGACTTTCCGGGATCCCTAAATATGTACCCATACCTCTAATATTGGTTATGCCGAGCGTAGTATGTATAGACTCCCTTGTCGCCATATCAACTTTATGTCCGTATTGAACCGACGATTTATTGAAATTTATTTGTTGCCCTGATACTGTTTCATATTGCTTGAGAAGATTTAGTAGCACCATAGCCTCCTCCTGCGTTGCCTTACAAAAAAATAAACTATCCTCCGCAAAAAATAAATGTGAGACCGCCGGGCTTGTTCGTGCGACTTTCATACCCGTAATTAGTTTCTCCCTCTCCGCTTTCCTCAAATTAGCTATTAATACTTCCGTACAAAGGATAAAGAGATATGGCGACAAAGGATCCCCCTGGCGAAGCCCTCTTTTTTGTTTAATAGTTCCCCTTGATTGACCGTTTATTAGAACTTTGTATTGCACTGATTCAATACACCACATTATCCACATTATGCATTTCTCTGCAAATCCCATTTTTCTGAGTAAACGTTCTATAAAAGACCATTCAACCCGATCATAGGCTTTACTCATATCCGTTTTAACTGCCATAAAGTCCTTCTTGCATGAATTGTTTGTCCGTAATCCATGAAACATTTCTTGTGCTATTAAAATGTTATCCGAGATAAGCCTGCCCGACACAAAAGCTGATTGTGTTTCTGAGACCAGCCGGGGTAACAAAATCCACAATCTTTGACACAAAACTTTTGATGTGATTTTATATCCTACATTACATAGACTAATTGGTCGTAAGTCCGTCATCCGAGTAGGTCTCTCCATTTTTGGAATAAGGCAAATATTCGTCAAATTCAATCGTTTGTCGAACATCCCTGATGTGAGAAAATTATTTACCATACTTACCACATCTCCCTTGATAATCTCCGATGATCTCTGAAAAAATAACGCTGTCATACCATCAGGGCCAGGAGCCTTTTCTGGGTGCATCATAAACAACGCCCTCTTGACCTCCTCCTCGGATACCATCCTAAGCTATTCCTCATTTTCCCTTTCCGTTATTTCCGGGTGTATTTCCCCTAATACTTCCTCAAAGTCCGTTGGAGAAGTAGTCGCAAATAGGTCATGAAAGTAGTCCACTGCAACTTTCTCTACCTTATTATCTTCATCTACCCAAACACACTGACTATTATGTAGTCCAATTAATCGATTTATCGTTCGCCTCTGTTTTGTTGTTGCATGATAGAATTTTGTATTAAGGTCCCCACATCTGTTCCATAGATTCCGACTTTTTTGTTGCCAGAATTGTTCCTCCTCGCGATAAGCATCTTTAAGTTTCTGGGTTATCTCATTTAACTCCTCTTGAGTACGTCTGTCATCATTTTGTATTTCCTCTAGTTCCCGTTGTTACATTTCAATTTTATTCCTCTCTTGTGATTGGTTTTCTTGTCGCCATTTTGATATTGCATGTCTACATATAACATAATTATCAACTAATGAATGTGTGGAATCTAGCGGACTAGTATTCCAACCCCGAGTAATTGCTTCCATCAACCCCTCCTGGCCAATCCATCTCTTGTCAAACCTAAATTGTTGTCGCCGTTTTATTTTCCGTGAATCAATTGTCGCCGGTCAATGATCCGATCTAATCATTTGTAAGTATTCTACATATGAGTATGAAAATAAATCATGCCATTCCTCTGTGGCAAGACTTCTGTCTAACCTACATCTGACATTTTGCCTAAACTTGCTTAAACTTACAGAACATTAAATATGTAACATATTATAAGTTTCTATGTATAAAAGGTAAAGCATTAACATCACGAATATTCTGTTAAGGATTATAGAAATATTAAATGCAAATCAATTAATATCAATAATTTTGTGTGATCCTTTTGTAATTATTGCAATTTAACCAATCCGATATCTTTTAAAAAACGGTTCAATTTAAGTAGTTGGAGATTCGCGTCTTTTTTAAACGTGTTCGGATCGGATCTATGAGTTAATACCGAGTTAATTCATCTAACTCGGCCTTGTTAAACATGTTGCCAAACACAAAGTTGAAATTAGGTCAAAATTATCCTTAATGAAACATAAAACTTAACAAAGAAAATACAAATGCACTGATGGCATTCTAAGTAATATCCCAAGAAAAACCGATGACAATTCTAAAATGTACTTCTCCTTTAATAGTAGAGATATCTCTCGTGATTATTTGTAATAAATGCGACGAATAAAAATAAATGTTTCTAATACGTATTCTTTTCTTTTTTTGTTTCTTCTTGCCATTTTATTATAAAATGTATACCTAGGCGTTCGGTTTGAACCAAATAAAACTGAACCGACCAAACCAAATTTTTCGATTTTTTTGTTTGCATTCGTTTTGACCTCCAAACTAATTGGCGATTTTTAAAAATGATTTCGGTTTTTGATGACAAAAATAGATTCAAATTTTGATTGAATGACTATTTGACCATCATTTTTTTTTATTTCTAATTTTTTTTTCAAAACTAATGTTTCATGCAAAATGGTGCTGATTTGTCACTTTATATAATAGATATTTAAATTATGAGGAACTCACTTTTTATATAATAGATATTTTATTATTTTGAAGATGAAGATGGTGAGAATTAGTCAGTTAACGATTTATTGGTTGATAACTTTAATCAGTTAACGTGATAGGAGTTATAATTGACGATAAAATAAAATTAAGAGTTGATTCATTTCTCGAAATGTAGAAATAAAAATTTGGGAGATTGTTTATATTGTTGTCTGTATTATTATTGTACTAAGTAATTATTTGTGTCGTATGTGGAAAAAAATAGTTATAAAATATATTTAGTTTTCCAAGATTTTTTGTCCGATAGGAACAACTCTTATACAAAACAAGAGATGACGGCAGAACCCATAAAATACAATAGTAGAGTGTTTTCCAAAGACTTTCCGACGATCAAATTAGAAAAAGAAAAAAAATTACAAGATGGTACGTCGAAAACTAGAAAAGAAAAAAAAAACAGTAGAGTATGTAGGAACCGCAAAACCGGAATAAGATTTTAAGAGCTCTCGTTCTCATCTTGGCCATGTTAAGGGGAAGATAATGGTAGACAAAGTGGAGGAAATTATTTCCACTTAAATCAACTTTTCCTTTTGCACATGGTTCTAATTAATTCTTTTCACACTTCTAAAATTGGATCCAACAGAGTATTGTAAGCTTGACACCGGATCCAAAAAAATGAATCCACGATGAAACTAAGGATTTTAGTTATGGTTGTTTTTTTGTAAATTTTCCAGTTTTCTGTTTATCTTTGTCTTTTATTATTTCTGTAAACTTCTGATAAAAATTAAAAACGGTATAAAACTTAAACATTTTTATCCCAAAAAAACCATTTATCAGATTCTCAATCTCACAAGAGCATTATTAGATCAAACGTGAGATGAGAAACGAGAAGCGAAAGAAAAGAGAAAATGATAAGACTGAATTTCCCATTAATTAATAAAGGTATACAAATAACGATATATAGTCGCTGGCTAGAAGCTGTTATTAGTGTTAATACCAAACATTAACTAGATACAAGCAAAAAAAGTAAAAGAGGAAGAAAATGCCAAAAGTAAAATATAGGGTGCAAATGGTTGTACAATGAGAGGAATAAAATTGAAGGAATTAGACATTCCTCTAAAAAAAATTACTATTTGAGTTGAAAAGTAGTGGAAAACAATTCCACTGATTCTGCTGAAAAAACTGAATTTATTAAGAAAAGTTTAAAATTTTGTTTCTCTACTATTTATGAGAAGAATGAGTATAATAAATTTATTCCTCTATTATTCCTATTAGGAGAGAATCCGCGCGATGCGCGGATTTTATTTTAATTTGTGTTTTAAATAATATTTTGACTACTGATTTTATCTTAGTTTTTTCAAGAAATTTTTTCAAAATTTTTTATTTTGATGATTTGTGTAATCTTTTTCATACATTATTTTACGAAGCTTTATTTATTTTTCAATTTTCATACTCTTTTTATTTGTCTAAATCTTAATATTATAACAATGTTTTTTTTTCAATTTACCATTTTCAGGATTTCTTTTATATATCTTTCATTTAATCCATGTCTTTTTCCTTGTTTTAAAATTTTGTATATTTTTCTATCCATTCTTCTCTTTCTTTATTTTAACATAAATAAATATTAATATATGTACAATTAACTATATATAAAAACCACTAAATTTGAATTCAACTATTTAAAAATTATTATAAGTAGATGAAATTCTAATTTAATATAAAAATAACAAATATATAAATAATATATAATACATAATTTTAAATATATCATTATATTTTTTTGAGTGATTTAATCCTTATTTTCTATTATATGAAAGCTTAATAGCTGTCTAGAGGACCTGCCACGTGAGCATCTTAGAATATGCCACGTGTCATTTGTTATTTAATTTTCAAAAAATTGTTTTATTTGTATTAAATCTGAACCAAACAAAATATGTTTATCCTCTTATTTGCATTCATGCATATTCAAACTCATAATCCATTCAATAAAAGAAGACCGTTTTTCCCATTATGCCATGGGTACTCTTTAACAACCCTCTCTAAAAACTTATGATATTGTTTATATGTTTTAAATATTAAATTAGAAGTACTTTTTAATATATATGTATATCAATTATAGACTTATGCCCCAAACGCTAAATAAAGAAATCCTCAAAATGATAAATTGAAAAAGTTATTTTTTTTTAAAAAAACGTCAAGTAACATAAATAAATATTAACATACGTACAATTAACAATACATAAAAACCATTAAATTTGAGTTCAACTATTTAAAAATATTAGAAGTAGATGAAATTCTAATTTAATTTAAAAAAATAATAAATATGTAATCTTATATATTACATAATTTTAAATATATCATTATACTTTTTTGAGCGATTTAATCTTTATTTTAAAATAAATTACGGTAATTAAAATTTGGTATAAGTGAAAAAAATATGATATGGAATAAATTAAAAAGTTAACTCCAAAATATTCAATAAAAAATCGAGAAGATAACAAATTATATAAAAATATATAGAGAAGAAGATAAAAAAAAAGAATATATACAAAAATATACAAATTTTTAAAACATGGAAAAAACATGGATTTAATGCAAGATATGTAAAATAAATCTTGAAAAAGATAAAATAAAAAAACTAAAAATTATTATAATATTAAGATTTAGACAAATGAAAAGGGTATGAAAATTTTAGAATAAATAAAGATTCGTAAAATAATGTATGAAAGAAATTGTACAGATCATCAAGAAAAAAGTAGAAAATTAAAATTCCTAAAAAAAAAATCAATAGTCAAAATACAATCGGTTAATATGTACTTCCTAGGAGAGAATCCGCGCGATGCGTGAGTTTTATTTTAATTTGAGTTTTAGACAATATATTTTTAGCTATTTTATCTTATTTTCTTAAGAACTTTAATTTCCTACTTTTTTTTCTTGATGATCGGTGCAATCTATTTCATACATAATTTTACAAAACTTTTTTTATTTTTCAATTTTTATACTCTTTTCATTTCACTAAATTTTAATATTATAATAATTTTTAATTTTTCAATTTTTCATTTTGATGATTTATTTTACATATCTTGCATTAAATCCATGTCTTTTTCTGTTTTAAAATTTTGTATATTTTTGTATCTATTCTTCTATTTCTTTATTTATTTTTTCATATAATTTGTTATCTTCTTATTTTTTATTGAATATTTTGTTGTGTCTTAAGATTTTATAGGTTGAAGTTAATTTCTTAATTTATTCAGTATCATATTTTTTTTTTCACTTGTACCAAAGTTTAATTATCCTAATTTATTTGAAAATAAGGATTAAATCACTCAAAAAAATAAAATATAATGATATATTTAAAATTATTTATTATATAAGATTTATATATTTATTATTTATTAAATTAAATTTGAATTTAATTTACTTAGAATTTTTAAATAGTTGAATTCAAATTAATGGTTGTTATGTATAGTTAATTGTACATATGTTAATATTTATTTATTTTATTTGATGTTTTTAAAAAATAATTAATTGTTTTTTTAATTTATCATTTTGATGATTTCTTTAATTATGCATTTGGGACATTCTGAGAAGTTTGTAATTGATATATACATATAAATTAAAAACAAAAGTGCTTCCAGTTTAATATGTAAAACATAGAGACAATATCAAAAGTTTTTAGAGAGTGTTGTCAAAGATTACCAATGGCATAATAGAAAAAACGACTGTCTTTTATTGAGAAGAATATGAGTTCGAATCCCCATGACTGAATATAATAGGAAAAAATAATTTTTTGTTTCAAATTTAATATAAATAAAATAAAATTTTGAAAATTAAATCAAATGCCACGTGTCACATCTGTAGATGCTGGCGTTTCATCACCAGGGAAGTGCCATTCCTCTTTCATATAGTAGATTCCACTAATCTTTATTCCACTAATCTCTATTCTACTAATTTCTCTAGTGATAATTATTTGCACCCATAGAAACACCGAGTCCACTCTAAGACGAACACCTCTCTCATGCTAAGGCCCCCAAAGAAGAAACACGTCTCGCTCGACTTTTTGATGTTGTAATAGCGGGGGTTAGTTGCTTTTACCTGGAGGCCATAAAGTGACTGCGATTTCCAGGTCGCGCATGTAGGCGGCTGTTCCAAAACCGTTGTCTAGAAAGTATTCAGATCCCATATGGGTTGTAATGTATTGGCCGGAGATGTTTTGATTTATAACTTCACCCCCCCCCCCCCCATTGTACTATCTCTGCATACTCGGTTAGACAGGTGAATATTTCTGTCGTCCAATACCCAACATGCTCAAGAACGGTGTCGTTGTTAAAGCAGACACATAACTCGAGGAATCATAGAAACTCTAGCCACTAAAGGAGACATCACCAAGCCTAGGAAGATTATACAACAAAAAAATGTCTTCACCATTACTCCAGGACTCCTTAATTATTAGCTTCGAATTTCTGCCATTCCCGGAATTATCAGCGCTTTCCTCACCCAATCTAGGATCCGAAGCTTTCCCGTTCTTCAGAAACTGAGCGTAGTCGTCACTCTCGTAGACTTTCTTCTCTCCAATTTCTTTCGCCTTCTTGATCATAAGAGGAGCGATTGGGTAGGTTCGGATCAAAGTAGAAGAAGTAGAGTGATAAAATGAGGAGAGAGATAGAGACGGAGGTTGCGGTTGGGTAGGCATGGAACTTGGCAATGTAGACAGAAGCTTTACGGTCAATATCAGGCAGGGCCGATCCTTTCTTAAAGCTGGTAAAGCATTGGGTTTAGGCCACACTAAAATATCATAATTGGAGGGCCACAGTTCTAATACTGTTTAGTGTATAGTTTTTTTTTTGAACATCTGTTTTAGTGTATAGTTGCATTATAGAATTATTCCATGAGTATCTCTCTCTTCAAAAAAGCAATAGATCGACGTTCGTCTCCATTTTCATATTATTGACATTTAATCTAAATTTATTTTAATGACATCGATTATTCTTGTTAGTTTTAAATTTGATTATTATATTAATTTTCAGCTAATTTTTTCTTATATATTCATCTTAGTTTTTTTTTTTGGCAACAAAAGTATTCATCTTGGGTTTTTATTTATGTTCAATACTTTTGGTTTTTAACTCCTTTATATTACAAATGTATTTCACTTAATTTATCTTTGTATGGCTCTTATATATTTCGTGAATCGTGATAACACTTGTTAAAAATCTTTGTTAATGTCTTTCATCATTCTATTTGTTTGGCAAGCTATAAAAAATCATGATATAATTAATTTTAGAGCATTGTTTTTAAGCTTAAGTCTGAAATCAGTTTTTGAACAAAAATATAAAAATGATAGAGTAAATTTACTAATAAATATAATAATGTTTAGTATTAATATTTTTTTACAATATAAGGGCCACATTTTTTTTATCTTTAAGCCACGATAAAATACGGGGCGGGACTATTATCAGGCTCAGCCACCCAAAAACGATTGTCCTCATCGCTGGCCAATACCTTTCTTGTGAACAAGTCGTTGTTACATGCGTCTGCTTCAACTTTATGAGACGAAGACCTTCGTGATTTAAAGAAGGTGAAGAAGGAGCTCTTCTTTCTGCTGTTGACTACCATCTGCTGTAGTTGTGGGAGTTTTGTTTTTTTTGGGGTCCGATTTGGTTGGTTCTGTTTAGAAATGTGATAAGCTCTGAGATTGAACAGAAATGAGATAAAAAGAGAAGAAGAGAGGAGAAAGAAGTTTGGGATTATAAACGTATAGTCCAATGGTTTGAGATGTTGGATCTTATAAATATGATAAAGAAAGAAAAAGAAATGAGCTTTCAAGATGTAATTATAGGGAAACAAGCAACACGGTAATTTGTGGGTGTTTTGTTTTTTTGGGTCTGATTTGGTTGGTTAAATGATAAAGCGCAACTTTAGTTTCTATTCCGCGTAAGTTTAGTTTCTATTCCTTTAAATCATAATTTTTATTGGTCCTGCATCATGCCGCAGCTTGTCTCCAATTCCTCCAATCGATCCTTCCTAGTTGTCATTGGCTCGACAGGTGAATGCTAATACCTTAGGTGGCCGGAGATGTTTTGATTGATAACTTCACCCCCCCCCCCTCTTATTGTACTATCTCTGCATACTCGGTTAGACAGGTGAATATTTCTGTCGGCCATACCTAACTGGCTCAAGAACGGTGTCGTTGTTAAAGCCAACACCTAACTACCAAAGTCTGAGCCTTGTGTCTTACATTTGTGTTTAATTTATATTAAAAAACATATATATAATAAATAATACATAAAAAAGTGAAAATAAAATTGGCTAACCTTCCATATTTAAATAATTAGATCGGTTTGAACGCCGCAAAGTTGATGTGGGGAAATAGCACATCTGATAGCGACTTTGTGACTGGTCTGAACAAAATCAAGGCACTCGAGATTGTAACATTTTGCGATCTTCTATGCATCTCTCAGCAATATAAACAAGTAATTAATATTAATATACTAATAAAATAAATTAAATTGGAAGTGAAATAAATTAAAATCGTACACGTACTGTTCAGAAAATAAAAAGCCTCGCTGGTTGTTCAAATATAAATGGGGATAGACCTACATAACAAATTTGTCAAAATATAAAGTTATTACTCATTTTGTATACATAAGTTTTTTTAATTAAAATAAAACTTTGATAAAAAAGAATTACAATAATTTTGTAATTACTAGCCATTAAAAAAATATAAAAATAAAATAAATATTTTGATTAGAAACTAATCTGCCAGCCCCCCTCGATACTTGTTTCCAAAACAAATGGAACACAGTACAAGGAAAACATGTTAATGCATCTAAACATTTTTTTGTTTTCCAGTAAAGCTGCCTACAATTTGGTGATTTCTTTCATATTTATCCAGGATTATATATCGCTTGTCGACTAATCGAATATATATAATCGTCTTGTTCTGCCTTTTTTTACATTTCAAAGTACTTGACTTGTATCAAAAGTTGTAAGACCTTTTAAATCAGGGACTTTTAAAATGGTGGTAGTAGATGTTGCATTTTCGTTTTTCTATTTTTTCTTATGTTTTACTTATATTTTGCTTGTTTTTTACTTATTTTTTGCTTGTGTTTTGCTTATTTTTTGCTTATATTTTATTTATATTTTGCTTATGTTATATTTGTAAATGATTTAGCTTATGAAAAATTAGTACATATTTGATAATAATACTCTTTGTGGAATAATCTGTTTTCTTTTATTTTTTCGACTCTAAAATATAATATTATATTTAAGTGATCTTAAAATTTTCTAATAGTAATAACCAATGTATATTTTGTATTTGCTACTAAATTTTTTTTAATTAAACTGTTTTTCCTATACGTTTATTTAGTAATATTTATTATGAATGAGTTCTGATTAATTTAATACATTTGAACAAATTCGGTTTAGTTCAAATAGTTCAGAATACTTTGTACCGTTAGAGTCAAACTACAATTTGGTTAAAATTTAGACTGATGAATTTCGATTCAATTCGGTTTGGTTGGTTCTGTTTAGAAATGTGATAAGCTCTGAGATTTAACAGAAATGAGATAAGAAGAGAAGAAGAGAGGAGAAATAAGTTTGGGATTATAAACGTATAGTCCAATGGCTTGAGATGTTGGATCTTATAAATATGATAAAGAAAGAAAGAGAAATGGGTTTTAAAGATGTAATTATAGGGAAACAAGCAACAAGGTAATTTGTGGGTGTTTTGTTTTTTTGGGTCGATTTGGTTGGTTAAATGATAAAGCGCAACTTTAGTTTCTATTCCGCGCAAGTTTAGTTTCTATTCCTTTAAATCATAATTTTTATTCGTCCTGCATCATGTCGCAGCTTGTCTCCAATTCCTCCAATCGATCCTTCGTAGTTGCCATTGGCTCGACAGGTGAATGCTAATACCTTAGGTGGCCGGAGATGTTTTGATTTATAACTTCACCCCCCCCCCCCCTATTGTACTATCTCTGCATACTCGGTTAGACAGGTGAATATTTCTCTCGGCCAATATCCAACTGGCTCAAGAACGGTGTCGTTGTTAAAGCCAACACCTAACTACCAAAGTCTGAGCCTTGTATCTTACATTTGTGTTTAATTTATATTAGAAAACATATATATAATAAATAAAAAATAAAAAGTTAAAATAAAATTGGCTAACCTTCTATATTTAAATAATTATGTGGGAAAATAGCACATCTGATAGCGACTTTGTGACTGGTCTGAACAAAACCAAGGCACTCGAGATTGTAACATTTTGCGATCTTCTATGCATCTCTCAGCAATATGAATAAGTAATTAATATTAATATACGAATAAAATAAATTAAATTGGAAGTGAAATAAATTAAAATCGTATATGTACTGTTCAGAAAATAAAAAGCCTTGCTGGTTGTTCAAATATAAATGGGGGTAGACCTACATAACAAAATTGTCAAAATATAAAGTTACTACTCATTTTGTATACATAAGTTTTTTTAATTAAAATAAAACTTTGATAACAAAGAATTACAATAATTTTGTAATTACTAGCCATTAAAAAATATAAAAATAAAATAAATATTTTGATTAGAAACTAATCTGCCAGCCGCCCTCGATACTTGTTTCCAAAACAAATGGAACACAGTACAAGGAAAAACATGTTAATGCATCTAAACATTTTTTGTTTTCCAGTAAAGCTGCCTACAATTTGGTGATTTCTTTCATGTTTATCCAGGATTATATGTCGCTTGTCGACTAATCGAATATATATAATCGTCTTGTTCTGCCTTTTTTTACATTTCAAAGTATTTGACTTGTATCAAAAGTTGTAAGACCTTTTAAATCATGGACTTTTAAAATGGTGGTAGTAGATGTTGCATTTTCGTTTTTCTATTTTTTCCTATGTTTTATTATATTTTGCTTGTGTTTTGCTTATTTTTTGCTTATATTTTATTTATGTTTTGCTTATGTTATATTTGTAAATGATCTAGCTTATGAAAAATTAGTACATATTTGATAATAATACTCTTTGTGAAATAATCCGTTTCTTTTATTTTTTCGACTCTAAAATATAATATTATATTTAAGTGATCTTAAAATTTTCTAATAGTAATAACCAATATATATTTTGTATTTGCTACTAAAAAAAGTTAATTAAACTGTTTTTCCTATACGTTTATTTAGTAATATTAATTATGAATGAGTTCTGGTTAATTTGATACGTTTGAACAAATTCGGTTTAGTTCAAATAGTTCAGAATACTTTGTACCGTTAGAGTCAAACTACAATTCGGTTAAAATTTAGACTGATAAATTTCGATTCAATTCGGTTTGGTTCGCAGTAGATAAATATTTTGAAACCAGTTAGTTTCATTAGTCAAAGTCTCAAGCTGTTGTAGATCGTCCACGTCATCAAAAATGATAAGAACTTTTTGGTCACATAGCCTTTCCGGTATCTCACTTAAATGGTATGAGAGAAGTTTTTCTTGTAAGAAGTTTTTCAAATTTTTGAAAGAAGTTTTTCTTGTAGACAGTTTAATCCATACTCATCAAGACCATTATGATAGCTTCCCCTAAGATTCTCCATAAAACAAGTATAAACTGCTAGAAAGTCGGCTATGTAAAGCCCTAACAAATGGTATTCTTACCAATACATCCAGGGCCACATATTCCTACTATCATAGCTTCATCCTCATCATCTAAGTGTAACAAAGAGTGCATTTTCTGCAAATGTGTTTCAATACCCACCATGCCTTCAAAATCCTAAGAGATTGTAATGTTTAGATTGTTTGAAACATCAATGACAATCTTTTCAATCTTCTTCGATTTGTTGTCCCTAACAAGAGAGAAA
Source organism: Alliaria petiolata (assembly GCA_020283515.1). Lineage (NCBI taxonomy): Eukaryota > Viridiplantae > Streptophyta > Magnoliopsida > Brassicales > Brassicaceae > Alliaria > Alliaria petiolata. Next base: position 21,445,677 of record JAHZTW010000004.1, on the reverse strand, counting down.
AATCACTGTTTTTATCAAAAAAATCATGTGTGAAAGTGATTTGTAGATTTATTGGAAGATATTGAGTAGTTGTAGAAATCTAAAAACCAGAATTAATATATTTCTTTGCAGTATCTGCATATATATATATATATATTCTTTTTGTGTGTGTTATATTATACTTAAAGTAAGCAGGAGATTCTTTGCCAAAGAATAGAAACTACTTGTTACATAAATGAAAGACAATACATTAAAAGGATAGGGTATACAGTTTAAATCATATAAAAACTGTAAACTTTTTCAAAAGAACTTTTAAGATGATCGTTTTTAAACTGAAAGGTTCTATACTAGAGGAGTTCAGGTCGCGCATGTTGGCGGCTATTCCAAACTGCTTTCTGGAAAATATTCATATCCCATCTGGGTTGTTGTGTGCTGGCCGGAGATGTTTCAATTTATAACTTCACTGCCCCACTGTACTATCTATGCATACTCGGTTAGACGAGTGAAAATTTCAGTCGGCCAATACCTGACTCGCTCAAGGACGGTGTCATTGTTAAAGCCGACACCCAACCACCAAAATCCGAGCTTGGAATCTTACATTTGTGTTTAATTTATATTAGAAATCACTCTTCATTTGGAATCTTACATTTGTGTTTAATTTATATTAGAAACCACTCTTCATTACTTGAAAGATCATGATTTTACTCTATCCCAACGCTAATAATCTTCTTATAGCCAACTAATAACTTCCTAACTTCACTACTTAACCCGTTAACCGATGTGGGACAATTCTTAATTTTTCTTCTTTGCTAAAACAACTCTAATTTTCTCTTGACAAAGAAATTTTCATATTTCGAGTATGACTCGTCCTCTCAGTTTAATTGATAAAATCTTAATTTTATTTTATTTTTGTTAGACACATAAGATAAATAAAAAAATTTTAGGGCAATTCTCATATTTACCATGAAAACAAGTTTTTGAGCCAAAAATGACATGCACGCACAGTTATTCCCACCCCTAACATTTTTTATTAACTGATTGACTTTTCTACCCCTACTTCCAAATCTTCTCTTGTCTCCCGACGACCCACACAGACGAAGAATATACTCTTTTTTCTCAATCCAAATACATAGATCTAAGCTCAATTCAGTAAGCTCAATCCAATTACCATGAAAACTTAATTGGATCGCCTCCTTAGTCCTTTTTTCTCAATCCAAATACTACATAGGTTGCTCATATGGACAAACAAGGTACTGATGATGATACCTTCCTAAACGCTCCTTTTTTATATGATTTAAAGATTGCAACTTTAATGTGTAATGCTTTGTGCTACAGGTTGTGACGATCATAACTCTTGTATTGATTGTGGCGGTAAACTTGGGACTCTTTGTGCTCCCTGTAGTAGATAACTTTGCTCATATTGGAGGTTTTGCTACTGGTTTTCTACTTGGATTTGTGCTCTTAATCCGTCCCCATTTCGGATGGATCAACCAAAGAAACGCTCCTGGAGCTAAACCGCACAAGTACAAGATGTATCAGGCCGTGTTATGGACCGTCTCTCTTCTCCTCTTACTCGCTTGGTAAGTGTTACATTTTTAACTATGTAAATCCCTCGGTTTCTCTCCGGCCTCAGATCGAATCTCCTTTCAAGGTCTCTAATCAATATTTTCTCTGTCTTTTCTTTTCCTGCAGACGACTCAGTTAGGCAACCATTTGAGCATAACTTGTTTGAGGAACGGGAAATAGGGATCATATATTTTGCCAAATCCCTCGAATTCACGGATTAATAGCTTATGTGTTCAGATTTGCAGTTGATTTGCTGCTTTTAGAACACACACACACACACACCATTGTATCTTGTCCGTCTCATATTCTTTCTTGCTTATTATTTGTATATTTAAAGATTACACACGCCAATGATGTTCTGAATTATATATTTGAGTTTTGTGATATCTGGTAAATTTTAACATAGTCGTGATTGATCCTAGTTTAGACAAAAATTCATGATACTAATTTGTTTTTATTTATATATAAACTCGGTGCCAAGACCAACCAACCCAGGTTTTTCATTCTTCTTTGAATCCTATGTTTATTTTTTGTGCCCTGGCCTGTTCTTTTCAGCCATATGTGTTCTCTATGTTTTAAAGGCAGGAGGACCGTTGATGCATTGAACACACACACACACACACACAAAAACAAGCTCACATTTGTTTCCATTCTTGCTTATATGAATCATATGTCACTCACCATGAAAGAAAACAAGGATCAAATTCAAATAAACATAAAATGAAGACTTTCTAAACATTTCAAGAAATTTTAGGAAAGCTTTCTAAACATTTATGAATGTCTTCCTAAAAGTTTTGGAACATTTGTTTTGGAACATTTTTTAAAACCATTCAAAAATTTTCAGTTATATGTGTTCTTTTGTGCCCACACACAAGTTTTTCTAATGTTTTACGAAGCGTTCATAAATTGTTTTGTAAGATTTCCTTACTATTTAGGAACCCGGGAACCCATTCCTCAAAGTTTACAAAGATATCCTAAATATTTATGAACGCTTCGTAAAACATTAGAAAAACTTTCTAAAAATTTAATAAAACTAGTAGACCTCATATATTTAATGGAAATTTTTTAACGGTCCGCAAGCATTTGTAAATCATTTGACAAATCATCATAAATTATTTTAGTAAAACTTTTCTACTATTTAGGAAGGCATTCCAAAACATTTTAAATAGCTTTCTAAAATATTACGAATTTGTTTTACTTGGTTAAACTCTTAAAAAATATTCATAAATCATTCAAACAAACTTTTATAAAAAAATTAGTAAGCTATATAAATGTTTTTTAAACATTAAAAAAACTTAAAAAAAATTTAGGAAGGTTTTCTTAAACGTATACATAGACTTCCAAAATTTTATCTGAGCAAATAGTTATTAACATATGATTTAGGAAGACTTTCCTAAATTTTTAACAATCCCTCCTAAATATTCAAGGTTTCCAAAATTCCAAAATTTATGTAACATTTCTAGGTATCTCGGAAAAATTCATTCAAATTTTAGTAAGAGCTTCCTAATTATTTAGAAGAACTTCGTAAATTTGAGTTGTTATATAAATAAACACAAAAGTTTCCATTACAATGTTTTATGAAAAGCTTCGCAAGTGGATATATGTAACCAATAAACCAAGATATCATTCGGTAAATCTGTAAAATTATTTTGTATGTATAAACTTGTTTTTAGGAAACAATTCTACATGTTTAGGAATGCCTTCCTAAAAGAATATGTTAAAATTGAAAAAAAAAATTATGCATACAGATAGAGTCGAACACGAGGCTTGGAGAACTCATAGCTTCGAAAGTGATTTGTGTAACTTATAGACCAAGGTACATTCGGTCATTCTAAGAAATTATTTGTTTATATAACGTGGATATAATGTTTTTAGGAAACAATCCTAAATGTTTAGGAAAACATTCCTAAATCATTTAAAATTATCTGTAAAAGATAAAAGCCAATCTATGCATAAATATGAAATCTAACCAGAGACTTAGAGATCTCATAGCTTCACAAGTTAGAGATGTGCAGCCAATAGGCCAAAGTTATCATTCTATAATTGTAGGGAAAATATTTTCTGAGTACTGAAACATTACAAAACTTCAAATTTAGGAAGTCGTTATAAACATTTAGGAAGGCTTTCCTAACACGTATAAAATGCAAACTTTTGTGTACCATTTAAACAACAACTCAAATTTAAGAATCCATTATACACATTTAGGAAGCTGTTATACATATATATGAAGACTTTCCTAATACGTATAAAATACATATTTTTTTATACCATTTAAACTTCCTAAGCCTTTAGAAAGACTTTCAATTTTTTATTTGATCAACTACTAATTGATCTACTTTAAAAAAGGTTCACAAAATTGTAAGAATCCTTCCTAAAAATTCAAGAAAGTTTTCTAGAAAACTAGGAATAAATCATACAAATTTTAGTAAGGTCTTCCTAAAAATTTAGAAGTACTACCTAAATTTGAATCGTTGTTTAAATATGCACAAAAGTTTCCATTTATACGTTTTAGGAAGGCTTTCTTAAATGTGTATGATGACTTCCTAAATTTGAAGAGTTGTATAAATAGACAAAAAGTTATCATCACACGTTTTAGGATGAATTATACGATTTAAAGCTTACTAAACATTCAAGGAAACATAAAACGATTTTAAAAACAAAAGTATTAATTTATACGAATTAAGAGGAATTTTTACATATTTAGGAAGACCTTCCGATATATCATTTATTTTATTTTTTTAGTTTGTCAACTTGTTTGTCCTTAATAGAATAACAAAAACAAACAAAAATTGATGTCTTTGATGCTTCAGTGTGTAGGAAGGTTTATATGATTGAGCAAATTTCATTTATACATTTTAGGAAGGTTTTCTTAAATGTGTAGGAAGCCTTCCTAAATTTGAGTTGTTGTATAAATAGACACAAAAATTTATATTTATACATTTTTATGATGAATTACTTGACCATTTGAAAACTTACTAAACATTCAAATAAACATAAAATTCTTTTTAGTTTTCATGTTTAAATTATATACAAGTTAAATGATCTCTAAAATCCATATGCAAGAAAAGCACTGAATCTTTGATCTTACATTCTTTATTAGAGAGAGAGAGAGGGAGATTCAGAAAACATTTTAGAGATCAATCAACTTGCTTTGACTTGCTGCTTCTTCTGAAGTTATATCCAACGGCTTTATCTCGTTTCACTAGCCTCCAAGCTCTTCCTGAACATCATTGTTGTGGAACCCATCCTATCATCTCCAAAGCCACATGATCTGAGGAATGGCCAAAAAAACAATATTGGCATTAGTCAAGCATTGGACCAAAAATACCTAGCTTGAATTGTTTTTCTTTTCAATTCTCACTTGGTCCAATGCTTGACTAATGCCATAGAGAAGAAAGCGGAGCACTAGCATTTCTCTTAATATGACAAATAACAGAGCAAGCTCATGACAATTCAGCCAAACTCCAAAATATGAAAATGAGTCTAACTGATGGTGAATATATAATGATACTATTGGGAATGTCCTAAAATCATTTGTACTTTACTCTAGTTAAAGTTGTATCGTCGAGGTTGACAATCGTATGATATTAGGTGGTTATAATGTTTTGCTAGAAACCGCTTATAACTTATAGACTCGGAGTCTATTACTATTATTATACGATCATACAGGGTCACACACGTAAGCAAATTGGATCAAATTATAGTTGGTTTTAATTTGGATTAAAACCATGCAATTCTAAGTTCGATATATATCATTGAGTCTACGTATATATGTGATACACATATTCTAGTGATATACATATATAATGCAAACTTGGTGTGCAAGTCAATTAAACTTGACGGGCAAGTCAATTAAATTTGGCGGGCAAGTTTTTGATTGCCAATTAAACTTGGCGGGCAAGTTCAATTGCATATATATATAAGAGATTGACATTTTGATTACGATCTGACAGCGAACTCAAAACGGACAAAAGACGAACAGTTCGTTGTTTCATTGAGATACGAGATCTCGACGGGATGCGTGTGGATACCGGTAGAGGCACGACACTCCTGATATCAGAGCCTACGTGCATAATATTGTTTTGAATCTGGTTTAATGCAAATATTTGATTTGATTACATTAAAGCTTATGAATTTGATTCACAAAATACGTTTGCTGAAATTAGACATAATAATTACGAAAGTCGTAAGGTTATAAAGTCGGTGTATCTGTTTGTTTCCGTTCATCTTATTTGATATGAAGTACGTCATTGATATGCATGATTAAATAAAAGGGTTCATGCATATACGTTGGGTCTAAAAGTCAACACGGTGGTGTTTGATTATTTGGTGTATCGCATAAATAAGTATATATAGTATATATGTGCATATATTGTATCAAATCGATCTGTAGGTTTCGTTTGTGATACAATTAATTTGACAATATCAAAATATCCAGAGATAGATTTTGATATGTTTAGATCTTTTATTTAATTCAAATTTTAATATGATTAGAATTTAAAATTAAATTAAAACTAATTATATAAATGATTAATAATTTTAATTAGATTAAAATTGATTAATTATTTACAATCCAATTAAAATACATATAAGATATGTATTAATTATATTTAATATTTATACTAGATATAAATTTTAAATATAAATTAAAATTGGATTAAAACTTAATTCCTTATTTAATATCAAGTATTTTGAAGCCTCTCCAATTTTATCAACTGTCAAGGCTTGTTTCATTGTGTGATGGACTTGGTAAGCAAGGTGTTTGCAATTACATGAGTGAGGCAGATGGTAATGGTTGCCATATGAAACAAAATTGGTTTACTTGACTAAGCTATCAAAATGGTTTTGGGCTTAGAGGCATAGGTTGGATTTGACATAAGATGTTATTCAACAACCAAGAGTTATATTGGATATAATTAGCAATGGTGTTGCTTACCTAAATAAATAGACATTCGGGCGATGAGCCAAAGCTCACTTGAATTTTAGTAAAATATGGATCTTGGATCATTATATTCAATTTGAGGATTGTATTGTTTTGAATATAATGTGAGTTTTCTTAAATGTTGAGATTTCTCTAAATACCTGAACATCATATTAACATCTCATGTTCTTTTAATTCAGCTATGTCAACCCCTCACAACTCATTTTCGCTGCGATTTATCCTTGAGAAGGAAAAGTTGAATGGATCGAATTTCCTCGAATGGTAACGAAATCTGAGAATTGTTCTCAAACAAGAGAAAAAGGACTATGTCCTGGAGAAGAGTCTCCCTGAGAAACCTAAGACCAATGTTCAACATACATAGATAAATGCTTGGGATAAACATGTCAGTGATAGGGTCGAAGTGTTTAAGAAATTCGGTAAGAACAAAGGAAAGGCTAAGACAAGCCGGGTTGAGAATCCGAGCAAGTCTGATCCTTCTTCTAAGTTCAAGCCAGGCCCTTCTGATGGTGACAAGTGCCATTATTGTAATGGTTCTGGACATTGGAAAAGAAACTGCAAAAAAAACTTGGAAGATTTGAAAAAAAAGAAGACTTTTGAGACTTCTTCTTCAGGTATTTATGTTATAGAAGTAAATGTTGCTACTTCTAGTTCTACGTCTTGGGTATTGGATATCGGTTGTGGTGCTCAAAATTGTGTAAATATGCAGGGCCTAAGCAACGGTAGAACTTTGGAGTAGGGACAAGTGGACCTGCGTGTGGGAAATGGAGCAAGAGTTGCTGCATTAGCCGTAAGAACATTTCATTTGTCTTTGCCTTCGGGCATGGTTTTAGAACTTAAGAATTGCTACTATGTACCTGCTATAAACAAGAATATTATTTCAATTTCATGTTTGGATTTGGAAGGATTTCATTTTTCGATTAAAGACAAGTGTTGTTCATTTGATCGTGGTGATATTTTTTATGGTAGCGGTCCATTAGAGAATGAACTTTATGTTCTGAACCAAAGTGTGCCTATCTATAACATTAGTACCAAGAGATTTAAGTCGAATGACTCAAATCCAACTTTTCTTTCGCATTGTCGTTTAGGCCACATAAATGAGTAGTGCATTCAAAAGCTTCATAGCGATGGACTTTTGAAATCATTTGATTATGAATCATATGAGAAATGTGAATTTTGTTTAGTGGGAAAAATGACAAAGGCTCCTTTTACTGGACACAGTGAAAGAGCTAACGATTTGTTGGGCCTCATACATATCGATGTGTGTGGACCAATGAGTTTAAGTACTAGAGGAAACTATCAGTACTTCATCACACTTACTGATGATTTCAGTAAATATGGTTATGTTTATTTGATGAAACATTGATATACTCATATATTTCGCATATTTAGTTTGCATTTAGAATAGGTTTTTCATGCTTACATCATTCATAATAGACTAGTTTGCATCATTTGTACCATTTTAAGTCCTAGAAAACTTTGCATTAGCATTTGCATGGTTTTTTGCATATTTGCATCCTTTTCAGGCTGTTTAGAGTACATGGAGCTGTGATGGGTGCTGAGCATTAACAAGAAGATGAAAGAAGAGCATAAAAGTTGGCAGAAATAAAAAAGAAAACTTGGACAAAAGAAAAGGAGCAAAGATCGACCACAAGATCGACCAAGACCAGTCGATTCAGCCAAGATCGAGAGATAGATCGAGCAGAACTACTCGATCTAGGAATAGATCGACCTCATGATCGACCAACTGACTCGATCCAGAAGTAGATCGACTGACCGATCGACTGAACCACTCGAACCATCTGAAGTTGACCCAGAAAAGTTTTTATGCTTTAGTGAAAGTGGTAGACATACTTTCTGTCTCTTGTCCCTTGTCTCTTGCCCCTTGTCTCTTGCCCCTTAACCCCTCTTTTTAGGCCAAGAGCCATATTTAAAACTCTATATAAAGAGTATGTGTGTGCTTGTAATAAATCATTCAGTTTTCAATCATCTCTTCTTAGTCTAAATAAGTCAAGAAAAA
>JAHZTW010000004.1:21390896-21434891 GCA_020283515.1 Alliaria petiolata | reverse complement strand
TGGTCGATCTTTGCTCCTTTTCTTTTGTCCAAGTTTTCTTTTTGATTTCTGCCAACTTTTATGCTCTTCTTTCATCTTCTTGTTAATGCTCAGCACCCATCATAGCTCCATGTACTCTAAACAGCCTGAAAAGGATGCAAATATGCAAGAAACCATGCAAATGCTAATGCAAAGTTTTCTAGGACTTAAAATGGTACAAATGATGCAAACTAGTCTATTATGAATGATGTAAGCATGAAAAACCTATTCTAAATGCAAACTAAATATGTGAAATATATGAGTATATCAGGTAACGAGCTAAATATGAACTCGTAGTGCAAATAGGTTTAGTGTTTAAGTGGGATCACTCATGAAAGGAACCTTCTTAATGCAAAATGCTAAGGGTAAAAACCAATGGATGCATACAAGGCTAGACTTCCATCTGCCCAGAACATCTATTTTGTTTCCTACCCTAATCTAAACTGCTCCCTCCTAAGCTACCCTTTGTTTTGGCATTTCGCCTTATACCCGATATTACTCTTCGGTATTACCTTTCCTGGTCATTTTTCGGGGGACATCTTCTTTGTTGGAGATCGGTTTCGGCTTTCTGACTCCTTTGTTGCGTTCCTTGGGTTCACCTTTGGTGTTGTTGGCCGGTTTTAGACTTTGTTGATTGGCCTTCTTTTGCTTTCTTTTGGAATCGCCTTTTTTTGTTTTTCTTCTTTTGGTTTCGAGCCTCATTTGTTGCCGCCATCTCTTTATTCGTGTCCCCGTCTGACTCAGTGGTTTTCTTCTTTCCCTTTTCTGTAAATGTATCATCATCCGGAACCCACCCTCTTTTCCTAGCCTAACCAGCAATATCGGCCTCTGATTTCGGTATCAAGCCGTTTCAGTATCTATACCACTTAACCTAGTGTTGACTCGAGATATGAGCCAACGTCTACATGGAAATCTAACCTTGTCGATCTAAACCCAACATTTTTTGCCTAAGAAGATTCGAAAATGGTGCAAAGGCCTCACATGCTCTCACAAAAGTGTTTATGGCTTAAGACGAAGGTTTAGGTTTTGGGTGTGGTCTGGTACTTGGACTAGCAGAAGAGTGGTCAAAAGGAAAGAGAGTCCAAGTGAAATCTATGAGTTGATCGACAAATGTGAACAAGATAATTAAATTTTTATTTTAACGGTTCAAGTTCATTAGGGAAATGGTTCAAATCGCAATGCATCAAGTTAAAACCGAATTTCACAAGACAAATTCCAAATGTGGTGCTGCCTTATGCTAAGTCTAATTCCAAATGCATCAAACAAATAAGAACTAAGGCATTGAATTCATGACTTAAAAATGGCTATTTACAAGGATTCATCATACTTAACACCCTATGCGAATGCTTATGAATCCATCTAGACTCAATCATAATATGAAAATGCAACTACATGAATCTTTTTGTGGGATGAATTTTCAAATTTTTTCAATTTTTTGTGTTTTTCTATGAAAATTTGATGAATGCATGATGTCTAATCTAAGCGAGTGCAAGTACTACATACTCCCCCAAACTTAAATCACACAGTCCCTGTGTGATAGAAGAGAGGAAGAATACGGTACTAGGAAAAATGCAGAATTTCAAACCAAGAGCAAAAATGAAGAAAAATGGTTATGTACAATGGTTTGAAAGTGTTACCCTCGGTTATGTCGGGCTGTGACCGTTGGAGGAGCCCGGTATCGTGTGGTTCAGTAATTTGCTGACGGGCGCGACTGTATCCGTGTGATCATTACGGGGCGAACTCATTTGCCCCAGCCAGGTTATGTTTCTATAACGGCCTTAGACCGTAATCCCGACCCGATATCTGAGGGTGTGTTTTTCACACTGGCCGGTGCATGGGGTTCACGCCCGTAACGAACAATTCTTCCAGTTTTTCTTCCCGTTACGGCTCTCCGATATCCCACGTCCTGATATCTAAATCATCGATCCACTCATAATTATTCTTGAGAATGTAAAGTAAGGAGAGAAAAATAACAAAATAAGGTAAAAAGATAAGCTTGGGGTGCCTCCCAAGAGCGCTTGTTTAGAGTCTCATAGCTTTACTTTTCTAGGCCGTTTAAGCTTTGCTGGGGTCTTGGAGACGGACCACGGTTGCTTCCAAAACTTGGTATTTCTCATTTCCCAAATACGGCTTCAGTCTGTGTCCGTTCACTGTGTGATCCGCTCCTTCCTTTCCAACCAGTGTCACAGCTCCATATGGCAATACTTCCTTGATGGTGTATGGTCCGGACCATCGCGATTTCAACTTCCCGGGGAACAGTCTCAGTCTTGAGTTGTATAGCAGCACTTGATTCCCTGGTGTGAACTCTTTTGGTTTGATTTTCTTGTCGTGGAGAACTTTTGTTTTCTCCTTGTAGTTCCGCGAGCTCTCGAATGCTTCCAAACGGATTTCTTCCAGCTCGTATAGGTTTATCAGCCTCTTCTCTTGAGCTGTCTTGATGTCAAAATTCAAGAGCCTGATAGCCCATAGAGCCTTGTACTCGAGTTCCACGGGTAAGTGACATGCCTTGCCATATAGGAGGGCGTAAGGAGACCTTCCAATGGGTGTTTTGAAAGCAGTTCTGTATGCCCATAGAGCGTCGTCTAACTTTGCTGACCAGTCCTTTCTTGTAGCTCCGACCGTCTTTTCCAATATCGCCTTGATCTCGCGATTGGATATCTCGACTTGCCCGTTTGTCTGTGGATGGTACGGTGTAGCTACCTTATGCTTGACCCCATGTTTCTTCAGGAGGTTTTCGAACAGCTTGTTGATAAAATGACTACCACCGTCACTTATCACCACTCTTGGGATCCCATACCTTGGAAAGATAGTTGACTTGAATAGCTTTAGTACTACCTTTGCATCGTTGGTGGGGCTAGCGACGGCTTCGACCCATTTCGAGACATAATCAACAGCAACTAGTATGTACTTGTTGCCATAAGAGGAGGGAAATGGTCCCATGAAGTCAATTCCCCAAACGTCAAAGATATCGACTTCCAATATCGGGTTCTGTGGCATCTCGTCCCGCTTGCTAATGTTCCCCTTTCTTTGGCACGCTTCGCAAGAGGAGACATACTCGTGAGTGTCTTTGAACAAACTTGGCCACCAGAATCCTGCGTGTAAGATTTTTGTTGCGGTTTTGAACGTGGCAAAGTGGCCACCGTAGGCTGAACCGTGGCAATGGAATAGGATCCCTTTCGCTTCTCTTTTTGACACACATCTTCTGTAGATCCCATCTAACCCTCTCTTGAAGAGATACGGCTCGTCGTAGAAGAAATAGTTAATGTCCTTGAAGAATTTCTTCCTTCGGTAAGCATCGAGGTCATTTGGGATGTCCCCACTCACCAAGTAGTTGATGTAATCTGCATACCAAGGAATGTCGTTTTCTTCCATGCTGGCTACAGTTTCCAAACTCTTATTCACTTGGTACATTCCTCCAAGGACATCTGCCATCATGAGCTGTTCTTCTGGTAGAGCGTCATTGATGGGAATCAAATCTTCTATCCTCATCCGGGATAAGTGATCAGCTACACCGTTCTCTATCCCCTTTTTGTCCAGGATCTCCATGTCAAACTCTTGTAGTAAGAGAATCCACCTTAGCAGCCTCGGCTTGGTGTCCTTTTTCGCATAGATATACCTTAGTGCAGCATGGTCCGTGTAAACGATCACTTTTGATCCCACTAAGTAGCTTCTGAATTTCTCAAAGGCAAACACGACTGCCAATAGCTCTTTCTCGGTCGTGGCGTACTTCACTTGGGTATCGTCTAGCGTCCGGCTTGCATAGTAGATCACGTGTAACTTCTTATCCTTTCTTTGTCCGAGAACAGCCCCCACGGCATAATCGCTTGCATCACACATAATCTCGAATGGCAGATCCCAATCAGGGGCTTGGACTATGGGAGCACTCACAAGAGCGTCCTTGATCGTGGTGAACGCTTGAAGGCAATCCTCGTCGAAGATAAACTCGGCTTCCTTGCATAAAAGCCTAGTGAGTGGTCTAGCTATCTTGGAGAAATCACGGATGAACCTCCTATAGAAGCCTGCATGCCCAAGGAAGCTACGAATTTCTTTCACTGTGGTAGGTGGCTTCAAATGCAACATGACCTCTATCTTGGCCTTATCGACCTCGATACCCCTCTCCGATATCTTGTGACCAAGCACTATTCCTTCTCTGACCATGAAATGGCATTTCTCCCAATTCAGTACTAAGTTTGTCTCTTCACAACGCTTGAGAACCCTGCACAAATTCGACAAACAAACACCAAAAGAGCGACCATACACAGAAAAATCGTCCATAAACACCTCTACCATTTCCTCTATTAGGTCAGAGAAAATTGACATCATACATCTTTGGAAGGTCGCTGGTGCATTACATAACCCAAATGGCATCCTTCGATATGCAAAGGTACCATATGGGCATGTGAATGTGGTTTTCTCTTGGTCGTTCGGGTGTATCGGTATCTGGAAGAAGCCGCTATAGCCATCCAGAAAACAGTAGTATGGATGGTTAGCTAGCCTTTCCAGCATTTGGTCTATGAAAGGGAGGGGGAAGTGATCTTTTCTTGTGGCCAAATTCAACTTTCTATAATCAATACACATTCTATGGCCTGTTATGGTTCTTGTGGGTATTAACTCGTCTTTCTCATTCCTAACTACGGTGATTCCTCCCTTTTTTGGCACACAATGGACAGGTGAAACCCAAGTGCTATCCGAAATTGGATAGATAACACCCGCATCTAGAAGTTTAAGAATCTCTTTCTTTACAACTTCTTTCAAGTTAGGGTTTAGCCTCCTTTGATGTTCTACAGAAGTCATAGATTCATCTTCTAGATGTATCCTATGTGTGCAGAGAGAAGGGGATATGCCCTTGATGTCATCCAAGGAATAACCAATTGCTCTCCTAAACTTTCTCAATTCGCATAGAAGGGAGGATAATTCTATTTCATTTAAGTTTTCATTGACAATGACCGGGTAAGATGAGTTAGGACCTAGGAAAGCGTACCTTAGTCCTTCTGGAAGAGGTTTGAGCTCAAGTTTCGGGGCATCAAGTTCGCTCCAATCCCCGCGTGTGCACTGCCCAACCGAGCTCGGCGCGTCTTTATCGGTCTGATCCCGATATTCTCCTTCTTTTGTTCCCCATGCGATCTTATGCCTTCCGTGCTCTAAGTCCTCGGGAAACTCATCATCCTTAGTGGCTTTCCTTGCATCCAGATGCATGATATAGACTTCACTTTCTTCCTCCATATATCCGTACTTCTTCTTCTCTTTTGTCAAAGCGACTAGCAATGGGTCTTTCAAAGATAGCTCCTCAAAGAGCTCATCATTTAGCTCATCCATCGCATCCACCCAGAAGACTTTTCCCCCTATAGTAGGTTTCTACATAACCTCTTTTATGTCAATCTTGAGGGTGATGTTCTTTCCAAGATTGAGCTTAATCTTGCCTTTCTTCACATCAATCACTGCCCCTGCTGTGGCTAAAAAGGGTCTCCCAAGGATAAGAGGATCTCGTGGTTCTTCATCCATTTCGAGCACCACAAAATCGGTTGGTACCTCGATATCACCAATCCGGATGGGAACGTCTTCGAGCAGCCCTTTCGGTAACCTTACGGATCTGTCTGCCAGTATCAGAGATATTCGGCTTGGCTTGTAGGATGTGAAACCCAATCGTTTGGATATTGACAGTGGCATGAGGCTCACACTTGCCCCTAAATCACAAAGGCAGTTGTTGAATGTGAGTGCGCCTATTGAACACGGGAGAGTGAAGCTTCCCGGATCGTCTAGCTTGTTGGGCACTATCTTCTTTTGGATAATGGCGCTACACTCTTGCGTCATCACCATCATGCCTTGGAGTTCTTTTTTTCTTGCTAAAATTGCATCTTTTATGAATTTTTGGTATGGCGGTACCAATGCCAAAGCATCCATGAGCGGCATGGTGAGTTCCACCTTCCTTAGATGCTCTGCAAACTGAGCTCTGTATTTCTCGAGGAGTTCTTTCTTGAATCTTCCTGGAAAAGGGTAAGGAGGTTTGTATGCGGGGGGAACAAACCGTGGCTCTTTGGGTTTCTCAGAACGGGCTGCAGGTGTCGGCTTAATCCCGATATTTTTTCTCTGAGTTTGGTGAAGCCATCCCCCCCACTAGGTCGGAAGCGTTCTCGCTGATTTGCGGGGCTTGATCTTTCGGTGCAAGAGTCTTTCCACTACGTAGGGTGACGGCGTGGATGTAGGCTGGTGGCGGGGTGGTTTCATAGTGCATTGGATTTTGTATGAGCCGTATATGTTCGTCCTGCCTGTCCATCCTTGAAGTGATTGTTTTTATATCCTGGTTGCTACTGCAGTGACTCTGGACCAGCTGAGTTAGGAGATTCTTGATGTCAGAATCTTGTGGTTGTTGTGGGTAGAAACCGTAATGTCCATATGATGATGGTGGGTATGGAGCTTGATATTGTTGATGATGAGGGTAATATTGGGTAGGAGGAGTGAATGCTTGCTGAGTGTAAGCATTTGCATTGTACGGCGGGACTTGTTGAGGATGTGGAACCGAATTTGAGGATTCCCCATATTGTCTTTGCTCGTTGGTGGTTGTCGCTTCTCCATATCGGCCAATTTCCGTCGGGATGACCCAGATACTCGCTACTTTGGCGTTTTGAGCGTATTGGCCTTTTAGTAAAGCGTCCAAACGGGCTTGTAGGTGCATTACCTCGTTTTCCCTTTGCTTATTCAGCTCGGTTGCTTCGTTGTCAATGTCGTCCTCGTAATGACTATCACTTGTAGCCATGTTTTCGACGAGGTTCATTCCGTCGTCCACGTCTTGGCCGAGGAAGATGCCATTGCTTGCAGTATCCAGCTGATCCATATATTTCTTTGACACACCTCTATAGAGGATGCTAAGTAGTGAGGAGCTTGAGTAGCCATGATGGGGACATTTTAGTGTGTATCCTTTTAAACGTTCCCAAGCTTCACTGAATAGCTCTTCGTTCAGTTGGGTAAACGTGGAGATATCCAATCGCATCTTAGCCGTTCTCGACGGCGAGAAGAACTTCTTGAGGAAGGCTCGTTTGCATTCATCCCACGTTTTAATAGATCCCGGTTTGAGAGTCTTTTCCCATTGGTGAGCTCTGCCTCCCAGGGAAAATGGAAAAAGGCGTAGCTTGAATCCGTCTTCCGAGATTCCTTCTTGTTTTGTAAGAGAACAGATCTTCTCAAAGTCATCTAGGTGGTCAAGGGGGTCTTCCACGGCTTCACCCTGATATTTGTTATTCTGGACCATGGCAAACATACTACTCTTTATCTCGTATCCAGAATCACTTGAGGGTGGGGTAATACCGATTCGTGGTTTGTAGTTGGTGGGGGAATCACATTCGCCGATGAGACGTTGATGTCGCGGTATATCTGCTTGTTCCCGTTGTTCGGCATTCATTCCTTTTTGGAGGTGGTGCATGTCATCCATCTAAACGTGTTGTTATAGGTACCTGCGAAAAAGTCTAAAGGAGCGATGTTAGAGTCTAAAAAGAAAGTAAAGTCTTAGTCTTGCTAAGAATTGGAAATTCAATACCCTAATTTCTCCCAAATCGGCAACAGTGCCAATTGATAAGTAGATAGTTCTATGGGTTCTACTCAGTCAATGACCCACTACTTATAACCGAATGTAGTATAGGTTATGGGTCTTATCAATCCGATGGGAGATTTCAAGGTATTGCATTTATGGAACTCTTTTACAAGCTAAGAGAGATTAAAAAGGGTGAAATGGTGAGAACCTATTACTTAGACCATAAAAGAACAGGAAAACAGGTATTGAAACTAAATATTGCTAAGGAATTGAAGATATGATAGCTAAAGATGTGAACTTGCAAAAGAAAATAGGAATCGGTTCAAGGGACAAGGAGTTTTTCGGGCCTAATACGTTAAAGATCTTTCCTTTGACGTTAGATTTACTTCCTATAAGGCTAATCCTTTAGCGTAGAGTTCAGAATCTGGACGAATCCACTGTCGTGGTATAAGTCTCTTTGCTGTCTCACGACCTAACCTCGCTATCACGTAGTGATCCATGAGAACAGCAAGCTTGAATAAACAACTCTACTAATGCCAAAACGCTCCCTAGGCATCTAATCTCTTAGGCTAGGATGAGCGAATCTCTTATGAGATTGGTCCTTGCAAACATTCAAACATGTCGTTTGTTTGAAGAAGCTCGATGGCAAAGTTCAAATAGCGAAGATGACTAAGCATTAATAATGTCAAATAAGAAAGGATTAAGATGGATTAAGCATAGATCCGCATCAAAGATTGGGATTTTTAACTTATTTTCCCTATCCTTGCCCCAAAACCGATATAGACTACTCACAAGCCATTCGAGAAACCTCAAGATCCATAAGGATGAGAGGGTAACTCATAGGCTGCAAGATAGTCAAAAACAAGAAAAGGAAGAAACTTTTAAGAAAATAACACTAAGCTATAATACTTAAAACTTCAAGATTGCATAAAAATCAAAGCTTTGAAACAAGCTTCAATGGTGAAAATACAAAGTAGTTCTCGGTTTGAAAGAGAAGACAGAAAAGTAAAACTAGAAAGCGTGATGAAAGGATAAGAGTGGAGGACAAGTATTTATACATAAAAGAGGAAAAACCTAAAACGTTGGGACCACTTTCCCGAAATGGTACTATTTTGGACTTTAGCGTTTCGGGCTCAAGTCATGGTGAGCAAGCCGATATGCTAACTCTTCTAGTTCTTCGGGCAGTCTCCATGTCGAGCAAGTCATTTCGGGATCATGTCGTGAAGGCTCGCCTTCCTTGTTACTCGAATCGGGTACTTCCCGTTGCCTTGCTCCGATATCCGTCTTCATGGAATCCTTTTGCTGGATCTTCGCTCCGAGGTGTCCCTTTCGGGACTAAGTCGCTGCTACTCGCGGAGGTTCGTCGTGCGCTTGTCCATATCGGCCACTGGGTCGCGATCCATGCTCGATATCACCTGTTCGTCCTCCATTTGTAATCTCCCTTCTTGGTTTCTTCTTCGGACAATCCTAAACACCTGAGAAAACACTCCAAACATGCAAGACTATGCAGAAACCTAACCTAATGCATCTAAACCTAACATGAGTGAATATGTGATGAAAACTAAGGTGAAAGTGCAAGAATGAAGTCCTAACTAGCATGAAATGTGTGCTGAAAACATGCAATTTACAGAGATATCAACTTTACCACAAAGACGGAGCGACAAGGACGCGCACTCATCGAGAACCTCGCTGTCACCAACATCAACAATTGTCCGGATTATGATAGAAATCCACGAACCGGAGATTCGGATTCCAAGCAGATAGCCGAGCTGAAGAACATGATGAGCCCGCTACTCAAAGGACAGCAACACAGTATCAGTGCGTGTGAAACCGCGAGAGAAAGAGAAGAATCTAACCCAGGAGACGAGGGAGATGAATCCTACCCGCGAGAAGAAGAAGTTAACTTTATAGGAGGCCATAATTCATATCTGAGCCGGAACTTCAACAACGGATTCATCAACAACTTCAGGAACAACAACAACCTCTCATACCGAAACCCGAACGTGGAGAACCCGCGAGACCAAGATATCCACCTCAGGGGAGACCTTTTCAGAACAAGTTCCAAAACGTGAACTACGGAAGCAACGGAGGCTACCAGCCAAAGCAACCTTACAACTCTCAGCTCGCGCCCTACAACAATCAGCAAGGAGAGCCGCAAGATGCATCAAACGCACCGTA
Source organism: Alliaria petiolata (assembly GCA_020283515.1). Lineage (NCBI taxonomy): Eukaryota > Viridiplantae > Streptophyta > Magnoliopsida > Brassicales > Brassicaceae > Alliaria > Alliaria petiolata. Next base: position 21,425,170 of record JAHZTW010000004.1, on the reverse strand, counting down.
CCCATCACGAGAGGACAAACTCGAAGGATTGATGCAACAGCTGCTGTTGTCTCTCTCAGTAGAAATCGGTCAAGGATCTCAACATCAAGGTAGATTGCATGTACAACGACCTGAACGGAAAATTCGAATCTCTATCTTCCCATGTGAAGAAATTGGACATGCAAGTCTCACAAATTGCTGAAACCATCAAGAGACAAGCGGGAATCTTTCCTGGAAAGGTAGAGGATAACCCGAAAGGATTCTGTAACGCGATCTCAGCAATCGCCGACAAAGCTAAGGATCCAGAACTAGCTATGGGAGATAAATGCAGATTCGTCCCACTTTTCCCAATAATAAAAAAAGGAACGGCTGAACCACCTTTTGATACTCCGGAACGCTGCGGGTTCGGGAGGCTAAAGAAAGAAGAAGATCCAAGCGCATTTACCTTCCCATGCTCGATCACGTGAATTAATTTCGAAGATTGTCTATGCGACACATGAGCTAATGTCAATATCATGTCCGCAACAATCGCTGAAAGGTTAGGAATAACAACCTATTTCCCCTCACCTATGAAGCTAGTATTCGGCGATTCGTCTAGGAAGAGAGCAAATGGCATTGTGTACAACGTCCAACTTCTTGTCGGGTATAAGATAGTACCCACAAACTTCCATGTGCTCGAAATGGGGGAAGACAAAGACAAACCTTTGATACTTGGGAGACCCTTCTTGGCCACGGTGGGAGCAAGGATCGACCACGTAAGCAACTTCGTAGTCTTCCTACATATAAGCCAGAAGAGATACTATCCGAAGGAGCTAAACACTTCACCACTGGAAAGAAAGAGCCAAACGACTAAAAAGGAGAAAAAGGGTTTGATATCAAGAGTGGGTCAGCCCCACCCGAGACCCTTCTTTAGAATCGAAATCCTGATTCCTCCAGAGCTGGAAGGGCTAAGTGAAGAAAAAATGGCCAAGACGGTCGAGAAGACCAAGCAGGTGATCCTAGAAGCCAAAATTCTTAGGAATGGAAACGGAGGCACACTGCTAATACAAAAACAAGGGGAAGCTTTAGGAAAGACAGCTCCGGAAGCACTTTCCTCAACCGCTTAAGATTCAAACGAAGTCGAGCTAAACGACTTAAACAAAAGCGCTTGGTGAGAGGCAACCCATCCGGTACGTGTTTTTAATTTTCTTTCTTTCATTTCTAACAACTAGTTTTTGCAAGTTTTCTGTAATTAGTAATATGAAGAAAAACAAAAAAGTAAAAAAAAAAAGTAGAAAAACAAATAAAACTCAAAAATATGACGAGGAGCCTCGGAAGGAGGCTGGCCGCGCGAAGAGAGAACGCCAGGCCGCGGCCGCGACGGGCCATGGCGCGGCCAGCGGTCGTCTGAGCGACCAACCCGGAAAACTCACGTTTTCCTTCGGAACCGAACTTTCCGCGTTTTGGTACAATTCCGCACAGAAAAATCATTCCCGTTAATGTAAGTTAACGAATTTTATTGATTCGTGACCAACACGCAAGGTAAGTTCTCTCGTTTTAAAGTTTTTGAAAATTAAAGGTTCTTTGGTGATAAAAACACCTTTTTAAAAGCAAAAGGATAAATTTTAGAATCAAACTCTCTTTTCTTCTTCTCTTCCAAAAGATTTGGAGATTTTTGAGAGATTCTAGATTTTTCAAATCCAAACTGTTTTCAAAATTTTTTTGGCCTAAGCTCATCTATTTTCAAAGAAGATTCAACTTTTAAAGTTCATTCATCCTCATCTACAAGGTATGGTCTCTAATTTTAAAATTCCCTAAAAAACTCAATATTGAGATCTCTCTTGCTTGACTAGATAATTATCTAGGATGCTTGGATAAAGGTAGAGAACCTTAGATTAATGATTTAGGTTGCCTAGATTTCGATTTTTGTAACCCAATTTCGAAAAAGTTGAAATCTTTGCAACATTGAAATTAGAACATACTCTAAAAACGGATTTTGCTAATATTATTGGACAATTTGCTTAGTTTGAACTTGATTCATGCTAAGTATTACTTAAGAACCGAAGTTTGATGAGAGTAAGTTGACGAAATCGATTTATTGGAAAATTTTTGGTTTGAAAATCCAAAATTCCGAAAATAGAGTATGAGTACCAAATTGATCTTGAGATTATTGCATTAACTCGGTTATTATTAGTCTTGGAAACTCTTGATATATGTCTTGTATATCATTGCACTTGAGAATCCTTATGACACATCAAATTCACATGTTTGGTCGAGTTTTTGTTTTGTTTTACAAGGTACAATGAGCTATGACCGGAACTTCGAGGTCCGTTCCAAGAATAGAGAGCAACTAAGCTCTTCGAGGAGTTCTTCGTGTCCGCAAGAACACGAGACGACATTAGAAAACCCGAGTCTAGACACCACTCTAGGGATATATGTGAAGGAACAATGAAGAAGGTTCCACGGTTCGCGGATAGCACGCACAAGCCGCGACGATTCACCTCCACCCCGAGAGCCAACTAGAGAGCTGAACCCTTCTCCTCCTAAGCGCAAGGTTCGAAACTTTGGAGCACCAATGGACCCAAACACTGATTATTTGAAGGAGATGAAGAAGATGGAGATAAGAACAACCCTTAAGATCGATTACTCCGCTTTAGACGCTTTGGACATCACCGAAGATGTCACATGGTACTTGGACGAGCTAAGGCTCAGGACCTTTATGGAGATTGATCGACCCACTTACAAGGAGCTCGCGCAAGAGTTCTTATCTTCAGTTTAGTTAACCTACCGGAGAGGAAGGAAGTCACATCCAAAGGACGGTACTCTCTATTTCACCATTGGCTCTAGGGATTATGAGCTGAGCATCCCTAGACTTTGTGAGATATTTGGTTTTGACTTGAGGAGCGTGACAAGCATTGAAGAAAAATGGAGTGCTGATCTTTGGGGACTTATGGGCCGAGGCATTTATGACAAGGGAAGGCATCCGTCTGCTTTTCTTCCACACCCGGCCGTGCGTTTTGTGCACCGCCTCATAGCACAACGACTTTACTCTCGCAGCAACCAGTCATGCATTCTTATTCCAGAGCTCGTCCTACTTCAGTCTGCCTTTAGCGACGAGCCACTTTCAGCATGCCTTGGATGCGTCCTAGCAGAGAGACTCGTGCGAGTGAAGCACGATGTCACCGCACCCATATGCGAGACTGCCTTCACGACTTACAGAGGCATCATTACAGCGATCATGGAGGCCGCATGAGTAGACACTAGCATAGAGGCGCCCCTAGATGAGGCTTGGTTTGACTTGTCCCAGTTTGAGACGGACATGAACATGACAGGCGCAGCCATGGATCCGGACAGGTTTGGATACCGATACCGACTAGGGAAGGGAGACAACCGCACGGTCTATCTACCGTCTCCCACAGTCCCGCGTCTTTCAGAGGGTTCCCCACAGTGGATCCCGAAGCATGAGGAGTTCCGTACCGAGTTCTCACGCCTGCCGCTCACCATTGGAGAGTATGTAGCCGCTAAGGTTAGGAGAGAGGCGATCCGCTAGAGGACCACCACCACAACTCATCTTCCTCCATGTGCAGCACCTCACGATCTGCTGCACCGTCCACCTCGGCTGATCCCGCGATCACCGCACTTCAGGAGCAGCTGGCACGCCAGAACGAGATGCTTGAGAAGATGGCACGACAACTTCGAGAGAGAGGACACATAGATGGCGACCTTTAGACCCTGAGTTCAGACGCCTTGAAGACTTTGCGTCTCGGCCGAAACTCTTTCTGCTTACGAGTCTGGTTCCATCTATTCTACCCCTATCCTTTACTTATGCTTTATTTTTCATTTCTTTTTAGTCATTTCCGACCTATCACCACTATTTCACACTGGGGACAGTGTGATTTAAGTCTGGGGGGGTTCGTCCTAATGACTCTGCTTTGTTTTGGTTTTATTTGAGTTTTTTTTTAAGAACTAAGAATGATGTATCTCGATATATATGATATGGTTTTAGGGACTATGATGCAAAACCAAGGATGATATTCGACTAGTGTGCTTCTACGCTATTTCTAGTAACAGATCTTTCAAGCTTTAGTACTAGACTAGGCGGTAGCTAGAAAGCCGGCAATGCGAAATCTTGGAGAATGCCGATCTATAGATATTTCAGGGGAAGGAATATACTAGCTCTATTTTTATTGGAATTTAAACTGACTTCTAATTTCCTTGTCAACAGATTTAAGCATTCAACGAAAAAGCCAGAACGTTCGGGACATCTTTTTCCATTCTTTTCACACTCCATTTGTTGTCTCCGAACGGCCAACACATCAATAGTTGGTACCATACCCGAAACCCATACCATCTTTTCATACCTCATGCAACTCTCTTGTTTTCACCATATGCAGATATGTGCAAAAACGCCGGAGAGGGAGGAACGACACGATTTCTAGTCACTCGAGAAAAAGGATCGAATGGTTAAGGAACAGAAGTGTTAGCAACAAAAGTAAACGATTCACGCCTCAGAAAACTCGAAAGAACGGTAATATATTCGTGATCCTTAAGACTCTTACATTAAGGCACTTCCCGTTTCATAAAAAAAATAATAATAACAAAAAGTGACTCGGATCAAGGACCCGAATTCCTTGGAATGATGACGGTACTTATCCGTAGAAAAGAAGAGTTGCATAAAAAAAAAAAAAGAGAAAAAGAAAAGAGAAGAAAATGCCTAAGAGCCTTAAGAGAATCGGAACATTCATAGAGGCAGAGTCTGGTCAATATGGTGAGGAGTTTTAGACGCCACCCAATCCGAACCAGAAGCAAGAAACCAAGTCTGGGGGTATGGCGATGTCAAGGAAAACTCGCGGATGTGTACGTGCGAAGAGTGATTGGAAATCGTGGATCCCATCAATTCCACCTTCTCCTGTTGTTTTGCATAATATCTCGCACCTTCCAGAGATTTATACGGTAACCCGAAATACTTTAAACCTCACCAATAATGGCCTTTATGCACCTAACCTCGTTGAACCTAGCTTAATATCCCTTGACAAGGATCACGCCAATCTTAATACTACCTAGAGAGCTAGTTGAATGAAACCTGGGATTTAGATAGTGAAAGCTTCATAAAGGACTAGTGTTGAAGGAACTATAGTGAGAATTTTCTAGGCTGAGCTTGGATAGACTTGTTCGATGACATGGTTTAGAAGGATGGTCGCCGAGTTTTTGCTAGTTCCCATATTTTCAAACCTCTTTTCGAGATTTTATCTGCGTTTTGTTTGAGGACAAACAGAGGTTTAAGTCTGGGGAAGTTGATAACACTCATATTTTACTCCTAAAACCTACCATTTCAAGATCCCTTACAAGTGATTTAACCCGGTTTTCAACGGTTTTAAAGTAATTTCCACGTTTCCTAGTCTTAAGAGTCATTTCAGGGAAATTGGACAAAAAGGACACATTTTGGAGCAAAACAGGAACCTCAAGGACAAGTGCTCGGAGCCATAAGTTCAGCATCAGACGACGACCTTCCCACCAAAAGATCAAGCTCTTATTTGGAGACAAGATATCCCTTTACGCTGTCTTTCATCCCGAGGTGGTTTGAGTTCAATCCCACGGTTTGATCTCAAGTTACGAAGGAAGCAAGAAGGTCCGTTAGGCACATCCCCAGAAGAAGGACGGCCGCGCCATGGACTTTCAGAAGACCGGTGGCCGCGCCACGCCTGGTCGCTCGCACTTATCCGATATTTCCCGAGGTTAAAACACGAAGCCCACTTTCTGAAGACAGGAGAGCCTATATAAGGAGACCTTAGGGTTTCACAAAGGGCGTGACTTCACACAGAGATTTTCCAGAAACAATTTTCACGCCGCCAGAGAGAGAGAGAGAGAGAGAGAGAGAGTTCGACGGCCTCGGAGTTGAAGACCTCGAGAGAGATTTATTCTTCAGCCGCCACCTTTCCTTCCTTCTCTTTTCATCTTTTGTTCTTAGTTCTTTGTTTTTCAATACTTTAAGAAGATCTCTTCATTCGGATTTCCTTTGAAGAAGTTTTCTCACTCTGTTTCTTATTTGATATATCATGGTTTTTACCCGTTTTTGGACCATGATATAAGTGTTTTTATAGAGTCTTTTGTTAGTTTTAGAGTCCTACTAGAGTCTTTACAGGATGGAGAGCATTTGGAGCTAAATGGGAGATTCTGAAACTTATTGAAGCATTTTGGAGAAGCAGCCAAAGTGATGAAGTCGGAGTGGATTTACACGCAAGGTTTCGATCGACACCATCACTGTGTGTCGATCGACACCAATGAAGACCGACCAAGCACTCGGATTTCCATCAGAAAAAGAAAACCATCCCAAGTTTTGAAGAATTACAAGTCTGCACCTGACGAAAGTTTGCCTCTATAAATAGTTTTCAGGCATTGTTTAGCCACATACCTTATCATTATTTTTTTGTTTTTGAGTCTTAGAGAGAGATTGATCCTGAGCTTTTGGGGAGACAATTCTAACTCATTTGAGCCAGATTTCGAACCCCTGTATCATTCTCTACTCTTTTTATGCAATTTATTTCAGTCATGATTTGTGTTTGCATAATTATGTCTGATTAGTTTGCTAGTTAGGTTAGGATGATTTAGGCTTTGATGAAGAGTTTGTAGAATCATTAGAACTTTTAGGGAAATCAATAGGATCTTCACCTTGATTTGTGCTTAACTTGATTTCTGAAATTGATCACTTAGAAATCAAACCTTAGGTTATTTAATAGATGCGAGAGCATTATTAGTAACTTGAACTAATCATAGGTGAGCAAAATATCTATTCGCAAAGAGATTTGGTTTAGGTATTTTGTGAACAAATCGAACCTGTTCTTATTGCTTGCCTTAATTGTTTAAATTCGCAAAGAGATTTGGGATTTAGGAATCTAGGCATAGATAACTTCTGCAACGAGAGTTGATTGGTTTTAACTTAGTGATTCGAGTTCTAGACGGTTCTTAATAAATCCCTAACAAAATTAGATTATGCATTCTTGGATTCAACCTGATAATTACCCTTGCCTAGCGTCTTCGTCTCCTGAGCTTACATCGCTTTAAACTTGTTTACAATTCGCCTAGTTACCTTATTAACTTTATTTCAATTTCGATCTAGCATAATCTGAACTTAGAAACCTTAGTGTAGCATCTACTTCCCTTGGGATTCGATACCCCTTATACTTCAACTACATTGATGTGCACTTGCAGTAGTTGATTATTTTGGTAAAACCTGAGCTCTATCAAGTTTTTGGCGCCGTTGCCGGGAAAGTAATAGCTACCTAACGGAATCTAGTACTAGGATTTTGACTAGGTTTTGTTTTTAGTTTTGTTACTAATTTAGTTTCTTATCTTTGGTTTCAGGTGCATGCCCAGTACCAAAAGCAACAAGGAGAAGGAACTTGTCGCGTTATACCAAGAGCTCGGTCGTTTGGAACGTACGAACCGCAAGACTGCACAGTGTCGATCGACACCCCTACTAGCATCGATCGGCACCCTGCGCAGACGATAATGGCTGAGGCTGTGGTTGTGGTACGCGACGCAGAAGGCAACATATTCGACTTACAAGGAAATAGAAGGAATGCCCAAGGACAGAGACTTGATGATAATGGAGCTGTTATCATTGAGCAACCACTACAAGCCGCCCTTGCAGAAGCTGGACGTGGAAGAACACTTAGCGAGTACAACCGCCCATACCAGTTTTATGCCAATAGAGCTGCGATCCGTCCTCCTGCATTTCAGAGGAATGAATTAGAACTGAAGCCTGCCTACTTTACACTGGTGGCTCAACATCCGTTTCATGGTCTTCCTCAAGAGCATCCCATGGACCATATTGAGAGATTCGAGGACCTCACATCAAGCATCAAGGCTAATGGAGTGTCCAATGACTATCTCTTCTGCAAGCTGTTCCCTTACTCACTTGCTGGAGATGCATCATATTGGCTGAAGCAGCTTGATCCAGGATCTTTGACCACTTGGGAAGAAACAAAGAATGCATTCTTATACAATTTCTTTGATGACGCAAGATCTGAAGAGCTGAGGACAAAGATCACTGCATTTGCTCAAGGACCTACTGAAGCATTCAAAGCTTCTTGGGTTAGGTTCAGATCGTACCAGAGGGATTGCCCACATCACGGTTTCAGCGAACCGCAACTTATCGGTATCTTTTACCGAGGGATCGATTGGATGTACCAGATGGCTTTAGACGCTGCAAGCAATGGCAACTTCAACACCAGATATCCAGCTGACGTGGTGGTGCTTAAAGAGAATTTGGCATCTTGTAACAGCACCAAGAACGCAGACTTTGAAAGGAGACAACAAGCTGGTGCCGATGGAGGAAGTCAAATTGCTGAAGTTAACCGGAAGTTGGTTCTCTTGGTGGGGAAGAAGCAAGTCCACTTTGCTAATGAAGTGGAGACGTTCTAGCCGAGTGAAGAATGCGAAGAGGAGGATGTCAACTACATCAATGGAGGTGGCTTTCAAAGCCAAAGGTTTGGGAACCAGCAGGGAAATAGGAGTTTCAATGGCAATTATCAGAGGAGCTCCTTCACAGGAAATCAGAACTCTTTCGATTTTACTCAAAAGCTCCCATTTCAGAACAGCAACAGCAATTACACAAGGAGCTATGGCAATTCTTCTTACCAAAAGCATCATGCACAAGACAACGAGATGAAGAAGCTGAATGTTCAAGTTGCTCAAACTGCAGGAGCTGTTAACAGGCAAGAAGGATTTTTTCCAGGGAAGACTGATACCAATCCCAAACGCCATGTGAATGTCATCACATTGAGGAGTGGAAAGAACCTTCAGCCTGTGCAGAAAAGTGGGCTTAGTGATGAAGAGTTCGAAGAGCTTGAAGATGTTGAAGATGCTGCGGAGCCAGTGTCGATCGATACTACTGAAGAGTGTCGATCGAAACCCATGGAGGAACACAAAGACACGAGCAAACTCGACGCGAAGGACCCGACTTCAAAGACTAGTGTCGATCGACACCAGGAGGGTGTCGATCGACGCTCTTCGCAGACGACTCCAGATCAAGCCAAGACTAAGCAAGCTGCACCGAGAAGGTCTACAAACCGAAGATCCCTTTCCTCTTGATACCAAAGAAGTCTAAAAAGGAGCTACTTGATGCTAGATGCAAGGCTATCATGGATAGACTAGTGGTTAAAATTCCTTTGATGGATGCCATTAGAACTACTCCAGTGATAAAGAGATACTTGAAGTGGATGATGACAAAGAACATGGATATGGAGGAAGTAGTGATGATGATATCAGAGCAAGTCAGTGCTGTTATTCAGAACAGGCTTCCAGAAAAACTCTCCGATCCAGGAAGCTTTGTTCTAGACTGCTCCATCTTTTCAGACAAGTTTGGGAGATCTCTATTCGATTTAGGTTCAAGTGTCTACTTGATTCCTCTTTCAGTTGCTCTTAGGATGGATATGACAGACTTCAAACCAACAAGAATCTCTTTAGTCCTTGCTGATCGTTCTGTAAGGATCCCTGAAGGTGTCTTGGAAGATGTTCCTATCAAAGTGGGAGATTGTTTGATTCCCACAGACTTTGTGGTATTAGCTTATGATGAGGAACCCAAAGACCCTCTCATACTTGGTAGACCATTCTTGGCTACAGCTGGTGCCATCATTGACGTGAGAAAGGGGAGGATTGCGCTGAACATTGGTGATTTGGTGATGAATTTCGACATGGAGAAGCTGATGAAGAGACCCACGATTGATGGACAGACCTTCTATGTCGATTCACTCACCAACCTTGCTGAAGAAATTTTCCAAGAAGACCATCCTACAGACCCTTTGGAACGAGCCTTGACGACTTCTACAAAGGACATTGAGCACTTGGACGATGCAGCAGCTGGATACACAAAGATGTTGGATGCTAGTGAGCAAGTGCTGCATCTAGTCGCACAAGAGGACTTGTGTCGATCGACACCATCTAGTGTCGATCGACACTCTGCGAAATCCACGAAGGATGCCACACTTGGCGATTGGAGCGAGGCTAAGGCACCTAAAGTTGAGTTTAAACAGCTCCCTGCCGGGCTAAGGTACGCATTTCTTGGTCCTAATTCAACTTATCCTGTTATTGTGAATGCTTCCTTGAACAATGCAGAGCTCACGTTATTGCTAAGCAAGCCGCGCAAATTTCGCAAAGCACTTGGCTATTCTCTTGATGACATTTCAGGTATCTCACCAGACTTGTGCATGCATCGGATTCACCTTGAGGATGAGACGAAGTCATCAATTAAACATCAAAGGAGGATGAATCCGAACCTGAAGGAAGTTGTCAAGATGGAGATAATAAAGCTATTGGAAGCTGGGATCATCTATCCCATTTCAGACAGTGCTTGGGTCAGTCCAGTTCATGTGGTTCCTAAGAAAGGAGGAGTCACCGTGGTGAAAAATGAGAAGAACGAGTTGATTCCTACAAGGACTGTGACTGGTCACAGGATGTGCATAGACTACAGGAAGCTGAATGCTGCAACCAGAAAAGATCACTTTCCCTTGCCCTTCATCGACCAAATGCTGGAGAGATTGGTGAATCATCCCTACTACTGTTTCCTTGATGGGTATTCGGGATTCTTACAGATTCCAATCCATCCAGATGATCAGGCGAAGACCACGTTTACATGTCCTTATGGTACATTTGCATATCGCAGAATGTCATTCGGACTTTGTAATGCTCCTGCGACCTTCTAGCGATGCATGATGTCCATCTTCACAGACATGATTGAGAAGTTTATGGAAGTCTTTATGGATGACTTTTCTGTTTATGGGTCATCTTTCAAAGACTGTCTGGACAACTTGTGCGCGATGTTGCAGCGATGTGAAGAGAAGCACTTGGTCCTGAACTGGAAAAAGTGTCATTTCATGGTCACATATGAGATTGTACTTGGACACAAGATTTCAGCAGAAGGAATCGCAGTGGATTGCGCCAAGATTGAAGCTATGACGACTTTGCAAGCACATGATTCTGTGAAATCAGTGAGTAGTTTTCTGGGTCATGATGGGTTCTATAGAAGACTCATCAAGGATTTCAGCAAGATCGCGAGGTCACTCACTGCTCTTCTCTGCAAAGACGTGAAGTTTGAGTTCACTACTGAGTGTCATTCAGCCTTTGAACAGATCAAGCAAGCCTTGGTGAGTGCTCCAATTGTTCAACCTCCAGACTGGGATTTGCCTTTCGAGATAATGTGTGATGCCAGCGACTTCGCAGTAGGCGCGGTTTTAGGACATAAGAAGGACAAGAAGCTTCATGCCATTTACTATGCCAGCAAAACACTGGATGATGCTCAGAAGAATTATGCAACTACGGAGAAAGAATTGCTAGCTGTGGTCTTTGCCTTTGAGAAATTTCGACAGTACCTTGTTGGCTCGAAGGTGATTGTTCATACTGATCATTCTGCATTGAAGTACTTGATGCAGAAGAAGGATGTGAAGCCAAGATTGTTGAGATGAATTCTACTTCTTCAAGAGTTTGACATAGAAGTCAAGCACAAGAAAGGAGTTGAAAATGGAGTAGTTGATCATCTCTCAAGGATTAGGATCGAATATGACGTGCCAATTGATGATTTTCTGCCTGAGGAGAATGTCTACTTTGTTGAGAGCCGTTTCCAAGCTGTATGTTCGAAGCTGATACGCCCAGTGTCGATCGACATTAGGGGAGTGTCAATCGACACCCCGTCAGATACTTTGAGGAAAGGCCGCGATTCAACACTTCGAAGTTTGCCAACTTCACAAGTGTCGATCGACACCAGGGACCATCATCAGTTCGCAGGATCTTGGACGAAGTGTTTCGACAACCGATCTTTGCCATCAATGATGCGAATCGACCATGGTATGCTGACATTGTGAACTTCCTTGCTGCTGACATTGGGCCTAAACATCTCAAAGACTATGAGACGAAGAGGTTCATGAGGGAACACAAGAGATACTATTGGGATGAGCCTCACTTGTACAAGCATTGTTCAAATAATGTTTACCGAAGATGCATTGCAGAGAGTGAAGTTCGCGATGTGCTGTTCCATTGTCATGGTTCTGAGTAGGCTGGGCACTTTGCTACTTTCAAGACAGTGTCCAAGGTTCTTCAAGCAGGCTTTTGGTGGCCTACTATGTTAGATAATGCTCAGCTGTTCATCACGCAATGCGATGTTTGTCAAAGGAGAGGGAAGATCAGCAAGAGACATGAAATGCCACAAAACTTCATCCTTGAAGTGGAGATTTTCGATTGTTGGGGCATTGACTTCATGGGCCCTTTCCCTTCATCTTTTGGGAAGCAATACATCTTGGTTGCTGTGGATTACGTCTCTAAGTGGGTGGAAGCAATTGCTTCTAAGACCAATGATGCTGCAGTGGTTCTTAAGATGTTTCGAACCATCATTTTTCCAAGATTCGGAGTGCCTCGGATTGTTATAAGTGATGGTGGTTCTCACTTCATTAACAAGGTATTCAACAAGCTGCAGAAGAATCATGGTGTTCAACATCGCGTGGCTACTCCTTATCACCCCCAAACGAGTGGACAAGTCGAAGTCTCCAACAGACAGATCAAGCAAATCCTGGAAAAGACGGTGGGCAAGACAAGGAAGGATTGGGCTGCGAAATTGGATGATCCACTTTGGGCCTACAGGACTGCCTACAAGACGCCACTTGGGACTACACCATTCCAGCTGCTTTATGGCAAAGCTTGCCATCTTCCAGTGGAATTGGAATACAAGGCGTATTGGACTATCAAGAAGATGAACTTCGACTTGAAGCCAGCTGCAGAAAGACGCCTGGTACAATTGAACGAGCTAGACGAACTTCGCCATCATGCCTATGAAAACTCGAAAATCTACAAAGAGAGGACTAAGGCATATCATGACAAGAAGATTGTCTCCAGACAATTCGAACCAAATGATCAGGTACTTCTGTATAACTCTCGTTTACAATTGTTTCCTGGTAAATTGCGTTCATGTTTGGCAGGTCCCTTCACCATCAAAGAGGTCAGACCATATGGAGCAATTGTCTTGACAAACTCCAAAGGAGAAGAATTCATTGTGAATGGATAGAGGGTGAAACACTATTGGGTTCAAGCCGAGATTCCAGAAGGACACATTGTGTCTCTGGATGATGCACCAACTGCCTAAACGCATGAACAGTTAAGCTATTGACGTTAAACGAGTGCTTAGTGGGAGGCAACCCACTGGTAATTATTTATTTTATTTTGGTTTTGGTTTTACTTAGATCAATTTGGTTTTTAGATAAAAAAAAAATTAAAAAAAAAAGAGGAACTGGGCACGATCAAAGGCAGTGTCGATCGACACTCCCTTGTGTCGATCGACACCCACGAGGGACGCAAGTAAGTCTTCAAAACCCAACACTTTTCCTTTCCTCCTCATTTTTCAAAACCGAGCTTTGAAACCATTTTTCTCCAAATTTTCACTTTCCATTTCTTCACGGAATTGAGTGATTCAAAAGCCTAATCCGTGCGGATTTTCATCCGCTTTCATAATCCATTAATCATTTGTTCGATCTGCCAAGATGCCTCCAGTGAGTAAGAGACCACGCCGCACTGAATCATCCGCCTCTGCGACTGCTAATGATGAGGCGATTCCGTGTCTTGCTCCTTGGCCTAAGCGTGAAACCGCGAGGATTCGAATGGAACGGAATTGGGAAGATGCACCTGCTAAGGAAATCCAGAAGGACGAGTGTCTTTACCGAGATGTCAACGAGACTTGGGATGACTACGACACCTTGTTCTACAATGCATGGCTGAGAGTGGAGATCACACCGACTCGTTTTGCAGACGAGAAGACGATGTCTGAGTTGGGCATCAAGGATGACATCCTGCAGCTGCTGAACAGGATTGGTTTGGTAACCTTGGCGACACGGCAGTACGACCTTTACCCCGATATTGTGCATCAGTTCATCTCCACAGCTCTGGTGTACTACAGGAATGAGATAGTCCACAATGCTTTGGAGGGGACCTTGACATTTCTCATCTGCGGAATCCGCTACCGTATCACACTTCCAGAGCTTTGTGGCATCTATGGGTTTGCGAATGAGCATGCCACCGGTGTTTCCCTTCCTACACAACTTCCAGATAACCAGGACTTCTGGTCTCATTTTGGGAATGGGAGGTGTGACTCTAAGACCTCCTCACAGACGGATATTCGCAATCCCACCATGCGCTATCTGGTCCGATTGTTTGCTACTACGCTTCTGTGTAAGCATGAGCCAGGGAAGATGCGCGTTTCTGAGTTGGTGCTGCTTTATCATGCGCTGGGTTCTATCATTTACGAAGACCCTGCGATAGAGGACGTCAACTTCGGTGCTGTCTTTGCTCATCACTTGGTCTCGCTGAAGACTAAGCCTTTCATTGGTACGAAGACCAAACCCGAGACTGTCCGAAGTCTCCTCACTCCTATCTTCCAGCATTGCGGGATAGACACTTTCAGCTGCAGCATTGTGACTGCGCGAGCTTCGGTTGATATGGAGTACCGGAAGAGGACTACTTGGGTGAAACCCGAAAAGCTATGGGTTTTCACGTGCTTGAGGGCTGAGCAGCTTCTGGTCCAGTTACCTAACAGGGACCTTACTCACATTACCAGCGATCCAGGCCGCCTCGCCTTTCAGCCCAGTCTGAACTTATTGCGAGCTGCTCCCGTCGCCAGACGCAGAGGTGCTTCCTCCCGAGCAGCAGCTTCACACGCAGAGGATGCACCAGCCACTTCATCTTCTAGGCACAGAGCCTCTGCTACCTTGGAGCCTATTGGTCCTCATCACCTTCCAACTACACCTGAGATTCCCATGGAGCCAGATGTCTTTCAGAGATACGTGGTTCAGAGCTTCCAGGCCATTTGGAACGCCATCGCAGTTGTGTCTAACTTTGGCTGCGTTCGTCCTACCACACCACCACGTTCTGATGACGATGAGTGACTGCACCATTCATGTTTAGTACTTTGTGTCAGTTTTTCTTTTTCCCTTGAGTCAGTGTTTGCTTTCATTTGTTTCAGTACTTTGTTTCCAAACTTGTTGCATTCGTTGAGTTTATTGGATTATCTTGTGCTTTTAACCCTTTGTTTGAGTTTTCTAACAGCTTGGATGATTCTAACAACAATCTGACTTAACAACAATCATGTTCGAGTGACAGAACTCTGTCTACGGACAGAGTGTCAATCGACACCACCAAGTGTCGATCGACACAATCATCTTACACAGCAATGATCGACACCATCTGTGTCGATCGACGCTGCACGCAGAGTCAGGTAATCCGATTTTCTTTTTGTTCTGTAACAGTTTTGCGCAAATTTTTTCTATCCATACTCATTCTTAATAACACTGAGGACAGTGTTGTTCAAGTCTGGGGGAAGTAGTTGCTAACATTGTGTTTTGTTTTGAGAGTCATTTGAGTCTGTCTTGAGTAAAAAATTTTGGAAATTTGTTTTATTGAGTCAAAATCAGTTGGAACTTTCAGTTTTTCTTGGAACTAACCGCAGGAAGTTGACACTTGAAAGAACCATTGCTATAAGAGTTGATTGCAGGTCTTACTAAGTAGAAAGCTGTAAGTGGAATCAGTCTATCAGGGCGAGTTCAGGTCCCCTTATAAGAACTAGGTATGTGCAGAACATGATTCCTCTTTCAGTCTGAACATATAAGCAATTGCAGTCTCTCCTTGATCTTCCCTTGAGAAAAGAAAAGAAAGAAAAAGAGTCTAAGTCTGGGAATAGTGCAAAGAACCTCATGAGCATGTCTCATCACAAGGAACAATATTAGTGAGTGCTCTTGAACCTGTCTCCTCACAAGGAACACAAGTAGAGAGTAGCACTATTTCCCAAGATTTTAAAAGAATAAGAAGAGTCAATGAAAAGATCTTAGAACACCCTGAAAATGGGCAGCAGTTGACTAAGGGAAGAGAAAATAGGAGAGCTGTATGAAGAATATCTTGTTCATGCACTAAGGAAGGGAAAAGAATCTGAAAAGTTATGTGGCTGTACCACTGTTAGAGTTCGAAATTTTAACAAGGAAAGGATCTGAATTCAAACTGGGAGATTGCTAAGCTTGTGGTAAGTACACTGAAATATTTCCTAAGGTTGGCTCTATATCATGTGGATTCATTAGTGTTAACCAATGTGGCGTTCTGAAGAGGTACTCGAAAGTTTCTGTTTTCAAACTTCTACTTCATTCTAAGTTTCTGTTTTGCTTGAGGGCAAGCAAAAGGTAAGTCTGGGGGAGTTGATATATCATGGTTTTTACCCGTTTTTGGACCATGATATAAGTGTTTTTATAGAGTATTTTGTTAGTTTTAGAGTCCTACTAGAGTCTTTACAGGATGGAGATCATTTGGAGCTAAATGGGAGATTCTGAAACTTATCGAAGCATTTTGGAGAAGCAGCCAAAGTGATGAAGTCGGAGTGGATTTACACGCAAGGTGTCGATCGACACCATCACTGTGTGTCGATCGACACCAATGAAGACTGACCAAGCACTCGGATTTCCATCAGAAAAAGGAAAACATCCCAAGTTTTGAAGAATTACAAGTCTGCCCCTGACGAAAGTTTGCCTCTATAAGTAGTTTTCAGGCATTGTTTAGCCACATACCTTATCATTATTTTCTGCTTTTGAGACTTAGAGAGAGATTGATCCTGAGCTTTTGGGGAGACAATTCTAACTCATCTGAGCCAGATTTCGAACCCCTGTATCATTCTCTATTCTTTTTATGCAATTTATTTCAGTCATGATTTGTGTTTGCATAATTATGTATGAGTAATTTGCTAGTTAGGTTAGGGTGATTTAGGGTTTGATGAAGAGTTTGTAGAATCATTAGAACTTTTAGGGAAATCAATAGGATCTTCACCTTGATTTGTGCTTAACTTGATTTCTGAAATTGATCACTTAGAAATCAAACCTTAGGTTATTTAATAGATGCGAGAGCATTATTAGTAACTTGAATTAATCATAGGTGAGCAAAATATCTATTCACAAAGAGATTTGGTTTAGGTATTTTGTGAACAAATCGAACCTGTTTTTAATGCTTGCCTTAGTTGTTTAAATTCGCAAAGAGATTTGGAATTTAGGAATCTAGGCATAGATAACTTCTGCAACGAGAGTTGATTGGTTTTAACTTAGTGATTCGAGTTCTAGACGGTTCTTAATAAATCCCTAATAAACTTTGATTCTGCATTCTTGGATTCAACCTTATAATTACCCTTGCCTAGCGTCTTCGTCTCCTGAACTTACATCGCCTTAAACTCGTTTACAATTCGCCTAGTTACCTTATTTACTTTATTTCAATATTGATCTAGCATAATCTGAACTTAGAAACCTTAGTGTAGCATCTACTTCCCTTGGGATTCGATACCCCTTATACTTCAACTGCATTGCTGTGCACTTGCAGTAGTTGATTATTTGGGTAAAACCTGAGCCCTATCATTATTCAATACAATTCGCACCTTTCTTATCTCAAAGATATATCTCGTTCCCATGAACGAGTAGTCATCTAGTTGGGATTTAAGGGGGTTTTCAAAGGGGTTTAATCATGGATCGATTTCGCTAGGTTGATAGAGATAGAGTTTCTTTTAGGTATCTTCGTTTATGTGTTGCTCATATTGCATGTTTGCTTCTCTGATCAATTAG
The DNA here is from genome assembly GCA_020283515.1 of Alliaria petiolata. NCBI lineage: Eukaryota > Viridiplantae > Streptophyta > Magnoliopsida > Brassicales > Brassicaceae > Alliaria > Alliaria petiolata. The sequence goes on along the minus strand of JAHZTW010000004.1, from coordinate 21,407,594 downwards.
CAACTGATTCCAGGACGACTAGATACACGAACGTGTGGTTTATTATTTGGAACTAGAGGTTAACGAGCGGACTGCACCGTAGGATGCTTAGGCATATCGATGGACCGCACCGCGAGTGTTTACAAATAGGTGAATGATATGTATGTGCGGTTGTCTTGCATCGTGGGATGAGAACTCATATCCGCGGGACAAGGCAAACGTAGGTGGCTAGATCCGCGAATGCGGGGTAGTCATAGTCGACCATTTCAGCTTAAGAACCTAACCCATTAAATCATTTAGAACCTAATCTATTGCTTGTTAGATCCGATCCATGAACCCCGGAGAACACCCCTGGACCCAACACCTTTTATCTATTGATTTACAACCGTTTAATTCTATTTTGCTGCTTAATATTACCACTGCAAACTGTGACACACAACATCCCCAACTTCTCTTTCGGTTTAAAGAATTTAGAAATCCTAGGACTTTCGCAAAACAACAATCTCTGTGGATTCGATCCCTTAATATACTACTGTGATTGCTGTGCACTTGCAGCTATCTTAGGGGTAAAATTTGAAGTAACAAACCCCACCGCATTAGCATCACATATTAGTCTTGTTACCTCCTCATGTGAGTTTAATCTGTGATCGTACCTAAATAGGCCTCTCTTTTTCTTTCTTTTGGGGTCAAAGTAGGTTACAATTGGTCGATGATTGGATCCCTCATACTTAAGGTATTCACATCTACCTGAGGGGTATTCTTCAGCCCATGCACTGTTAGACATTTCACGGTCTAGACGGCATCGGACCAGATGACTATGCCTCTGACCACGCCAAGACAAGAAGTCTCCCGAGTGTCTTAGGTCAAAAAGATCTCATTCCGCCATAAAGGCTCTGACGTTTGAGAAGGAACCTTCAGGTCTGCAGAGTCCTCCCAATTTCTCAAACGAGTCGGAGATGTCGTTGAAATATTCCGTGAGGAACCAATGGGCATCTCAGGTTAAAGCTTTTGCTGTAAGTGAGCCCCATACCCCTTTTATCTTTGCTATATGTGGATCAACATACACGAATGTAGCAAAGAACGTTTTTCCTTCTGCTTTGATGCAGGTGTCTATGTAGTTGTGGCATGATGATAGAATATCGATATCAGTGTCCTGTTTCCAGAAAAGAGCTAGGCCTCCCCCGCCTGGGCTATGTGGAGGTACCAGAAAATGAGAGTTAAAGCCCATCCAGCGGAGTTTATCTAGGATAGTGGCATCAGGGTTTTTAGTTTCTGACAAAAACACAATTTCCGGAGAGATTTTCGGTAGGATCTCTCGAAGTCTCGGAACTGTTGTGGAGTCCCCGAAACAACAGCAGTTCCAGCTCACAATTTTTAAGGAAGCGGATTTGGGGGTTCGTGAAAATCCGCCTTCTTTCTAGTTATGGCTGACACGAGCTTTGGTTGAGGAGGTGCTCTGCTTGTCGATGTAGCGTTTGTAGGGTTCTGTGGGTTCTCTCCGGACTTGTCCGTGAGCTCGAACTTTGTTCTTTGCTCTTTGATCTGAAGGTGGGACCCTTTGTTGGATCACTAGATAGAGCCACTGCTTTTCTCTTAGGCGAGTTTTGAATCGTGAGCACCCTCCTTTTCGAGGGCTTCAGACCTGGTAGAAGGAGAGGACTCTTTTTTGCTGTGTTTTTCAACGGGGGTCTACCTCTTTTCTTCTTATGGCACATACTCCACAGGTGTTGCATCTGGTGCAACAGCTTGATCGAGTCTAGGACTTTCAGGGTGGTCTATAGTCAAAGCATGAGGATGCATTATCCATGCTTCTGATGCTGTCGCTGCAATCATACTTGCTGCCGTCTCAGCCATAAGATTTCTGGGTTCATGTTCCAGGACTCTCTGTCTTCGAGCCGCACTTTCTGTTGGGTCTCCGCAGTTTACATACTGGATAGTGACTTCTTGGAGTTCTTCCAAAACCTCCGCTGTTGTTGGTAATCGGCTTGGGGTTGGGTGGAAGCTTAAACTTTCCCCCTCATTTGCAGCAGGTAGCACATTTGTTCTTGAGACTTCATAGTTATCCATCCTCGGGTTGGGCAGGTCTTGAGTTTTCTCTCTCCAAAGTAGGGATTGTGGATGTCGGCTTGAGATACTTTCTTCTCTATGTGGCCGATATTCTCTCTGCTCCCTGGATGCTGCAGATCGTGATATTCCAGTGGAGGCGTACTGGCCATGCGCTCTCTCACGCTGGTAAGATTGAGAGTGATTGTGTGGATTTCGATTATAGGGTTCATAGTTGCTGGTGGTGTTTCCTTTATTCATGGGACGGGTGAATTGGTTTCTGCTCGAAGGTGCAGTGTTTCCCGAGATCCTAACTCCAAAGGGTTTGCCATGTCTGTCTGTTCTATGGTGGAAAGCAGCACTTGGATAGTTGGGGCCAGTAGAGGTTTCCGTAGCTTCGTGAGATTTGGTACTACTCTCCTTGTATACATGCACCATCATTTCTGGGTTTTAAGCATGGGGCAGGAGCTGGCCTCATAAGTGAGCATACAGCAGGAGGAGCAGTGTTTTTCCAGTCTTTCGTAGTCGAAAGTTATTAATGTTTCTTCTCCGTTCGAGAATTCAAGGACAGTTTCTTTGACGAGAGGTTTGAGCCCATTTATACCGACCCTGATCCTTGCTGAGGTATCTGTCAGCTCATAGTCTTCTCGTTCCCCTAGTTCATCAGCTATCTTACATAGGAGTTCCTTCCTCCGGTAGTGCAGGGGGATACCCTAAAGGCGGATCCAGAAAGGTATCTGACATGGGAAGGATGAAACGATAATCGGCTCCCATTTTTGTAGAATGATCATCCATCATCCATAGTGGTAGGGTGTATTATCCAGGACTCTCTGGGGGTCCTCCGGATAATCAAAACGGAACTGAAAGCATCCATTTCCTAGCTCAGATCCCGAAGCCCTTCCCTGTAGGCTCCATCTTTTGGACAGGAAAGGTATGAGTGACCATATGCATTGCTCTTTTTCGTTAGTTACCCGGCCGATGAGGGTGAGTGCGTTTGCTTTTACCAGGTCTGAGGTGTCGAACTCAGAGGCTCTTATTCGCATTCGTGGAGGGTCTTCGTGTGGTGGGGCTATACCCTTTCCTTTCTCAGCATATCAGAGATGACGGGCCATACTTAGGAGAAAATGCTTGGAGAAAAAACTCGACGACGTAGTAGCAGATGAAGAAAACAGGAAGTTGCAGGGTAACTACTTTGGGAGATATTGGTCGTATGAAGTGAAGGAATAGCGTTTTTGTCCTAAAAGGAGGAGCTTAAAGTATTTGAAGACAACTGAATTACTTTTGATGCTCTATAGGAAGAACCGAACGATGTGCAGGTATCTTTGATAGGAGCTGTAACTCATGATTTGATGGGGGATGTGAACAACGTCAGGGATGGGAAGTTTTAGGAGGAAAATAGCTTACTGGCGTGGTCTAGGAGGGACCCTCTGACCCCGGTCGGGGGTAGAACCGCGGCGGCGTGTCTCCTAAGGTAGTTTGAAATTTGAAAGTTTATTAAATTGGGAATAGAAAAGTAGATGGGCAGGGGTTTTGGCTATATACCAATGGTTAGAGGAAAGTCTTTGAAAATCTCACGGGAAGCTCGCCTGGGAGAGAAAAGCTAGAAGGAAAAACGCTTTTTAATGGTAGGGAAATTACAATTCTCTCTTTTATGATCAAACAAAAAAAAGAAACCAAAATGACTGTTATGTCCTTGTGAAGTTTGAAATTGCATAAAAAGTCTATATGTCATATTTCAAAAGAAGTCTGTATCGTAATTACATCTTATATTAAAATTATAAAAGTAGTAAAAATAATTTGATTCAGAAATTGTTTACATAATTAAAATATAATTGATTGTAATGCTTAAAAATTAAAATTTCATACAAATGAATTTAAACCAACAAAGATAAAATATGTTAGAAACAATATACTTTCTAATAATGAAATCACAAACTACATACCAAATAATCTTTACATCTCGGATTAGGTTTAGGGGTTCTAATTTTGTTATTTAAAATGGTAAGTTTGCATATAAGTGTTAAATTATGAATATATTAAATGATTTTAGTCCTTGATTTAATTTTTTTATATAAAAGAAAATTACCGATTTAAACCTCAAACTACAAAAAAAAATTATTTATAAATTTAAAACTAATGTTATCATAAATGAGAATTAGATAAAAAAAATATTTTATAAAAAATAGAATTTGATAAATCAAGGAATGTTAAATCAGCAATGAGAATTAGACAAAATATTAATTCAGTACAGATCAATAAGATATGAACTTTTATTACTATACAAGGTTTTTATCCGTGCTACACGCGGATCTGTATTAGTAGTTTGGTTTAATTTTTTTTTGGCTAATATCTTTTAAATTATCAAAACCATAATGAATTTATAAAAATATATTTTTATAGAAATGAATTTATAAAAAAATCTTTTTATAGAAATGAATTTTTAAAATACGATGTGTCATTTTCTCCTTTTTTGTTTATAAGATTATAAATTTTATTTAAGTAAAATAATAATATTTCAATTGATTTTTATCTAATTGAATAACTAATTTATTTAAAATACTAACATTGTTTTCTGAACACGTTTTGGGCTATATGCCATGTATGTAAAAATAAGAATAGAAAAAGAACTGTTTGACAATTTAAAAACTGAAAATGTTTGTTGTTTAAAGAAGGGAAAAAGAGTAATAAACATTAGATAAGTAACTTTCAGTAATGTCTATACTATTATTTGAGCAGTGAATTTGGCTGAGATTCAAAGTTGAAAACTGAATTACGCTTCTGCCCTTAATGAATACAAAGATTAAGGTGTTTAATTTCGTAATTTCGCTAATATATGTGTTTTATAATTTAATAATTAGGAAAAGAAAATTTCTTGTTATTTTGTAACTGTATCGGAAAATGTATATCCTCATTTAATTAATCCGAAAATTAATTAATTTGCAGCCAAACCTAATTGGCTAACGCTGCCACTGCTTAATGTAAATTAGAAAAACCCTAATCTCTAAATATATATATTGCTTGCTATTTTGTATCTTATCGTCATTAGTCATGATTTAGTATTTTTTATTTTTAGCTCTTTCTATAGTTTTCATGGTTATGAATGCAGATTATTGTATGTTTCCGTATGGATGTCCATATTGTTTGTACTTGGAGACTTTGGTGCGATCCACGAGGTATGAACATGGTTTTTTTCTTTTTTTGTTTTTGTTGTGTTGTGATATTGTATAAACCCTAATGAAAACCCTAATCTCCTAGAGAATATATATTTATATGTATATTTATATATATATTTATATATATATATATTGCTTTCTTCTAACTTTTTGTGCTAGATCCATATGTGATGTGCTTCGTGTTTTGCTTATCTCTACTTTGTTTTTTATATTTTTTAAAGAACGAGACGTAGCTTTTGGAGTTAAGAAAGACAGCCATCGATTTGGTGACTTTCTACAGTTTTGCTCATCTCTCTGTAGATGGAATTGATTTCAAAGATAAAAAAATCCATTTATTGTGGAATATGAAGATTCTTGGGTTGAAAAGGTACGTTCTTCAAGCCTCTATGTTATATCATTAGAGATTTATTTGTATACTTATAAAAAAAATATAGTCGCCTCTCTGGTGTGTGTTTTCGCTATCTGTGCATTGTCATAGGCTATTCCAAAGGCGGTGACATGTAAATTGTTACCCCCTTCTCAGATTTTTCCCATTCTTGACTCTGAATGGGTTTCTGATACACTGGCTCATATGCATTGCAGGGCCGAAGCAATAAAGAAAGCCAACAAAGTAGAATTCTATGAAGAGGTGGTACACGAAGAGGTGTTACACGCGCACATGACCTGAAGTCTGATTTCTTTAAGATTATTAGTACATAAAGTTCTAAATCTCTTTTCTTGCTTTGTTTTCAGAAACTCTGCAAGTGGCTGGTACAGCTCTTGATGACTCTTGGGTACTTGCACGCTAGTAACATTCTCCAACGATGTGAACGTTGGTTTGGGTATTTAGTTCTGAGCATAACACAATTATTATCCATCTCCTTGTCCGAATCATGCTAATATATAATCTATCGGTTTGATTCAGTGCTCGGACATATCCTTAACAAAGGATCACGATATACGTCTAGGTAAGATACCTAGCAAATATGTCAAGTTCTATTCTTTTTTTCCAAATTATGTGAAAATTTCAGTTTAATGACTTCTGCAGGTGGTTCGGGCATGACAAGATCTTGACATCAGACGACCTTGCTTCTTCAGCAAGTTTAGATTTCTGACTTTTTCAATGATTTGTTTATGATCTCAGGCTCTGAAATGATTTGTTTTATGTCAGGTGGTCGGAACGCCAAGCTACACGTGCCCTGAGCTTCTTGCTGGTATTCCCTACGGGTCAAAGTCTAATATTTGGTTGATGGGAAAGTTTCTCATCCATGGCTACGACTATTAACTTTTTCTCTATTCTTCTTTTTAATTTCTTTCTAATTTCGTTCAGGATGTTGTATGTATGAGATGACGGCTCTGAAACAGGCATTCAAAACCTTTGTAAATTCTTCTCCATCCACACCTCCTCATATACCGGAAGTTCACATCCCCGAGGGAGTTGTTCTCCAGCTTGCTTCTGAACTAAGGATTGAAATCATTCGTGGATTTACTATTCTTAGAGACATCACATCAGGAAGAGATCTCAAGAAGTTCCTATTGGTAAGCCTTTTGTTAATTATGTTATTGTTTAAATTACTGGTTTCTCTTTGTTTAATATTGGCTCTTAAATGTGTTTTAGCTGAATGCTGGGTTTTGGGTTTTGTCTAAAGTTGGTAGCTCCTGCAACTTCTTGACCTTAATCTATATCGGTAACAATCCATACCCTTACTGCATCCAATCCATAAAATAACCTTTTTGTGTGTTTTCGGACATTGTATCCTTTGTTCTCTCTTCTTTCAGCAACGGTCTTCTCTTCACTATTCTCGTGCTTTACGAAAAGTATGAGGATAAAGTAGACGACTTTGGTGAAAATGCAATGAAGGAAACCGAGAAGCAATATGATGTGCTCGATTTGAAGGTTTTGAGTAAGGTGAGGAGCAAAATCCCTAAGAGGAACCTTCAACAAGAAGAGGGATTAGAGAGTGTGGAAGTGTCTCCCATCATCATCATCATCATCTGAGTCTTCCAGATTGATATATAAATCTCGAAGCATTGTTTTTTTTTCATTAGTATTAGAGAGCAAAGCTTTATTCCGTGATAATGAATTCTTTTTCTTATGTATCGATACTTATTTTCTCCAAATCCGAGAGTTTAAATGTTCAAATTTTGAGTCTTTGACCACGAGCAAAAGCAAGATCAAAAAAATTGTTCCAATTATTAACGTTCGCAATATGTTATTTCAAGTTAAAGAGAGTTGCAATGTTCTTCGAAAAACGCCGTTTCTCCCCTTTTACAGTCTGAATTCTCCTCACTACTTTTTCTCCAAGATGACTTCGACGAGATCTCCGGCGGCTTATAGCGCCAGTGGATACTCCACGCTAAAGCGATTCTTCAAGCAACCGTTTCCTCCTCCGTCTGAAAGCTTTGGGTTCTCAAAGAGTTTTTCGAGCAAGTACGAGCTCGGTGACGAAGTTGGTCGTGGCCATTTTGGATACACTTGTGCTGCTAAGTTTAAGAAGGGCATAACAAAGGACAACAAGCCGATGTTAAGGTAATTCCCAAAGAAAAGGTTAGTGATTTTGATTGTTTCTTTTGGTTTTGTGGTGACGAGGTCTGATGATACTTGCAGAATCATTTAACGTAACCTGTCCTGTAAAGATGCTTTGTGTCAGATTTATTGATTAGATTGATTTTTTGGACATTGTTGTGTAGATGACGACAGCTATTGCCATTGAAGATGTGAGGAGAGAAGTGAAGATATTGAAGGCTTTGTCTGGTCATAACAACCTTCCTCATTTTTATGTTGCGTATGAGGAGGATCATGATAATGTATGTATAGACTATAGTGATGGAGTAAGCTCTCTTCTGCTCAAGACTTAATTCTAAAATCAGCATCAGGGAGGCTTAACAAGTGTTTTGGTTTATCTTTGTTATCTTAGGCTATGTGAAGGAGGAGAGCTATACAAACTAATCCTGCTGACTAAAATCTATATATCTTCGTAATTCTTACAAAATTTGAATGTGAAACGATGCAGATATAAAGTATCATCTTCAGCAAGAGTATCTTCGATGTTTGCTCATTTCACTTACAAGAGCGGACGTAAGAACTTTTTTCCTCGGTTCTATTTCTTTTAGTTTGAATCTATACATCTGCCTTGGTCAAGATTTGGCTAAAATGGGTTTCTTAGTAGAAGAAATATTAATAAATAATTATAGGGTTTTTTAAAATGGAGAGAGAAGGTTGTAAAGTATCTTAGTAAGAAGCTTTGGAAGAGTAATTTCTTAAATTAAGGAACCCAATATAATATTATATTATTATTTATTATTTTAATATATTTGTAGAGTTTTTAGAAATTTTTGGATAGAGATGGTCTAAATATCTTAGTAGATTGTGACATAATAAAATAAAGAGGCTAATCCTAAAAGTTAAAACCTTGGATATAAATAAGATTAAAAAAATTTAGAAACCTTGGATAAAAGTTAAAATTCTTACAAACTTTTTTCCTCGGTTCTATTTCTTTTGGTTTAAATCGATACATGACAAGATTTGGCTATATAATATCTTAGTAGACTGTGACATAATAAAATATATATATGTGAATGTTAAAGGTGAAATAAGAAGTGATATAAAGAAGTTGTCACAATCCTGTGAAATCATGAATAAAGATTAATCAAATGATTATACAAAAAAAAAGTTCGATATTTTACATAAACGGTATTTGTTTTATTAATATTCGCAAGAATTGGTAACTTGGTACTATACTAGGTAGCGATTCATTATGTTTCTTAGTATTAGTTAAGCTAATTAAGATTTGATTCTTAATGTGGCCGGTTTTGTATTATTTTTTAGTGTGGAATATTTTGGCTTAATTTTTTTTATGTATTAACCTTTTAAAAAAAAAAATGTAATTCCCAACTAATACATATCCAAAAACTATTGTAGATTACAAATGGAAATAGTGCAAATTAATAGATAGTTACTTCCAAGTTTCAACATATACATTTGTTTCTAAGAAATAATTATTGATTTGTAAAAAATTATTGGTTTATTTTTAATTGAAATTTTCTTAAACCAATTAGGTAAAATATACCTTTTGTTGTTTCTCTTACAATTTAAACTATGATTAAAATCTCATTTTGTATTTCCTTTACCCATCATTCATGTTTTTTTTTCAAAAAGCACTCGAGCTAATTTCTCTAGGCAAATTTTAGAAATGCACTTGCAATGAAAGTGGAAATGAGTTAAACTACAACCATAATGAGCAAAACGGCTACACATTTTAAGAAATGAACAGAAAGACGTGTATCAAAAGATGTTTAATGTACTTAAGGTTGATACATGTGGTGTTTTTTTTTTTTTTTTTTGGATTTGGATGGACGGATAACCTTCCTAAGGAGATTAATTAGCATTGTTAGTTAGAGGAGTCAGGTTCATAGTATTTTGGCATTCATTACCAATTCAAACAAACTCGAACACTTAGAGTTTACATGTAAAAAATCTGAGACTTTGACCACAAGAAGAGCAAAGGCAAAAGTAAAAAAATTGTTCCAAAAGAAATGAACAATAACTTGCTCGAGACTAAAGTTAGTGGCTTGACTTATGATCGACATAGAGTATTGATGGGTTAGAAAAAAGTGATGTGGAAGAGAAACAACGCTGTCATGTCTTATAGTTTTTATTTTTATATCCAATTTTGAATTTAATGTATTCCAATATACGAGAGCTATGAAAACATTAAAAAATTATTGTCTTTATCTATATTTTACGACATGATGTGTATGAGATAAATAACACATATGCAGAAAATGTGACTCATTTCTGCTTTTGTTTTTCAACAAAACTGTAGCAAGCATCAGTTTTTGTTACTCTTTTTGGATTGTGTATAATAACCCGCAGTGTATAAGAACTCCGACCATAGACGAAAATAATTAATTCTCTTAAGGTATATTTACTTAGAACCTATATCAGATATAATATATGTACAAACTTTAATGATTAGGGTTTGGTCATTGATGTTGAATGAGGACCATGAGGTAGATGACAATAAAATCAGCTTGATGTCCTCAGAGGATAATATTGAGCTCCATAAACCTGAAACAGAGGAAAATATGACGGTTTAGGGATATAAATTCATCTCTAAAACTTTCTTTCCATATGATTTTCCTATGATAAAGCAATCTCTTTCTTATGTTTTGATATGGACCATTGAAAATTTACAAGTAGGGAGACAAATACGGGACTTCAGGTTATGCAATAAAACGAAGAAGAAACCCAAAACTCCAAACTACCTGAAACATTCAAAGAAAAAGGCGTCCCGTATCATCTATTAGGAGAACCCACCGCTTCAAACTCAACAAGTTAAGAAAAAGAAAGAAAATAGTGGAGGTAAGAAGAACAATGGTTCCGTCGCCGAGAAGAACCCGATTAGAAGACGGCTTGATCTAAAAATCTCTTAAACAAATGCAAGTCGAATTCGATTTGTGTGCCAAAGAGAAAAAAAAAACAGCCACCATAAGGACAAAAAGAAAAGCGATGAAAACGATAACAACGAAAATAAATTAGGTTAGAAAAAGCAAAAAAATGAAAAAATTATTTGGTCTTACTGGATTGTTTTTATGTAAAGAATATGATTATGAGTGTTCGATGCTTCAAATAATTGTCATCTATTCTCTTTCGTCATCTATCAAGTAAGCGCCCCATTTCGAAACAGGCTTAGGAACTCTAGATGGCTTTAGATTTATCTGGTTTGTATCCTTCTTCTTCGTCATTACTCCATGTGGACATTCAAAAGATAGTAGTTTCGACTAAGCAAGAGAAAAAATGTCATCAAGTATAAACCATTCAGTCCTCTAACAAAACCAGTGTCTGTGAATGTCAATATACAACATTCAAATCAGTTTTACTCTCACCTAGAGCCAGCCCTACCTGATTCCAAATACAGATTCACATGAAATTAGAATAAGTTACTAGGGAACACACATGCTTTTCTATATATGAGTTTTCAAGCATCTATTAAATGGAAAACGATGAAATACCGTGTTGGACAAGGTAGTGAGAACAAACGAGAAAAACGTCAAGCTATATTTTTATAAATAATCATAAGAGAGTGAGGTTAAAGAGGACTTAATATATGTTTTATATAAAATATAGATTGGTTTCAAGACCGATCAAAAACATGAATGAATATTGTATAAAACAAATGATAAAAGAGTATAAACCTACTACATATGTTTTCGCAAGTTCTTTAATTTTAGGAATTCTTGAGATAATATATAACATGGTTTTAAGAGAATTATATCTACATGTTTGGATATAATTTGAAATCTTATCATTCGTACCGATATAGTGATATGATATACAAGTACTGATTATGTTCAAAAAAAAAAAACTTTTTTACATTGTTTCACATATCATCTATATGCACATGGCTTATACCAGTTATCTAATATTAATACCAAATTGGTATATCATGCATGCCCATCCATGGCATAAATAGACAATTTAAATTAATATTATTTAGTAATCCTAAAATCAATAATTCTAAATATTACTCAACATTCATTTCATTTTATGTAATTGTTAAATTTCTTACTGAAATTTTAATAATAGTAAACAACATATGAATTCATTGTGCATAGTAAAATTCAAAATTTTTTTTTTTTAAATTATAAAAGAAATTTCGAAAACTAAAAAATATTTATTAAAATTTTATGGTGTATACTACGTACTAATGAAGCAAAGCGTAATCTATCTATGAGTATGTCAAGCTATTAAATAAGATATTGGAAGATGAACAAATTGCACTTGAAATCTCCTTAAAAATTCAAGTATTAAGCTGTGAGACTATGAAGTTTTAAAAAAACATGGTAGACGACTTTGCTTTCTGCGTAGATAGAGCAATTACAAAAATTGAACAGCGTGAAACATGATAAAAACTTCTAAAATGTTTTTGGTCACTGTCATAAAGATGAGGGACAATTCTAGGACATTTCATGTTTGGAATAACTATTGTGGTGAACGGTTTACGACATGTTTGATCAAGTATGGATCAAATCTAGCAAAATTGATTAAAGAAGCAAAGATTGTTTTATCGTCTTTGGAGATCTCTCCAGTGATATTTAATGCTGGCGTAAGGTTTTGTATAAAACGATGCATGATATTATAAATGTTATAAATTATCTGGTGGTAAGGTTATCATCTTAAGAGGTCTTTCCAATGATGATTAATGCTTAATGGCACTTTAAGTTCGTCGTTTATATGGTCTAACTCAAGTTGTTGAGACTTACAAATAACATGTGATTTATAGCTGGAGATAATAGTCGTAAGGTGGTTGAGCTAGCATTTTTTCTAGATGTATCTTGAATATTGGTTATGGAAAGATAAAAAGAATGTTATCGGAAAATCCAAGATTGACATTTGCAAAGATTTGATGATCGTGAATTGTGAAGATCTTATCAAAGCAATTGTAGTTGAAGTTTATGGATGGTCGTTTGCCACAAAAATTGATCCTAATTATTTTCAAGAGAGGTGGCACTGAGTCCAACGAACGACGATGTGGAAACACTAGATGACTATATGCTCTCATCTATATAACACTCAATATATTAAAAATGGTCTAATGAATTATTGTTCATGTTTATTTACCAAATAACATATTTAATACGAGGAAGAAGACGAAAAAATAAAAATAAAAACCCGGCGCAAGATTAAATGTCGGATAAGACGAGACGCTGAAAAAAGATTAATGAGATGGAGAATTTGGAGAAGTAGAAGAATAGTCGAAAGAACATGGATAAGAAAAAGGAAAGAAGGAGAAGAAAGAAGAAGAAGAAAAAGAAGAAGAAGAACAAGAAGGAAGCAAGAAGAGAGAAGAAGAAAGGAGAAGAAGAAAGAAGAAAAAAAAGGAGAAAGAAGAAGAAAAAGGAGAAAGAAAGAAGAATAACTTAAAGAACGAAAAGAAAAAGACGAAAAAAAGAAATATAAGAAGACGGCCTAGACGAAAACGTAGAAAAATAAAATGAAGATTTTAGAGAAGAGAACGGATATTTGGAAGAAGGTGAATAAAGTCAGAGAAGAAAACGCTATGGTTTTTAAATTAATCATGTCCACGGAAGACGAAGATGAGATAAAGAAGAAAAAATCAAAAGAATTAGACGAAGAAAGACAAGTAGTCAGAGAAGAGATATACGATAAAGAAGAAAAAGTAGAAGTCAAAGATGATGAAGAAAAAGAAGGAAATGATGAGGAAGAACAAAAAAAAATGAAAGATTGAGAAGAGGAGGAAGAAGAAAACGAAACCGATAAGAGAATTTGAAAATGACAAAGTAGAAAAGATTAAGATGAAGAAGGAATCGAAAAGAAAATTAGAAGAATAAGAAATCAGAGGAGACGAAGAAGACAAGTGCGAAGAGTTTGGAGAAGGAAAAAGAAGACAAAGAAGAAGAATAAGCCAGAGCAAGAGAAAATGATGAAAATGAAAAGTCGAAGATGATGAAAAATAATTGGCGTTTAGATTAGGGTAGAATAAGTAGACTAAGAATTGAGACCTTCTTCTCCTCAACCATAATAATTGGCGTTTAGATTAGGGTAGACAAGGATGAACACAACATCTCTATCTATTGACGTGACTGAATTCCACAACGTCAATTTTGATCGTAAAAATTGGATATTTGCAAGAACTGAAACAGTTTCCCTGTCTTAGAATATAATGATAGAGAGAGAAAGATAAAGAGAAGAACAGCATTCAAATGTGTGTGGCCCTGAAACGTTTAGATTAGGGTAGAATAAGAAAAAACTAAAATCCAAAATATAAAATAACAGAAAAGAAGAAGATGAAGTTAAAGCAGAATAAGTAGAAGATGAGGAAGAATACAAAAAAAAACCCCAGGAGAATATAATGTTGAAGAAGACGAAGATAAAGAAGAAGAAAGGGAAGAAGGAAAACAAGAAAGGGAAAACCAACATACACTATTAGAAAGAGAAAATGAATAATATGTATCACAAATCTCATTTTGTTTATAAGTTTAGAAAATATGAATATATATTTGTATACCGTCTTTTTAAGTGGCTTCCCTTACGGATAAATAAATAATCAATTTTTTTTTATAAAATTTTAAAATCATTATTTTGTTATTTGATTTATTTTTGGTGTCTATTTGGTTCTCACATATTTTAGAATAATTTAAAAATGACGAAGATAAATACGAATAGCAACTGAAAATTTTTCTTTTAAGAGAAGAAAAAAAAGAAAAATGGAAAATTAAGAAAACAAATTAGAAAAAAATAAGAAGATGAAGAAAAGACAAATAAATACTGGTATAATAATATGTTGGGGAAGACAAAGATGTGAACAATGAGAGGAAAAAAAGAAGAGGAAGGAAATAATCGGGAGAACAAGACGAAAAAAACCTCAATAAAAAGAATAAGTAAAAATAGGAAGAGAGAATGATGAAGAAGATGAAGAATGAGAAGACAACGAAGAAAAATAAAAATAAAAAATGAGTAAGAGGAATAAAAACAAAAATTCGATGAACTAGAAATTGGAAAAGATGATGAAAAAGATAATTAAAACAGAAAATAGAAAAAGATGGATAATACGATGATGATGATGAAGAACGAGAAAAGGATCAGTAAATTGTAGAAGAATAAGAAAAACCGTAAGAAGAGGAATAAGAATTCGAAAAATGAAGAAAAATAAAATTGTGAGATAAAATCTATGGATGTAATTGATGGGTACATATAATTCATAGGTACACGTTAAAAGGAAACACCAAAAATTTCTCTTTGGGCGAGACAAAAAAAATATCAAAAAGATGCTTACTGCTGTTTTGTTTTCAAAATTAGATGATATACAATTTAAATAAATTGTTTAGTGTAGAAAGAATGAAGAAGAAAAAAGAAGAAAGAAGTAGGAAGAAAGAAGAAGAACAAAAATAACAAAATAAAAAGGAAGAAAGAAGACGAAGAAGAAGAAGAATAAAAAAGAAGAAGAGGGACGAATGAGGAAGAGGGAATAATAAATAAGAAGAAGAAGAAAGAACAAGGAAAAATGAAGAAGGAAGAAGAAAGAAGGATAAATAAGAAGAGTTGGTTTTATTCTTCTTAAGAAGAAATGAGAAGGAAGAAAGAAGAAGAATGAAAAGACACAAAAAGTTATAAATATGCAGAAGGAAGAAGAAGAAAAAAGACGAAGAAAGAAGAACCAAGGAAGAGGAAATAGAATAAGAAGTATAATTTAATGGAAAAAAAAGAAAGAAGGATAAAGAAGAAAGAAAAAGAAGGAAGAAGGAGAAGGAAGAAAGAAGAAATAAGAAATAAGAAGATGAAGAAGAAGAGGAAGTAAGAGCATTTGCAATGGGAGTCTCTCATTGAATCTCTCAATAATTATATTTTAATAAAGTACAATAAATAATACTATTTAATTATAAGAATCTCTGAAAAAAGTGAGAGACTCACTTTAGAGTCTAAGAAAAAAGAAGAGAGAAGAAGAACGAAGAAAGAAGAAGAAGAAGAAGGTCGAAACAAGAAAGAAAGAAGAAGAAGAAGAAGAAACAAGAAAGAAGAAGGAAGAGTTTTTCGTTAAATGGTCACATTTGCTTGAAGTGGTAACGTTTTAAACGGTTGATGAGAAAATGTGTTTATGTAATAGACTAATTTAATTTCCTAACCGAGTTTTCAATTAGTTGTATGTTTGGTTAAAATAAATTATTTTAATTTAAGATTTATGTGTATATTATTAATGTGAAGATATTATCACTGTAATCTTAGATTTTATTTAAACTTTTTAGACAAATTTATTATTGGTTTCTTTTATATTTTTTGATTACTTAGTAAATCTTTTGTAAAATATTCATGAAACCTTTATAATTATCAAATATTTTACTTATTTTTTGTATGTTCGTCAGTTATGAAACAAATAGAATATGTGGAGATTGATTCATGAAGATTGAAACAAAAAAATTTGAATGGATTTCGTTAACACGGTATGAAAAAATTTGTAATGAACATAAATGAAAACATATAGCCAGCGCATTTGCGTAATTCAGATTGTTTCGAAACTCTAGATAGAACACTACGCGATGTCGTAAAATGTGTTAAGCCATTTGGTGGTAAGGTAATCGTCTTTGGTGGAGATTTTAGGCAAATCTTGCCGGTTATACCTAATGCTGGGAGGGTAGAAGTTGTCATGACAACTTTAAATTCGTCACCTCTTTGGATTCAATGTGAATTGTTAAAGCTTACAAAGAATATGCGGCTCATACCAAGAGATAGTAGTACGGAGATGCATGAGCTAGCGGAATTTTCAGCCATGATTTGTGTTTGCATAATTATGTCTGAGTAGTTTGCTAGTTAGGTTAGGGTGATTTAGGGTTTGATGAAGAGTTTGTAGAATCATTAGAACTTTTAGGGAAATCAATTGGATCTTCACCTTGATTTGTGCTTAACTTGATTTCTGAAATTGATCACTTAGAAATCAAACCTTAGGTTATTTAATAGATGCGAGAGCATTATTAGTAACTTGAACTAATCATAGGTGAGCAAAAT
>JAHZTW010000004.1:21336325-21379893 GCA_020283515.1 Alliaria petiolata | reverse complement strand
ACCCGGTTTGTTCCGGGTTGACCCGGTTTGTTCCGGGTTGACCCCGTTTGTTCCAGGTTGACCCGGTTTGTTCCGGGTTGATCCGGTTTGTTCCGGGTTGACCCGGTTTGTTCCGGGTTGATCCGGTTCGTCCACTGTTCACTATAAATAGTAAATGACCTAAATTTTCCTAATCATCTTTTTATCTTTTGTTCTTGCTTAGAAAACCTTCCTCTTTGGTTTCTAAGAGATTTTTGTATGATATTTTATTTGAGTTTATGCAATTTAGTACTTACATTTCTTAATCTTTCTTATTTATCTCTCTAATCATGTTTATCTTCATCTCTTTCATAGGATTTGAGGGTCTAATAATGATTAGTGAGTAGTTTCCTTAAGATCTAGGGATGGGTTAGATTTAGGGTGTTTCATGTGTTGATCTTGATGTCTAGGATTAGATTCTTTCATTTCTCTTCTTGTTTAGTGTTCTAAATGCTAGTTTAGCCTTGATCGAGCCAAAACTAGGCCTTAGGAAATTTCCCACCCATAAGGTGTTTGTAGAAATTTCCCAACCAACTAAACAAGGGATTTACATTCTTAGCTCATGGAAGTGATTGTCTAGGGTGTTTATTGGCATTTTAGAATTGTTTCATAATGCTTGTTAGTTTCCTATTCACTAATGAGAGTTAGTTCTTGATTAGGGTGAGTAATGAAGGGATTAGTACCATGGAAGTGGATTATTCTTGCTTTTGAGGTCTAAGCCTAGGGATTAGTATTTATGTGATTGTTTGACATCAAATATTGATTCTTCAAACATCTTAGATTGATAACTCCATCCTTAGATTCGTTTTAGTAATTTGATAATCTTGATTAGCAGTTAATTAGCTTTAATTTGGCTTGTTTAATCACTTAGGTTGTTAGTTAAACCTCAAGACTTTATTACTAGCTTAGATTAAGAAGTTTTATGCATTGCTATTGTCTTAACCATTTCCATATGGATTGATCCTCAAGTACCTACAATGACATGAGTGGGTTTGAGTAATTGTTTAAGTATAAGGAAAAAGCTACTTATCAACTTGGTGTCGTTGCCGTTTGGATATTGGTTTAAGCATTAGGATTTTACTTCTTCTTGAAACTAAGTTTTATATTTCACTTATTGCTTACTAATCTATCTTGCTTGGTTTACTCTTTGTCTCTATATGTGTATGAACTTGAGGTCTAGTGGACACAACAATCTAGTTGAGCCTCTAGACAACATCCACCGAGTAACAAGAGGAGCTTTTGTGAGAAGAGAAAGAGAACGCCTAGCTCATCTAAGGCGTTTGGGAATGGATATTCAACAAGGATAAGGTGGTAATGGAATACCACAAAGGAATCACGGGAATGAGGTTCAAGCTCCTAGAGTGCCTCAACACCATCAACGCCAACCTAGGCGCATTGGGACTGGAGATGCTCATAATACTCATGCCAATCGCCAAGGTTTCCTCCCTCTTCCAGTTGAGAACAACAACTTTGAGATAAATAGTGGGTTGATCAACATGGTGCAACACAACAAATTCCATGGGTTAGCTTTGGAGGATCCTCTTGACCATTTGGATGAGTTTGATGGGATTTGTGATATGACCAAGATAAATGGCATATTCGGGGATGTTTCAAGTTGAGACTGTTTCCTTTCTCCCTTGGCGACAAAGCACATCAATGGGAGAAGACACTTCCAAGAGGTTCCATCACTTCATGGGACCAATGCAAGAAGGCTTTCCTTGCTAAGTTCTTCTCCGACACAAGGACAACAAGGTTGAGAAATGAGCTATCTAGCTTCACCCAAAAGAAAATTGAAAGCTTTTGTGAAGCATGGGAAAGGTTCAAGGGATATACGACACAATTCCCTCATCATGGCTTCTCCAAAGAGACAATCTTGAGCACTATCTACCGCGGTGTTCTCCCCAAGTTTAGGATGCTTCTAGACACAGCAAGTAATGGGAACTTCTTGGGTAAAGATGTAGAAGAAGGTGTAGAGCTTGTGGAGAACTTGGCACAAAGTGATGGCAACTATGGGGAAGACTATGATAGATCTTCAAGAGATGGTGGCACTTATGAGGATCAAAGAAGGAAAGAGATGAAATCTCTTAATGTGAAAATGGATAAGTTGCTCCAAGTTTCACAAAAGCATGTTCACTTTGTGGGTGATTGTGATGAGAGTCAAGGGGTAAAACAAGATTTGGATGAGAATTGCCAAGAAGAGGTCAACTATGTGAGTGGCCAAGGTTATCAACAAGGATACAACAACTATAGAAACAACAATCTTTCCTATAGGAGTACAAATGTGTAGAACCCCCAAGATCAATTCTACCCTCAACAAGGACAAGGAGGTCAACAAAAACCCTTTGTCCCTTTCAAGCAACAACAAGGGTATGTCCCCAAGAACAATTACCAAGGGAACAATCAAGGTAACCAAGGGAATTTTCAGTCTAAGCAAGGTCCTCCACCGGGTTTTGCACAAGATTTGGATATGAGGAATGTCTTCCAACAAATTCTCTAAGGTCAAGAAAATAATGCTCTTGAGTTGAGTAAGAAGATGGCTGAAATTCACAACAAGGTGGATTGCTCTTACAATGACCTTAACTCCAAGTTTGACACTTTGAGCTCCAAGATAAAACAAATGGAGAACAACAAGGGCATTGCTTCCTCTTCCACACGGGCTCAAGCTTCTTTGCCCGGTAAAACCGAGCCAAACCCCAAAGACTATTGCAATGCTTTCTACTCTATTGATGAAGAAGAGTATGAGTGTGTGATAGAAGAATTTGAACAACTATTTGAGAGCCCCAATGATAACTACATACTCAATGAGGACATTGAAGTTCAAGTGGGGGAGGAGGTAATTGAAAACGACCATTTGGTTGTTGCTAAACCAATGGGTAAAGAAGAACTTGGTGAGGATGTGATCTCTACACAAGCAAGAGTTGTTGAGAAGGAAAGAGAAGTGGCTAAGAAGACTGAAGTTGAGGCTAATGATCTCCTTGTCTACAACCACCACTCCCTTTTCCTGAACCGGTGTTGACAAAGGCACAAAAGAAGCTACTCTCAAGCTTTAGAGGGAGTATGGAGAAAGTTGGTGCACCTTTACCTAAGGTGGATAATTTGTCCCAAGTCAAGGGTCAAATAAGATTCATCAAGGACTTGTTTGCCAACATAGAGAAGGTTGAGGAGCTGTTTGAAGGTCTAGACCCACCAAGCGCAACAAGGAAGGAGTCCAAGGTCATCACAAAGCTTGGAAATCCGGGAAAGTTTTTGATTTTTTGCTCTCTTGTGGACTCGAAGATTGATGAAGCCTTGTGTGACTCTGGATCAAGTGTCAATGTGATGTCCGAGATGTTCAAGAATCTTGGGATCACTACTATGAAGAAGTATTCATCACATATTACCTTTGTTGATGGTTCCTCAAGGCAACCACTAGGCCTTGTAGAAGACTATCCATAGAGAGTTGGTGAATGTCTAGTCCCAACTGACTTTATTGTCATGGACATGGTTCAAGCAGCAAGGCTGCCTCTTCTTCTAGGGACGCCCTTTCTCAACACAGCTGGTGCAAGCCTTGACTTCATCAACAAAAGGGTGATTCTCAAGAATGTAGATGCAAATGTCTTCTATCCTATGAAACCTTCTGTTTTGAGCCTATGTGGAACTGTCACATGTGACACTATGGAGGCTGAAGAAGGACCACTAAAGGAGCAGCTGATGGGTCTCCATTTTGTGGTGATTAGCGAGAATGAAGCCTTTGATCACAATGGGTATGATGGGCCAAGCTTTGATGGTGAGAGTCTTCTAGGAATGTTTGATGGACTCAAGATTGTGGAGCCAATAACTGAGCCACCAAGGATGGCTAATAAGAAGAAGAAGGTGCTGCAAGATGGAGCAGGCACCATGTACATCAAGAAAGGAGGAGGAAAGCCAATTCCACTCCTTGTTCACCCCATGCCTAAGGGTTTGAAAAGTCAAGCTTAGTGACTTTAAACACGCGCACTTGGGAGGCACTCCCATGTCTATCTTTGTATATATTTGCACTTTTTAATTCAATAATGTGTTTTCTAGTGTTTGTGGATGACAGGTTTGGATTGAGGAGGTTGAGCCAAGAGCGAAAGCTTGCCAAGGAACTTTTTGCATTGTATCGAGCTATGTATCGACCTACCAAGGTCGATACAACTCTTACAGGGAATTTGGCAGAACCATATCGGGCTTTTGTATCGACCTACTAAGGTCGATACAGACGGGCCAGGGAAAGCTTGAGTCCGTCTGCAAGCGTATCGAGCTATGTATCGACCTATATAGCTCGATAAGTTCCCTTTCCAGGTAAGTCAACGGGGTTTGACCGGTTTAATCCACTCGAATTAAACCGGTTCTTTCCCCTTCTTCTTCCCCAAACACGAAAATAGCCCCATTCACACACACACTTGCGATTTTTGGCCCTCCCTCTCTCAATTTTCAAGCAATCTTAGTGATTTCAAGTGCCTCTTGCTAGATTTCTTGTGCTCTTATTGAATCTAAGTCAATATCGTTCATCCTCTCACTCGCTCACGAGGTAAACAATCCAAAAACTAAGTTTTTATCTTTTGCTCTAATGGTGGAAAATTTGGGAATTTTTATATTAGGATGTTCGAATTGATGGTTTGTGACTTGGGCATTGTTTAATTATTGTTAGGAAGTAGATTTCGAGTGCTACACTAGGGTTTTTATGGTTAATTTTCGAAAAATTGACACTTAGTGTTCATGGTGCGAAAATTCAAATTACTCTATTGAACCTTGTTAGATTTTGGGGCTTTCACTTGCATTAGTTTGCATTAACCATGCTTATGGATTGCCAATAGGTAGCACTCGAATTCGGACAACTTAAAAAAATTTCTAAATTTTATATTTGCTAAAATTTTTGTTAATTTGGTTTTTGGAAGAAAATTCGAAAATTTGGCATTGATCTTCTCTGTTGCTTGCTGATTGGCATTGATGGTTGTTAAAAAAATGAGTTGCTCACTCCCTCTACAAGTTTTGTTTCTCCTATAAGTACAATGGGAAGGACCAAGGGAGATCAAGCAACACAAGGAGCAAGCTCTCAAGCAAGAACATCAAAGAGCCAAGGGAAGAAGAAAGTGGTTGAGGACCGAGATGTTGGAAGTGAGGAGGAGCAGTTGGTGCTTGGGTCAAAGACGAAGACCCCCACGAGAGCTTCGAAGGAGAAATCAAAGGCCATGCAAGAGGGGCCGAAAAAGAAGCTAACACCTGGGGAACTCCTGAAGGCATTCATGGGTATGCGGTTCAAGGCAACGAAGTACCCGCACGAGCAGACGCTTCGAGCCTTGGGGATCTTTGAGAATTTCCAAACTCTCTTCACCAACATGGGATTGGCCAAGTTCATCACCATGACCCATCCCGCTTACAAGCTCGCGACATGTGAGTTCCTATCTTCCCTCACCGCGCACTTCTACTATGACGGGAGGATTCACCACCGCAAGATGGTCATGGCTACTTCAAGTTCAAGATCCATAGGACCATCTACACAATGTCCTTCCGCCAACCGAACGAGATCTTTCGTTTCCGAGAGGGTGAATGGAGAACAAAATGCTCACCATCGATGAGTGTGAGTTGAAAGGCTTGTGGGAGACAATCGCGGTTGGGAAGTTTAAACAGGGAGGAAGCACGGGGACTATGATAAGGCATCCGATGCTGAGGTATGCACACAAAGTTCTTGCTCACACTTTCTATGCAAGAAAGGAGGCCGGGAAAGTAACCAAGGAGGATCTTGAGTTGTTAGATGTGGGTCTTGCCAAGTTCAGCGGGTTTCACACAAGAGGAGGCACAAGAGTCCGAGGAGATAGGACGGGAGTTGGTATGGTTAGCATATTGGTTAGGCAGTTGCTTTCCTACCAAGATTGGGTTGTCTTGATGAAGGACAAAGATCCCGAGCTTAGCATTGTCGGGATCATAACACCGATCCTTGAAGCTTGTGGACATCGGTTAGGGACGGATGGTCTTGAGCCCGAGTGGATGGACGTCTTCTACCTTGGGAGGACCATGTTTCTCTCAGGAAGATTAGGCCACCGGTTCGCTTACAAGTTCGCGGTAGACACAAAGACCGAGGCCAAGATTTGCCTCCCGAACTCGCAAGCCACCTCTCTCCAAGACATCTCCCACATCGACTTTATGCCCCCATATGAGGACCTCTACAATCCCGCTGTCAATCCGCCCCTCCACTCCATTGCCAAGGGAGAGACATTTGACTTTAATCCAACCCAAGTCCTTGAAGAGGAAGAAGAAGTAGAAGCAGAGGACGAAGCTCCGAGCCCGGTCTACGGTAGCGAGAGATACTACTTCTCCTCTTGCATAGACCCAATGCCGAGCCCGGCATTGAGAGAAACCCACGCACAAATTGGTCTTCTCAAGAGGTGGAACAAGTACCAAGACCGGGCCATTAAGAAGCTCGGCGACACGGTTAAGGATTTGAAGAGGACAATCAAAGGGCTAAAGGCCATCGTCAAGGGAAGGTCCTCCACAAGGGCTAGAGAAGAGGGCACAAGCGGTGTAGCATAGGAAGAAGCTGAGGATGAGAGCGAAATGGACCTCGATAGGCGCCATTCATTCCATGTGCGTCCAAGGGAAGGAGTCCGAGTAGACCCACCTCGCTCTTCCTCCCACGAAGCACGACCGAGGAAGAGAAAGCCGAGCCGGCCACCAGCCCAATCCTCGAGCAATCAGTCGCTCTCTTTGGGATCCTCCTCCTCTTCACAGTTTTGAGGTACCTCCACCTCCCTTGTATATATGTCTTCTAGTTTTTATTATTTTGTNATCCTTTTTCGACTAGGATAATCCCAATTTCTCTCGAGTAAACACACGGTCCACGGCCCCGTACCTTGATCTCTCGACACTTGCAAAATTTCTCGATAAAACCACAATATTTACTCAGCTCAACCACGGTGCAGTCCTTAACCTCACGGACACAGTCACGGTACATACATTTTTCACAGACACGGACGAACCTCACTCGACCAAACATATTTACATCGGCCATCCCATGACCCACTCGACCATGATCAGAATTTCTGGTCGCGGATGCTACAGTACCTCTCACTACCATAAATTGGGCTTGCAGTCTCTTGCTCTTCCTCTTCTTCTTCCTCTTCCTCAAAGACTTGCTTCGGGTCAAAGTCGAATGTTCCTCTCTTGGAAATGGACTCAAGAGGAGGGTTCACTGCTCGATTGTAGAGATGCTCATAGGCTGGGACAAAGTCAATGTTGGAGGTGTCTTGGAATGAGGTGGCTTGTGGGCATGGAAGACAAATCTTTGCCTCGGTCTTCATGTCAACCGCGAACTTATAGGCAAATCTGCAGCCTAACCTTTCCGAGAGGAACACAGTCCTACCAAGCTAGAAGATATCCATCCACTCATGCTCAATACCATCTGTTCCCAATCGATGTCCACAAGCCTCGAGAATCGGGGTTATGATCCCGACAATGCTAAGCTTGGGACTCATATCCTTCATGTTAGCTACCCAAACCTTGTAGGAAAGCAACTGCCTAACCAACAAACTGACCATACCAGTTCCCGTCCTATCTCCACGGACTCTTGTGCCTCTTTTTGTTTGAAAACCAAAGATCTTGGAAAGACCCACATCCAACAGCTCGAGCTCCTCTTGGCTCACTTTTCTGGTTTCCTTCCTTGCATAGAAAGTGTGAGCAAGGGCCTTGTGTGCATACCTCAACCCCGGATGCCTTATCAAGCTTCTTGTGCTTGCTCCAGCCTTGAACTTCCCAACTTCAATGTTTTTCCACAAACCCTTCAACTCACACTCATCAATGGTGAGAATCTTTGTCCTCCTTGATCCCTCATTGAACCCAAAGATCTCATTCAACCGGCGGAAGGACATTGTGTACAATGGGAAGGACGAAGGGAGATCAAGCAACACAAGGAGCAAGCTCTCAAGGAATTGGGTAGCCTTAGGAAGATAAAAGAAAAATCAAAAGAGGCTAAAAGGGCCAAAGAAAGAGGAACGGGCTACCTAGGAATAAAAGAAGAGCTAAGTTGTTAAAAGATCACACCATTCGCTATGAGTTAAAGGTCGAAGAAGTTCCCTCTTAAGTGCTATAAAAAGAAGAAGTGGTTATTGAGATTCATGGGTTTAGCAAGGCACAAAGAGCCTTGAGAGGAAAGGGTAGCTTTAGAGGGTTGAGTGAGCTTTAAAAAGAATAAATGAGAGGGGTTTACGGCCATTGATATCATTATGGGTAGATGAGAGTCTAGTCTTGTATGCATCACTTGTCTTTTACCTTTAGCATTATGCATGAAGTTTAATACTTTTTGAGTGAAATCCTTATGCGAATTGGAAGCCACATGAATTGAGATCATTTTCATCTCAAAGCCTAGTCCCTTAGTCAAATGAATTCACTTGCATTGCATTGTCATGATCCACGGTTTGCAACTTAATGAATGTTAAAGAGTTGGCTTTATAGGGAGACTTATCTAGATTGAGGTCTTAGTGCATTTGATTGTTGAGATGGGCATGGCTAAATCTTTTGGAGTAAGATGAATTCAAATGCATCCTAGAATTAAGAACTAGTACATTGAGTTGATTATGTTTGTTGGCATTTTTGGATGATGAGCTCCCACCTTTAAACCTCTCTCTTAGATTTGTCATGTTTGTGTGCTTGAGGGCAAGCAAAAGGCAAGTTTGGGGAGTTGATATACTCATAAATTCGCATGTTTTAGCATCTTTTTTAGATAGCTTTGCATCCATATATGCATTCATTTGGTTACTTTTAGTCCAAATTGCATCCATATTAGAGTTTAGTGAGTTTTAGCCCAGGTTGTTGCATATTTGTACATATTGAGTCTTTATTAGGTACTTTGGAGGCTTGGAGGACCTCTATGGAGAGTTGGGTGACAAGGAGGAAGAAGAGAAGGGAGCCAAACAAGAAGCACACGAGTTTTAGAAGTGTATCCACCTTGGTGTCGACCTACCAAGGTCGATATGGCCCGGCAGGAAGAAAAGGAGCAATGTATCGGACGTTTGTATCGACTTACTAAGGTCGATACAAAGCCCACCCGGAGTTTTGGAAGGAGCGTATCGGGCATTTGTGTCGGACTGCTAAGCTCGACACAGTCCTTGAAGAAAACTTTTAGCAGCGTATCGAGCTGCATGTCGACCTAGCAAGCTCAATACGCTGCCTGATTTCAGCCTTAAACCAGGTCAATACCCGATTTATTCCGGGTTGACCCGGTTCGTCCACTGTTCACTATAAATAGTAAATGACCTAAAGTTTCCTAATCATCTTTTTATCTTTTGTTCTTGCTTAGAAAACCTTCATCTTTGGTTTCTAAGTGATTTTTGTAAGACATTTTATTTGAGTTTATGCAATTTATTACTTACCTTTCTTAATATTTCTTATCTATCTCTCTAATCATGTTTATCTTCATCTCTTTCATAGGATTTGAGGGTCTAATCATGATTAGTGAGTAGTTTCCTTAGGATTTAGGGATGGGTTAGATTTAGGGTGTTTCATGTGTTGATCTTGATGCCTAGGATTAGATTCTTTCATTTTCTTCCTTGTTTAGTGTTCTAAATGCTAGTTTAGCCTTTATCAAGCCAAAACTAGGCCTTAGGGAATTTCCCACCCACAAGGTGTTTGTAGAAATTCCCCAACAAACGAAACAAGGGATTTACATTCCTAGGTCATGGAAGTTATTATCTAGGGTGTTTATTGGCATTTTAGAACTGTTTCATAATGCTTGTTAGTTTCCTATTCAATAATGAGAGTTAGTTCTTGATTAGGATGATTAATGAAGGGATTAGTGCCATGGAAATGGATTAGGCTTGCTTTTGAGGTCTAAGTCTAGGGATTAGCATTTATGTGATTGTTTGACATCAAAGATTGATTCTTGGAACGCCTTAGATTGATAACCCATCCTTGTATTCGTTTTAGTCATTTGATAATCTTGATTAGCAGTTAATTAGCTTTAATTTGCCTTGTTTAATCACTTATTTTGTTAGTTAAACCTCTAGACTTTATTACTAGCTTAGATTAAGAAGTTTTATGCATTCCTATTGTTTTAACCATTTCCATATGGATTGATCCTCAAATACCTACAATGACATGAGTGGGTTTGAGTAATTGTTTAAGTACAAGGAAAAAGCTACTTATCACCAATTATATTTGTCTTTATCAAGGGTAACAACGAGGTCAAGGTTGAAGACCTTGATAATGGATAAAGACAATAAACCGCAACGTAAGACTTTGAATGTTGTTTACGAGGAAGTTTTTCCGAAAACTAAATAAATTGGTATTTATGAGTTGGTTAACTATCAATAGATATTGTTTACGCTGTTCTTAATGATATCTATACTATATTGTTTCTGCATGTATTTTCTCTTCGTGACTTGGATGTTATAACTTTGGTTCGTTTATTCAGTCACAATATTGTGTCCTTTGTTCAAATTTTTGCATGTATCTTTTTTTTTTTTTGGTCAACATTCTTGCATGTATCTACAAATTGTTATTACATTACAAAGTATATCGTTATTGGGTTTGCTAAACAATTGGTTCATTCGATCATGTGTTCAAATTTCTAGCATTATTTTTCAAAAAATATTTACAGTTTGTCTATTACAATTTCCATTATAAATTTTTAAATTGGTTTTGAGGTCAAAATTATCGTAAAATATGTGTTTAACATCATTGAACTCAAGTAGCCCGTGCATTTGCACGAGCCCAGCCCTAGTTTTATTTATTTAGATAAGAGTAGAAAGAGTCGAGAATATTTGATGTCGTTTTTTAGTTGATCTGATTTACTAATGTGTGTAGTAGTGAGGTTGGTATGATTTTATAATGTATTGCATTAAATAAATTTTTTAATTTTATGCAAAATAATTATTGAATTCAATATTAAATTACGGTAAAGTAAATAATGTTTGTTTATTTTTTTTATAGTATTACATGAAGATTTGTTTTTTGTTTATGGTAATAATTATTGAATTCAATATTAAATTTCGGTAAAGCTAGCTTATATATCAAGTTAATTTTGTTTTTAAGTAATTTTTTCTTTTGCTAGTCTATATCAAATTATCATGTAGCTAGAGATTTTTGTAGATACAACGGTAACTATTATAAATAGTGACGAATAAGGTTATGTGGACGAGAAGAAAGGGTTATGTGGACGTCTGATTGTACATACAGTATGTGCCTATTTTTCTTCTTTCAATTTTTAGTTAAAGATTTATATATGCTATACTTATTCAATTATTATACTACTAGGTTTTTCATCTAAATACAGATTCAAGTGTACCACGGAATAAAAATCTAGTCTGTTAAATACTTAATATATATTTTGATTAAGTAAAATTTAATTTTGCTAAAATATTATGGTAAAATTGTTATATAATTATATAATATTTGATTACTTTATTTAGTTTTTCTATTTTTAAATCTTAAATTATTTTTAACTTTATAGTTAATCGTTTTTATTTAATATTTTCGCTAAAGTTACATTTTGTGTAAAATTGTATGGTTATATATCAAATTTAAACACATCTTTTTGACTAATATGTGTTTTATATTATGAATGCATCATGAAATAAAAATCTATAACATGTATTTTTTTTTTTTTTAACTTTTTTTTTTTTTTTTGACATCAGTATTTTTCTAACATGTATTTCTTTTTTAAAAAATCTTTTTTTCTATTTCTTACAAAAATATTTTGAAGATAATTAACCAAAAATAAGAATTTGTATTCCATTTTTTTCTAAAAGTGTTTGAAATTGTTTTTGATTTCTTTAAATTTTTTATTATTGGTAACAACTTGTGTTGATGATAGGCTGTTGTCAAACAAAAAAAAAACTTGTGTTGATGATAGATAAATCACACTAACATATTTGATTTTAAAATGTTGTTGATGAAATTTTTTATAGATGGTAACATTATATAAGTGCTCCAATAAAACAAAAATTTAGAACTTATATGAACTCTTATATGATGATGTCAATAAAAATAATCCCTTATATAGAAAATTTTCAGAAAACTTTTTAAAGTGTCTTACTAAAGTATTATATATATTTCAAGTATCTCTAGTTCAATTTTAAAACAAAATCAACAAATTAAAGTCGGTTAACCTTTCAATACCAAATGTCTTTGAAATACACAAGTTTTGGATATATTGAGATTCAATTAAGATTGAATCTTAGCATGATAAGATATGGTTTAGATCAAATTTTCGTAAAAAGTGTATTCGCCTCTGTAAAGCCTACAAATGACATGAGATTGTTCAGACCATCATTTCCTTTGTTTGTCTTTATACTTGTTTTCTATGAATTTATGTATGTTTAGTTTCAAAAATGTTTTGTTTGATCGAATATTTATAACTTTATATACCAAATAAGCCACTTAAAAGTGTTACAAATAATTAAATGCTACTTAATAAACATAATATTGATATGAAAATATACAATAATACTTCAGTTCTTCTAACAAAAAATAATAATTTTTTTTCAACATCTTCAGTTTCATTCTTGTTATGTATTGGTTGTTTGAAATTGATATACGGTTTTTAAGAGTTAAAACCAAACCGCCTCGGCAATTTTCCTTTTCTCTTGGACATAGTCCACTTTCTCTCGGACATAATCCACTTTCTCTCGGACATAGTCCATTTCTCTCGGCCAAAACCCGAACCGCTTGACCATTACCGTGATAAATCCTTTTTCTTCTAGGATAATCCCAATTTCTCTCGAGTAAACACACGGTCCACGGCCCCGTACCTTGATCTCTCGACACTTGCAAAATTTCTCGATAAAACCACAATATTTACTTTGCTCAACCACGGTTCAGTCCTTAACCTCACGGACACAGTCACGGTACATACATTTTTCATAGACACGGACGAACCTCACTCGACCAAACATATTTACATCGGCCATCCCATGACCCACTCGACCATGATCAGAATTTCTGGTCGCGGATGCTACAGTACCTCTCACTACCATAAATTGGGCTTGCAGTCTCTTGCTCTTCCTCTTCTTCTTCCTCTTCCTCAAAGACTTGCTTCGGGTCAAAGTCGAATGTTCCTCTCTTGGAAATGGACTCAAGAGGAGGGTTCACTGCTCGATTGTAGAGATGCTCATAGGCTGGGACAAAGTCAATGTTGGAGGTGTCTTGGAATGAGGTGGCTTGTGGGCATGGAAGACAAATCTTTGCCTCGGTCTTCATGTCAACCGCGAACTTATAGGCAAATCTGCAGCCTAACCTTTCCGAGAGGAACACAGTCCTACCAAGCTAGAAGATATCCATCCACTCATGCTTAATACCATCTGTTCCCAATCGATGTCCACAAGCCTCGAGAATCGGGGTTATGATCCCGACAATGCTAAGCTTGGTACTCATATCCTTCATGTTAGCTACCCAAACCTTGTAGGAAAGCAACTGCCTAACCAACAAATTGACCATACCAGTTCCCGTCCTATCTCCACGGACTCTTGTGCCTCTTTTTGTTTGAAAACCAAAGATCTTGGAAAGACCCACATCCAACAGCTCGAGCTCCTCTTGGCTCACTTTTCTGGTTTCCTTCCTTGCATAGAAAGTGTGAGCAAGGGCCTTGTGTGCATACCTCAACCCCGGATGCCTTATCAAGCTTCTTGTGCTTGCTCCAGCCTTGAACTTCCCAACTTCAATGTTTTTCCACAAACCCTTCAACTCACACTCATCAATGGTGAGAATCTTTGTCCTCCTTGATCCCTCATTGAACCCAAAGATCTCATTCAACCGGCGGAAGGACATTGTGTACAATGGGAAGGACGAAGGGAGATCAAGCAACACAAGGAGCAAGCTCTCAAGGAATTGGGTAGCCTTAGGAAGATAAAAGAAAAATCAAAAGAGGCTAAAAGGGCCAAAGAAAGAGGAACGGGCTACCTAGGAATAAAAGAAGAGCTAAGTTGTTAAAAGATCACACCATTCGCTATGAGTTAAAGGTCGAAGAAGTTCCCTCTTAAGTGCTATAAAAAGAAGAAGTGGTTATTGAGATTCATGGGTTTAGAAAGGCACAAAGAGCCTTGAGAGGAAAGGGTAGCTTTAGAGGGTTGAGTGAGCTTTAAAAATAATAAATGAGAGGGGTTTAGGGCCATTGATATCATTATGGGTAGATGAGAGTCTAGTCTTGTATGCATCACTTGTCTTTTACCTTTACCATTATGCATGAAGTTTAATCCTTTTTGAGTGAAACCCTTATGCGAATTGGAAGCCACATGAATTGAGATCATTTTCATCTCAAAGCCTAGTCCCTTAGTCAAATGAATTCACTTGCATTGCATTTTCATGATCCACGGTTTGCAACTTAATGAATGTGGGAAATCGGCCTATTCATTCCTCAACATGGCTCTCCGGTCCCGATCGGTACATACACTTAGCACATGTGCCAAAACATACCCTAATTGCAGTTTAATTCAAATTTCAAACCTCAACTAACAAAATTCGGCTAATGTATACATTGATCTTTTGCCCGTTAGTCAAACGTTTACGGATGCTGACATGTCCGTTACGGATACTTACGTGGTAATAACAGAATATTACGTGGCAATTAACGAAGACAAAACCATGTGTTTAACAAAACGACGTCGTTTTGTTATTTGACTTCAAAAAAAAAAAAAACTTAGACAGAGTTCGTGGGAAGTTTTAGAGTCACCGAGAGGCAATCATAAGAGAGTTTGAGAGAGTGAAGTTGTTTGCATGCGAAATTCGTGAAATTGGGTAGAAAAGAAGACGCATTCTGCGTTGAAAGCAAACGGCCTCGTTGTGGAGAGTATTTCGTTCTTTTCTAAATGAGGTAAGTTGGTTTGAAAATTCTTGATAGAATTTTGTTAAAAAGTGGATTCCTTGTAGAAGATATAGCTAAATTCGGTAAAGTATGTGCAAATATCGATTTATTAGGATTGTGGGAACATGTTTATTATAGATTCACTTGAATGAATAGGAAGAAATTATACTGCACACCATGTGTTTGATAAAATGTGTAAATGAAGTGTTTCCTGATTTTTTCGTGAAATTCATGTTGTTTTTTTAATGAAATTCGTGTTGTGTTTTATTATTTCAGTGGGAATGACGACATTTCATTTGTCATAAACTATGATGGAAAGTTTCAGAATATCAAAGGAAAAGTGTTTTATATTGGTGGAAAAACTCATATCCTTGAAACTGCTTCACATGCTCTATTCCACGGCATAGAATCAGCAGCGATAGTGAATATGTATGGTCAAAGGGTTTGGTATAAGCTGCCATATGAGGAGTTGACAAATCTGAAGATATTGTGTGATGGTAGCACAAACTTTCAGAATATGTGTAGTGCTGCATCTTGGACTAGGACTGTTGAGGTATATCTTGAGCATGATGAAGATGCTCATAATGAGGCAGAGGATCGTGCAAACTCAGGCGGCAATGGTGATGATGACGAAATAGAACATGTCGATGAAACTTTAGGAGATAATCATGCATTCTCAAGCGGCATTGGTGATGAAGATAATTTAGTCGAGGTTGAGGTTGCTATTAATCATCATCAGGATGCACGTGTAGAAGAAATTCTTGGTGGTTTTGTTGATGAGGAAGAGGAGAATGGGGCTTATAGAAATACTCCTCCTGTCTCGGATGATGAGGAAGAAGACAATGGGATAGCGTATGAGAGCTGGAAAAGAGGAAGTGGGGAGTTGAAGATTATGCAAGTGTTTGAGAGTATTAAAGAATTCAAGGAAGCTGTCTTACATTATGCATTGAAAGGGGCTTGGAATGTGAAATACACGAGATGGGGTAATGATAAATGTGAAGCCAAATGTGCTATAGTTGGTGAAATTCCTTGTGATTGGAGGATCTACTGTTCGTTTGAAGAATCAGTAGGAAAATATATGGTGAAGACGTATCAAGAAGAGCATTCATGTACCAAAGACGGGTATTGCAAGTTATTGTCGGCCCGAGTTATTGCTAATCTCTTGATAAATGAGATGAGGAATGATAATAATTTGATGCCTAAAGCCATTCAAGACATCATTCAAGAGCGTTACAACTTGACAGTCACGCATGATATCTGTAGAAAGGCTCGAAGGAGAGCACTAAAGATGATAAGCGACGAGTTTGATGAACAATACGCAAGGATTAAAGATTACAAAGAGCAAATTATTGTGTAAGTTTATTTTTTTTACGCAAGTCCTTTATGTTTTACTTTTCAGTTTCATTTGGACTAACTTATCTTTTTTATTTATCAGATCAAATCCTGGATCGAGTGTAGATCTCGTAACAGCCACTAGAGAGGATGGAGTTGAAGTACTTGACAAGTTCTATGTATGTTTTAAGGCACTTAGGACGATATGGCGATCTCATTATCGACCAATATTTGGAATAGATGGTTGCTTTTTGAAATCTACTACAAGAGGACAACTTCTTGCAGCTGTGGGAAGAGATGCCAATAACCAAATATATCCTGTCGCGTGGGGAGTTGTTATGGTAGAGGATACTGACAATTGGAAGTGGTTCATTCAGAGGCTGAAAATTGATTTAGGCCTTGCCGATGGTGAAGGGTTCACACTGATATCAGATAAACAAAAGGTTAGTCTACTTATTTCTCACAAAACCAGATGCGTGAAAGCCACAATATCTGATGAATTGTTTTGTTTTGTTTTTTTTAGGGTTTGTTAAATGCAGTTAGAGAGGTGCTTCCTAACGTGGAGCATCGAATGTGTGCAAGACACGTTTACGGTAACCTGAAGAAGCTACACCCGAAGAAGCCTATGATGAAGAAAATGTTTTGGGCAGTTGCTGACAGTTTCAATGTCGGTGATTATAAAGCAGCACTAAAGAAGCTGGAGGCTTATGACATTCAAGTATTTCAAGACTTGATGGCGAGGAATCCCGAGAGCTGTAGTCGTGCTTTCTTCAAAACCACTTCTGTTTGTGAAGATGCTCTCAACAACTTCTCTGAGTCTTACAACAGCGGTCTTGAAAAAGCTAGGAATCTTCCATTGGTGGAGATGCTGGAGACCATGAGAAGACAAGCCATGGTTCGGATTGAGATGAGAAAGAAAAAGCTAACCAAGTATAAGGCGAAATACAGTCTAAAGGTGGCACTAACCATAGCTGCTGAGGAGAAAGAGCGCAAATGGTGTAAACGAATTCCTGGACCAAATCACGTGTCTGAAGTCTCTGAGAAAGGTACTTCTTATACTGTCAATATTGACAAGAGAACATGCAGCTGCAGAAAGTGGGACCTCACAGGGATTCCATGTCGCCATGCTTTGAAGGTGTTTGTGGATAAGAAGTATAATGCCGAAGACTATGTTGATGATTGTTACTTGACTACTTCTTGGAAGAAGCAGTATAGTGATTCTATTACTCCAGTAGAAGGTATGAAGTTTTGGAATGAATCTGGTGGATCACAACTTGAACCACCACCGAGAG
This sequence comes from Alliaria petiolata, assembly GCA_020283515.1. NCBI lineage: Eukaryota > Viridiplantae > Streptophyta > Magnoliopsida > Brassicales > Brassicaceae > Alliaria > Alliaria petiolata. The sequence continues at coordinate 21,362,460 of JAHZTW010000004.1, read as the reverse complement.
ACAATGGCAAGGGTAGGAAGAAGAACCCACAGAAAAGAAAGAAGTCGATTCACGAGTCTCCTACTAAGGGAAAAAAAGTTTCCAAACACTTGAAGGTGATTCACTGTTATCGATGTGGTATGGCTGGGCACAACTCTTTAGCTTGCTCTAATGGTGGAGTTCCTTATAAGCCTAGGAAGATTTATCTGAGGAAGAAAAATCAGGATCAACCCGAGTCGATGGCAACTGATGATGGCGCTGGACCGAGTCAACCTACTCAAACTTCTTCGGCTAATGACCCTTAAATCCAGGTATTTTGCTCTCGTGTGCAGGTTTTAGTTTGCTGGAACTTTGATATTCTTGGTTAGAATGAGTGGCTTTTAGAGGGAAATTTGAGGTTCTAGTATAAATACCTAAAGCTCTGTTTTGTGCTCTCTTATGCAGGTTTTGGTGATGGAAGCATGAAGTAGGATTGTTTTTATTATAGTTGATTAAAGTTGCTTCAGTTTGTTTTTGGTGATGCAAGCAGGAAGTAGGATTGAATTTTAGTATTGATGGTTAGATGATGAAAGCAGCCTCAGGTTTTTGGTTTTTTGGTACTCGATCTGTTTTTGGTCATTGAGGCAGGATAATCGGCTAATGTAATGGCTATTGGTACTTTTAAATTGTCACTTTTGTAATGCTACATGTTGGTTTCACCAACTTCTAATATGAAATGTCACTCTTGCGCTCAATTTACCATCCCTTTTTACCTTCTTTCCCTCTTATTTGCCTTTGCCTTTTCATGTTTCGGTTTAGTATTTATATGTGGAAAGATTTGTGTTAATACAAAATCCTCGTTGAACCAACAACAAATTCATCATTTCACCGGAAATTTCTTAAGAGAAAAACAAATCACACATTTCAATTCCCCGTACATTCCCATTCTTAACCATTCTTACCCATAACTAACTACAACACAAAATAGTAGTACAACACCATGATTCCAAATCCACATACAAGCATGTTTTTCAAGCTTTTTTGTTCTTTCTCATACCCGTGGACCAAATCTTTGAGCTCTTGTATCTCCTTCTCGAACCTAACAACAACGCCACCCAATTCTTCAATCTTCTTCCCATAGCTACCAACAACAGCTTCACATGTGCGTGATTCAAGCTCCAAATTCCCAAATTTTTCTTCTATTGTCTTCTTCATATCCTCAATCTCTTCAATAACAGATTCGTCTGTCCATTTAAACAAATGGTTCTTATCCTGAAACACAATAGAAATAACTCACTATCATAATCCTTCAACCATTCAAAAACAGATTACAAACTTTTACCTTGTCAGATCCATTTGGACAGCAATGAAAAATTCTTCCTGGGTTTTCATCTGTCCTTGATGTTCTCATCACCGAAGCTTCTCCACACCAGCTACAAGCTCTCGGGAAGCCTCTCCCTATTTCACCACCACGCCGTCTCCAATTTCTATTCATTCCTGCGTCAATTGGAAATTGATTTGAAGACTTCTCAATTCACTCCGAAACTGAATAGAACGGACAAATCGACCAACCTTACCTGAACCAGAAGAGGTTTTGGGATTGGATGAGGAAGACGACATTCCACTCGTCCGCTACGATTTCAATCGAACTTTAACCCTATTTGTTTCTTCGTCGGGAAAGAGATGAAAGATATCACAGATAAATGATATCAAAGAGACTTAAACGACGTCGTTTTGTTAAACACATGGTTTTATCTTCGTTAATTGCCACGTAATATTCTGTTATTACCACGTAAGTATCCGTAACGGACATGTCAGCATCCGTAAACGTTTGACTAACGGGCAAAAGGTCAATGTATAAATTGGCCGAATTTTGTTAGTTGAGGTATTAAATTTGAATTAAACTGCAATTGGGGTATGTTTTTGCACAGGTGCTAAGTATATGTACCGATCGGGACCGGAGAGCCATGTTGAGGAATGAATAGGCCGATTTCCCTAATGAATGTTAAAGAGTTGGCTTGATAGGGAGACTTATCTAGATTGAGGTCTTAGTGCATTTGATTGTTGAGATGGGCATGGCTAAATCTTTTGGAGTAAGATGAATTCAAATGCATCATAGAATTAAGTACTAGGACATTGAGTTGATTATGTTTGTTGGCATTTTTGGATGATGAGCTCCCACCTTTAAACCTCTCTCTTAGATTTGTCATGTTTGTGTGCTTGAGGGCAAGCAAAAGGCAAGTTTGGGGGAGTTGATATACTCATAAATTCGCATGTTTTAGCATCTTTTTTAGATAGCTTTGCATCCATATATGCATTCATTTGGTTACTTTTAGTCCAAATTGCATCCATATTAGAGTTTAGTGAGTTTTAGCCCAGGTTGTTGCATATTTGTACATATTGAGTCTTTATTAGGTACTTTGGAGGCTTGGAGGACCTCTATGGAGAGTTGGGTGACAAGGAGGAAGAAGAGAAGGGAGCCAAACAAGAAGCACACGAGTTTTAGAAGTGTATCCACCTTGGTGTCGACCTACCAAGGTCGATATGGCCCGGCAGGAAGAAAAGGAGCAATGTATCGGACGTTTGTATCGACTTACTAAGGTCGATACAAAGCCCACCCGGAGTTTTGGAAGGAGCGTATCGGGCATTTGTGTCGGACTGCTAAGCTCGACACAGTCCTTGAAGAAAACTTTTAGCAGCGTATCGAGCTGCATGTCGACCTAGCAAGCTCAATACGCTGCCTGATTTCAGCCTTAAACCAGGTCAATACCCGATTTATTCCGGGTTGACCCGGTTCGTCCACTGTTCACTATAAATAGTAAATGACCTAAAGTTTCCTAATCATCTTTTTATCTTTTGTTCTTGCTTAGAAAACCTTCATCTTTGGTTTCTAAGTGATTTTTGTAAGACATTTTATTTGAGTTTATGCAATTTATTACTTACCTTTCTTAATATTTCTTATCTATCTCTCTAATCATGTTTATCTTCATCTCTTTCATAGGATTTGAGGGTCTAATCATGATTAGTGAGTAGTTTCCTTAGGATTTAGGGATGGGTTAGATTTAGGGTGTTTCATGTGTTGATCTTGATGCCTAGGATTAGATTCTTTCATTTTCTTCCTTGTTTAGTGTTCTAAATGCTAGTTTAGCCTTTATCAAGCCAAAACTAGGCCTTAGGGAATTTCCCACCCACAAGGTGTTTGTAGAAATTCCCCAACAAACGAAACAAGGGATTTACATTCCTAGGTCATGGAAGTTATTATCTAGGGTGTTTATTGGCATTTTAGAACTGTTTCATAATGCTTGTTAGTTTCCTATTCAATAATGAGAGTTAGTTCTTGATTAGGATGATTAATGAAGGGATTAGTGCCATGGAAATGGATTAGGCTTGCTTTTGAGGTCTAAGTCTAGGGATTAGCATTTATGTGATTGTTTGACATCAAAGATTGATTCTTGGAACGCCTTAGATTGATAACCCATCCTTGAATTCGTTTTAGTCATTTGATAATCTTGATTAGCAGTTAATTAGCTTTAATTTGCCTTGTTTAATCACTTATTTTGTTAGTTAAACCTCTAGACTTTATTACTAGCTTAGATTAAGAAGTTTTATGCATTCCTATTGTTTTAACCATTTCCATATGGATTGATCCTCAAATACCTACAATGACATGAGTGGGTTTGAGTAATTGTTTAAGTACAAGGAAAAAGCTACTTATCACCAATTATATTTGTCTTTATCAAGGGTAACAACGAGGTCAAGGTTGAAGACCTTGATAATGGATAAAGACAATAAACCGCAACGTAAGACTTTGAATGTTGTTTACGAGGAAGTTTTTCCGAAAACTAAATAAATTGGTATTTATGAGTTGGTTAACTATCAATAGATATTGTTTACGCTGTTCTTAATGATATCTATACTATATTGTTTCTGCATGTATTTTCTCTTCGTGACTTGGATGTTATAACTTTGGTTCGTTTATTCAGTCACAATATTGTGTCCTTTGTTCAAATTTTTGCATGTATCTTTTTTTTTTTTTGGTCAACATTCTTGCATGTATCTACAAATTGTTATTACATTACAAAGTATATCGTTATTGGGTTTGCTAAACAATTGGTTCATTCGATCATGTGTTCAAATTTCTAGCATTATTTTTCAAAAAATATTTACAGTTTGTCTATTACAATTTCCATTATAAATTTTTAAATTGGTTTTGAGGTCAAAATTATCGTAAAATATGTGTTTAACATCATTGAACTCAAGTAGCCCGTGCATTTGCACGAGCCCAGCCCTAGTTTTATTTATTTAGATAAGAGTAGAAAGAGTCGAGAATATTTGATGTCGTTTTTTAGTTGATCTGATTTACTAATGTGTGTAGTAGTGAGGTTGGTATGATTTTATAATGTATTGCATTAAATAAATTTTTTAATTTTATGCAAAATAATTATTGAATTCAATATTAAATTACGGTAAAGTAAATAATGTTTGTTTATTTTTTTTATAGTATTACATGAAGATTTGTTTTTTGTTTATGGTAATAATTATTGAATTCAATATTAAATTTCGGTAAAGCTAGCTTATATATCAAGTTAATTTTGTTTTTAAGTAATTTTTTCTTTTGCTAGTCTATATCAAATTATCATGTAGCTAGAGATTTTTGTAGATACAACGGTAACTATTATAAATAGTGACGAATAAGGTTATGTGGACGAGAAGAAAGGGTTATGTGGACGTCTGATTGTACATACAGTATGTGCCTATTTTTCTTCTTTCAATTTTTAGTTAAAGATTTATATATGCTATACTTATTCAATTATTATACTACTAGGTTTTTCATCTAAATACAGATTCAAGTGTACCACGGAATAAAAATCTAGTCTGTTAAATACTTAATATATATTTTGATTAAGTAAAATTTAATTTTGCTAAAATATTATGGTAAAATTGTTATATAATTATATAATATTTGATTACTTTATTTAGTTTTTCTATTTTTAAATCTTAAATTATTTTTAACTTTATAGTTAATCGTTTTTATTTAATATTTTCGCTAAAGTTACATTTTGTGTAAAATTGTATGGTTATATATCAAATTTAAACACATCTTTTTGACTAATATGTGTTTTATATTATGAATGCATCATGAAATAAAAATCTATAACATGTATTTTTTTTTTTTTTAACTTTTTTTTTTTTTTTTGACATCAGTATTTTTCTAACATGTATTTCTTTTTTAAAAAATCTTTTTTTCTATTTCTTACAAAAATATTTTGAAGATAATTAACCAAAAATAAGAATTTGTATTCCATTTTTTTCTAAAAGTGTTTGAAATTGTTTTTGATTTCTTTAAATTTTTTATTATTGGTAACAACTTGTGTTGATGATAGGCTGTTGTCAAACAAAAAAAAAACTTGTGTTGATGATAGATAAATCACACTAACATATTTGATTTTAAAATGTTGTTGATGAAATTTTTTATAGATGGTAACATTATATAAGTGCTCCAATAAAACAAAAATTTAGAACTTATATGAACTCTTATATGATGATGTCAATAAAAATAATCCCTTATATAGAAAATTTTCAGAAAACTTTTTAAAGTGTCTTACTAAAGTATTATATATATTTCAAGTATCTCTAGTTCAATTTTAAAACAAAATCAACAAATTAAAGTCGGTTAACCTTTCAATACCAAATGTCTTTGAAATACACAAGTTTTGGATATATTGAGATTCAATTAAGATTGAATCTTAGCATGATAAGATATGGTTTAGATCAAATTTTCGTAAAAAGTGTATTCGCCTCTGTAAAGCCTACAAATGACATGAGATTGTTCAGACCATCATTTCCTTTGTTTGTCTTTATACTTGTTTTCTATGAATTTATGTATGTTTAGTTTCAAAAATGTTTTGTTTGATCGAATATTTATAACTTTATATACCAAATAAGCCACTTAAAAGTGTTACAAATAATTAAATGCTACTTAATAAACATAATATTGATATGAAAATATACAATAATACTTCAGTTCTTCTAACAAAAAATAATAATTTTTTTTCAACATCTTCAGTTTCATTCTTGTTATGTATTGGTTGTTTGAAATTGATATACGGTTTTTAAGAGTTAAAACCAAACCGCCTCGGCAATTTTCCTTTTCTCTTGGACATAGTCCACTTTCTCTCGGACATAATCCACTTTCTCTCGGACATAGTCCATTTCTCTCGGCCAAAACCCGAACCGCTTGACCATTACCGTGATAAATCCTTTTTCTTCTAGGATAATCCCAATTTCTCTCGAGTAAACACACGGTCCACGGCCCCGTACCTTGATCTCTCGACACTTGCAAAATTTCTCGATAAAACCACAATATTTACTTTGCTCAACCACGGTTCAGTCCTTAACCTCACGGACACAGTCACGGTACATACATTTTTCATAGACACGGACGAACCTCACTCGACCAAACATATTTACATCGGCCATCCCATGACCCACTCGACCATGATCAGAATTTCTGGTCGCGGATGCTACAGTACCTCTCACTACCATAAATTGGGCTTGCAGTCTCTTGCTCTTCCTCTTCTTCTTCCTCTTCCTCAAAGACTTGCTTCGGGTCAAAGTCGAATGTTCCTCTCTTGGAAATGGACTCAAGAGGAGGGTTCACTGCTCGATTGTAGAGATGCTCATAGGCTGGGACAAAGTCAATGTTGGAGGTGTCTTGGAATGAGGTGGCTTGTGGGCATGGAAGACAAATCTTTGCCTCGGTCTTCATGTCAACCGCGAACTTATAGGCAAATCTGCAGCCTAACCTTTCCGAGAGGAACACAGTCCTACCAAGCTAGAAGATATCCATCCACTCATGCTTAATACCATCTGTTCCCAATCGATGTCCACAAGCCTCGAGAATCGGGGTTATGATCCCGACAATGCTAAGCTTGGTACTCATATCCTTCATGTTAGCTACCCAAACCTTGTAGGAAAGCAACTGCCTAACCAACAAATTGACCATACCAGTTCCCGTCCTATCTCCACGGACTCTTGTGCCTCTTTTTGTTTGAAAACCAAAGATCTTGGAAAGACCCACATCCAACAGCTCGAGCTCCTCTTGGCTCACTTTTCTGGTTTCCTTCCTTGCATAGAAAGTGTGAGCAAGGGCCTTGTGTGCATACCTCAACCCCGGATGCCTTATCAAGCTTCCCGTGCTTGCTCCAGCCTTGAACTTCCCAACTTCAATGGTTTTCCACAAACCCTTCAACTCAAACTCATCAATGGTGAGAATCTTTGTCCTCCTTGATCCCTCATTGAACCCAAAGATCTCATTCAACCGGCGGAAGGACATTGTGTAGATGGTCCTATGGATCTTGAACTTGATATAATCATGACCATCTCTCTCGGGTGACTTCTCTCCCTCATAGTAGAAGTGTGCTCCAAGGGAAGAGAAAAACTCACATGTTGCAACCTTGTGAGCGGGATAAGCCATTGTGACAAACTTTGCCAAAAATCAAAAGCCACAAAAAGGAAATAATGAAACAATACTCTAAAATGGAAATAATGAAACTAAGAACCCAAAAACTAATATGTATGCTTCAGCTCGTAAGGATGTCGCTACATCAGGTCGCCCCGGGTAAGAGAAAATTCGTCCTCGAATTTGAATCATCCTCATCAGAAACGTATGGAACCAAGTGTTTGACATTGAAGACATCAGAAGTATTCATGTGTGGAGGGAGACGCAGCCGATATGCGTTGTTGTTAATCTTTTCAAGTACTTCGAGGGGTCCAACCTTCTGCACCTTCAACTTGTTGTAAGAATGTGGAGGAAAACGGTCCTTGGTGAGGACAGCCCATACTTTATCGCCAACCTGAAATTGGATATCACGTCGTCGAGTATCAACGGCAGCCTTATACTTAATCGTCGATGCCTCCAAGTTCTTCTTGACCTGTTGATGAACAGTTGCGAATTCTTCTACAAAGTCACAGGCCCTTCCGTGAGAACGAGTTCTATCTAGAGCAATGTTTAAGTCAATGGGTCCACGTGGTATAAAACCATAAATGACGTGAAAAGGACTAAACCTGGTGCTACGATTGATTGCATGGTTGTGTGCAAATTCTGCCTGACAAAGAACTGAATCCCACGAACGGATGTTATCACCTACCAAGCAACGTAAAAGATCACCAAGCGCTCGGTTAGTAACCTCAGTTTGGTCATCAGATTGAGGATGATAGGCCGAGCTCATATCAAGAGTAGTACGAAGTAAACGCCACAAAGATCGCCAGAAATGACTTAAAAAGAGGGAATCCCTGTCAGAGACAATCGACAAAGGAAGACCATGAAGCTTGTAAATCTCGCGGAAGAACAAAGAGGCTACTTGAACTGCGTCCGTCGTCTTCTTACAAGGCACAAAGTGAACCATCTTGGAAAATCTGTCCACAATAACAAAGATTGAATCGTGTCCGTGTTGAGTACGAGGTAAACCCAAAACAAAGTCCATACTGATGTCAGTCCAAGGCTGAAAAGGGATTGGTAGGGGCATGTATAATCCATCGTTAGAAGCATGCCCTTTAGAAGCTTGACAAATCCCACAACGCAAAATAAAACGCTCCACATCACGTCGTAATGACGGCCAAAAATAAGAAGCAGTTACCAATTGTAATGTACGATCACGACCAATGTGTCCTTCATTATGGATCTCGTGAATCACTTGCAAACGAAGACTACAAGCTGGAATACAAAGGCGGTTTCCTCTGAACAGAAAACCATCGACAACAATGTAATCATCACCATGTCCAAGCTGACTATCAGTCCAAATTTTCCCAAAAATGGATCAACAGGATATAGATTAGGAAGAACCGCGAACCCAACCACAGAAATATGCATCAAAGCCAATAAAGAGTGACGACGGCTGAGAGCATCCATGACTTTGTTAAGCGTACCAGCTTTATGTTTGATTACAAACGTGAACTGTTGGAGGTAAGCAAACCACGAAGCATGACGAGAAGAAATCTTATCTTGAAAACCCATATGTTTAAGAGCATCATGGTCCGTATAGAGAACAAACTCACGATGAAAAAGATAATGTCTCCAATGCTTTATCGCTTGCACAACCGCGTATAAATCGACATCATAAGTGCTATACCTTGCACGAGAACCAGAGATTTTCTCACTGAAGAAAGCCACCGGTTTATTTGATTGACTTAGAACAGCTCTGATCCCCGACTTAGATGCGTCGCTGTGGAGTTCAAACGCAAGATCAAAGTTTGGAATGGTCAGCACCAGAGCAGTAGTGAGCTTAGTTTTTATGACTTGAAACGCGTCTTCTGCCGCTTCAGTCCAAGTGAATGACGATGCCTTAATGCAATCAGTAATAGGAGCCATAATACTACTAAAATGATGCACAAACCGGCGATAGAAAGATGCGAGACCATGAAAACTGCGAATTTCTATCACTGTCCGTGGGGTAGGCCAAGAACGAATAGCATCAACTTTTGATGGATCAACCGCAAGCCCCTGTTGTGACACAATATAACCGAGGAACAAAACCTGAGAAACACCAAATGCACATTTCTTAGCGGCTCCAAACAACTTTTCTCGCCTTAACACATTGATATGGGTCAAATTTACCCTAAGTAACTCTCTCAAATTAAGAGATCAGTTGTAGTACTTAGGGATCGAATCCACAGAGAAGGGATAGTCACACAACGAACTTCTAATTTCGAATTAAGCTAAGTAGAAAGATGGAATTTAAAACACAGAAAGCAATTAAAAACGGTGTAAGTTCAGGAGACGAAACGCTAGGTTCAGGGAAATTCTCAGGTGATCTAAATTGCAGGTCTAGACAGAATGTTAGGAATTATGAAGAACTGTTCTAGAACTCGAAACACTAATGTAAAATCAACCAACTCTCGCTGCGAAGATTATCTATGTCTAAACCCTAGAATTCCAAATCTCTTTGCAAATCCTATCGATTCAAACAAGCATTAAAGTTCAGGTTCAATTGTTCACAAAACCCTAAACCAAATCTCTTTGCGAATAGGTATTTTGCTCATCTAACATTAGTTCAGGCAATCAATAATACTCTCGCATCTATTAATTAACCTAAGATCAGATTCTAGGTCGCGAAGCTAGAATAAGCATTAAACACAAATCCAGATGAAGAACTCTAATGATTTTATCCTAACAATTTAATTCGACCTAACAATTCATTAATCACCTTTGAAAAACCCTAAACCTAACAAGCAAACTACTCAGACATGATCAATGAAACAGAAATCATAACTTGAATAGAAAGCATAAAAGAAATCAATAGAATAAATAAAGGGAGTTCCAAATTTGCTCTAAGGAGACAAATTCTTCTCTCCAAAAACCTAAACTTCTATGATTCTTAAAGTATGAGATTATGCCTAAACAATGGCTGAAAAACTATATTTATAGGCCTAGGTACGAGTCTTCAATTCCTTTTAAGATTAGGAAAAGTCTTGGAGATTTCCTTTTCTTCAAAAACTGGAAACTTCTCGATTCTGGAAATTGGAAAACCTGGTGTCGATCGACACTACATGGTGTCGATCGACACCTTGCGTGTAATTCCAGTCTTGACTTCATCACTTCGTGACTTCATTCCATTAAGCTCCAAAATGCATCCAAATCTCCAATTTATCTTCAATTGTACCTGAACCTGCAAAGACTCTATATAGACTCGAAAATAGCCAAAAGACTCTATAAAAACACTTATATCATGGTCTAAAAATGGGTAAAAACCATGATATATCAACTCCCCCAGACTTAGCCTTTGCTTGCCCTCAAGCAAAACAGAAACTTAGAATGAAGTAGAAGTTTGAAAACAGGAACTTTCGAGTACTTCTTCAAAACGCCACATTGATTAACACTTCTTGAATCCACATGATATAGAGCCAACCTTAGGAAATGTTCAGTGTACTTACCACAAGCTTAGCAATCTCCCAGTTTGAATTCAGATCCTTTCCTTGGTAAAAGTTTCGAACTCTAACAGTGGTAATGCCACAGAACTTTACAGATTCTTTGTCCTTCCTTAGTGCCTGAACAAGACATTCTCATGCAGCTCCCTTATTCTCTCTTCCCTTAGTCAACTTCTGCCCATTTTCAGGGTGTTCTAAGATCTTTTCGTTGACTATTCTTATTCTTTTGGGATCTCTGGAAATAGTGCTACTCTCTACTTGTGTTCTTTGTGAGGAGACGTGTTCAAGGGCATCACTAATATTGTTCCTTGTGAGGAGACAGGCTCATGACAAAGGCACTATTCCCAGACTTAGACTCTTTTTCTTTCTTTTCTCAAGGGAAGATCAAGGAGAGACTGCAATTGTCTATCTGTTCAGATTGAAAGAGGAATCAAGTTCTCCGCATACCTAGTTCTTATAAGGGGATCTGAACTCGCCCTGTTAGACTGATTCCACTTGCAGCTTTCTACTTAGTAAGTCCTGCAATCAACTCTCTTAACAACGGTTCTTCAAGTGTCAACTTCCTGTGGTTAGTTTCTAGAAAAACCGAAAATTCCAACAGATTTTGACTCAATAAAATAATTTTTGAAAACTTTTGACTCAAGACTCTCAAAACAAAACACAAAGTCAGTAATCACCTCCCCCAGACTTAAACAACACTGTCCCCAGTGTTATCAAGCCCGAAGTTAGCTAAAAGAAGGATTAGAAACAACATAAAAGACCAGATAGAAGACCTACCTTTGTCTGCGCGTGGTGTCGATCGACACTATTGGTGTCGATCGACACTGGCCTTTGTTGAGCCCAATGTCTCCTTTTTCAACTGACTAAAACTAGGACTTAGTAAAACCAAAACAAAATAAAAAGAAAAACGTACCTAACAGTGGGTTGCCTCCCACTCAGCGCTCGTTTTCAGTCATTAGCTTGACTGTGTCGGGGTTCAGACGTCTGGTGGATCAGAGGGTGGCATTGAATGCTTCCTAGACGAATGTCTTCTCATCCATGGTGGTGTATAAGCATTAGGTGCATGAGAGCGATCAAGGTAATGAGGAACAGCAGCAGGGTGGGACTTGAGTTCGGGTGGGACACTTTGTTTTCCGGCAGAAACATCAAAAGCAATACCAAGCCCTCTACGAAAATCTTGTGGCTTGCCTAAGTGTGAAACATCTTTTGAACCTTTAAAGTACTTATTGAGAGGATCAGGAGGTTTGGAATTCATTCCAGGAAATGCATACCTTTGCTTTCTTCGAGGTTTATGGGCAGAAGGATGTGGAGTAGTCTGTTTGACAGCACATGATGGATTTGCAGCATCGGAAACAGCTTCTGTTATGACCCGCGAAGGGTGTCGATCGACACCGACTTTGTAGCTCGAATCTCTGCACTTTTGTTGCAGTTCTGCTCCGCAATCCTTGTCTCCATGATGAAAACGTCTTCCTCCATCAACTTAGCACTGATTAGACTTTCACTTTCGCTCAATGTCCTGAAGGTATGATTGTTTCCACTCTAATATTCAAGCTCCACAACTTCTTTAGAATTCTCAGCCAATGCCGCTTGAATAACCAGCTTGTCCTCTTGATTTTCAGTATCAAGCTCCTTGACATACCCAGCAGTAATGTCATCTGGACTTTCCATGATTGGACCTTCATCTGTGGACATCTCTACTGAAAAAGCTTGACCATCAATGGTGGATGGTCCTCTTAATTTGTCCATGTCAAAGTTCATGACAACTTCACCCAAATCAAGCTCCATTTTCCCTCTTCTCACATCAATGATGGCACCAGCTGAAGCCAAAAATGATCTTTCCAGAATAAGAGGGTCGGCAGGCTCTTCATCGTACTTCAAAACCACAAAATCTGTAGGAATCATGCAGCCTTCAATCTTCAGGGGAACATCTTCTAGAACACCTTCTGGGATTCTCTTTGATCGATCAGCTAGGACAAGGGAGATTCTGGTTGGCGTGAAAACAGTCATTCCAAGTCGAACAGCAACTGAGTATGGTATCAAGTTGATGCTTACCTAGATCGCAGAGAGAGCGAGGAAACCTTCCTGTTGAGATTGAGAAATCTAGCACAAAGTTCCCTGGATCTGGTAACTTCTCTGGAATTCTTTTTTGAATCACAGCACTGACTTGTTCAGAAACCCACACCTTCTTCTTCTTCCTTGGAACTATGTTCAAGAGAATTGCAGTCACTTCTCTGGTAAGCAATGCTCCTTCCTCAGGACTAATGCCATTGACAACCATTCTCTTGACATATCTTCTTAATGCAGGTGAAAGTCTGACTGCATCAACTAGGGGTAACTCAATCATCAGCTTATCCATCATCTCCTTGCATCTGGCTTCTTCTCTCTCCTGTTTAGATTTTCTGGGAGGCAGGGGGTAGGGTATCTTAGGCTTGTACACTTTTTCCTCTTGAGATGGTAAAGCTGCAGCTCGATCCAGCGATGTCTGTATAGGGTGTCGATCGACACCAGCCTTGTGTCGATCGACACACGGGCTCGAGCTCTTGATTTCGCGATGTTCTTCGGGTGTCGATCGACACTCTCCTGTGTCGATCGACACTGGATCTGCAGGGGCGTCCGGAGCTTCTTTTTCAATTTCCTCCAACTCCACAAGGTCTTCAGCACTTAGATTCTCCTTCTCCTCTGGTTCCATCTTGCTTCTGCTCCTTGTCGTGATTGCATTCACATGGCGTCTGGGATTTGTATCAGTCTTCCCAGGAAGAAATCCTTCTTGCCTATGAACAGCTTCTGCGGTTTGAGCAACTTGAACATCCAATTTCTTGACATGGTTGTTCAGAGATTCGAATTTCCCATTCAAGTCTTGGTACATGGCGTCCATCTTTCCAGTCACATCTTGATATAATGTGTCAATCTTCCCATTAAAGGCCACTGTCATCTTCTGTTGCCCTTCTAGAAGCTGTTCTATCATAGATTCCATCTTGTTGTCTTGTGCAGGAGGCTTCTGGTAAGAAGAAGAACCATAGCTTCTCTGGAAGTTGTTGTTCTGAAAAGGCTTCTGGTAAGAAGAACCATAGCCTTGCTGATTGCTGAACCTTTGACCTTGAAATCCAGCACCATTGATGAAGTTAACCTCTTCTTGTTCTGGCTCAAAGGTCTCCACTTCTGCAGCAAACTGAACTTGCCTCTTTCCCACCAAGAGATTGTGTACGTTGTCCAGCTTCCTGTTGACTTCAGCGATATGGGCTCCTCCATTCACTCCAGCGTGTTGTCTTCTTTCGAAGTCTGCGTTCTTGGTGCTGTTACTAGAGGCCAAATTCTCTATAAGCTCTACCGCACCTTCTGGAAATCTTGTGTTGAAGTTGCCATTGCTCGCAGCATCTAGGGCCATCTGGTACCTCCAATCGATCCCTCGGTAAAAGATACCGATAAGCTGCGGCTCGCTGAATCCATGATGTGGACAGTCCCTCTGGTAAGATCTGAACCTCACCCAAGAAGCTTTGAATGCTTCAGTGGGTCCTTGAGAGAATGTAGTGATCTTCATCCTCAGCTCCTCGGATCTCGCATCATCAAAGAAATTGCAAAGGAATGCATTCTTTGTATCTTCCCATGTAGTCAAGGATCCTGGTGGCAGCTGCTTCAGCCAGTATGATGCATCTCCAGCAAGCGAGTAAGGGAAAAGCTTGCAGAAGAGATAATCATATGTAACTCCATTAGCCTTGATGCTTGAGGCTAAGTCCTCGAATCTCTCAACGTGGTCCATAGGGTGCTCATTAGGAAGACCATGGAAGGGATGCTGAGCCACTAAAGTGTAGTAAGCAGGCTTCAGCTCGAAGTCATTCCTCTGAAATGCAGGAGGACGGATCGCAGCTCTATTAGCATAGAACTGGTCTGGGCGGTTGTACTCGCCAAGTGTTCTTCCACGTCCAGCTTCTGCACCGGCGATTTGTATCGCCGGTTCGACTATGACGGCGCCAGCCTCATCAAGTCTATGTCCTTGGGCGTTCCTTCTGTTGCCCTGTAGGTCGACAAAGTCGCCAGCCTCGTTGCGCATTAGGATCAGTGGTTCTGCCATCTCAGTCTGCGTCTGGTGTCGATCGATACAAGCGGTGTCGGTCGACACTAAGGTATGGTGTCGATCGATGCTCTCTGTGTCGATCGACGCTCGAGCAGATGCTCGGTTTGTGCGTTCGAGATGACCGAGCTCCTGGTTCAATGGGACTAGTTCCTCTTCCTTGTTGCTTCTGGTACTGGGCATGCACCTGAAACCAAAGATGAGAAACTAAATCAGTAACAAAAACAAAAATAAAAACCTAGACAAAATCCTAATACTAGAAATCTGTAGGCAACTAATCTCCTTCCCCGGCAACGGCGCCAAAATTTGATATGGGTCAAATTTACCCTAAGCAACTCTCTCAAATTAAGAGATCAGTTGTAGTACTTAGGGATCGAATCCACAGAGAAGGGATAGTCACACAGCAGTTTTCTAAATTCGAATTAAGCTAAGTAAAAATATGAAACTAAAGACAGAAAGCAATTAAACGATTTAGTAAATTCAGGAGACGAAACGCTAGGTTCAGGGAAATTCTCAGGTGATCTAAATTCTAGGTCTAGGCGAATGTTAGGAATTATTAAGCACTGTTCTTGAACTTGAAACACTAATGTAAAATCAACCAACTCTCGCTGCGAAGATTATCTATGCCTAAATTCCAGAAAACCAAATCTCTTTGCGAATTCAAACAATTCAGACAAGCATTAATATCAGGTTCAATTGTTCACAAAATCCTAAACCAAATCTCTTTGCGAATAGGTATTTTGCTCATCTAACATTAGTTCAGGCAATCAATAATACTCTCGCATCTATTAATTAACCTAAGATCAGATTCTAGGTCGCGAAGCTAGAATAAGCATTAAACACAAATCCAGATGAAGAACTCTAATGATTTTATCCTAACAATTTAATTCGACCTAACAATTCATTAATCACCTTTGAAAAACCCTAAACCTAACAAGCAAACTACTCAGACATGATCAATGAAACAGAAATCATAACTTGAATAGAAAGCATAAAAGAAATCAATAGAATAAATAAAGGGAGTTCCAAATTTGCTCTAAGGAGACAAATTCTTCTCTCCAAAAACCTAAACTTCTATGATTCTTAAAGTATGAGATTCTGCCTAAACAATGGCTGAAAAACTATATTTATAGGCCTAGGTACGAGTCTTCAATTCCTTTTAAGATTAGGAAAAGTCTTGGAGATTTCCTTTTCTTCAAAAACTGGAAACTTCTCGATTCTGGAAATTGGAAAACCTGGTGTCGATCGACACTACATGGTGTCGATCGACACCTTGCGTGTAATTCCAGTCTTGACTTCATCACTTCGTGACTTCATTCCATTAAGCTCCAAAATGTATCCAAATCTCCAATTTGTCTCCAATTGTACCTCAATCTGTAAAGACTCTATATAGACTCGAAAATAGTCAAAAGACTCTATAAAAATACTTATATCATGGTCTAAAAATGGGTAAAAACCATGATATATCACACATACAACACATCACGCAAGTGTTCCAAATGATCTGAAAGAGACGAGCTAAAAATCAATATATCATCAAAATAAACCACTACACATCGTCCAATAAAAGGCCTCAGTGCTTGATTCATAACATGCATAAATGTTCTTGGCGCGTTGGACAATCCAAAGGGCATTACAAGCCACTTAAATAAGCCTTCACGTGTTTTAAAAGCTGTCTTCCATTCATCTCCCGGTCTGATGCGAATCTGGTGGTAGCCGCTTTTAAGATCAAGCTTCGTGAAAATCGTTGCCGAGCCAATCTGATCAAGGAGATCATCCAAACGTGGAATCGAAAATCTGTATCTCACCGTAATCTTGTTAATAGCGCGACTATCTACGCACATACGCCAAGTACCGTCTTTCTTGGGGATGAGAAGAGCGGGTACTGCACAAGGGCTAAGGCTCTCTCTCAAGTAACCTTTAGACAATAAATCCTCAACCTGACGGCGTAATTCGTCGTGTTCTTGAGGAGACATACGATAATGCGGCCTATTAGGTAATTGATATGTCTATATTTTGCATCATATTCTCCTCCATTTAGTGAAAGTTTTTCATCATTTAGGAGTCTAATTAAGCATCATTGTGTTGCATTTTGATCATTTAGAGTTCTAAGGTGTCCTTGCATAGTCTTTGCATATTTGTCGCATTTGAAGCATTTCTCAGGTATTTTGGAGGCTAGAAGGACTAAGTGGAGTTTGGCGGATGAGCTGGAATCAAGGAGGAGCTGAAAGAATGGAAGCAGGAATCGTCTGGCTTCACATCGGTTTGTAACCCATCGGACAACAAACCGATGTGAAGCATGCGGAGTTCGCCATCGACCAGACGCTATCGGACAGACAGACCGATGCACAGCCACTCGAGCTTTGGCGTTTTTATAAGGCTCGCATCGGATAGGAGCACATCGGACAACAGTCTGATGCAAAGCACGCGGAATTTCCCATCGGCCAGCCCCCATCGGTCAGACAAACCGATGCACGACGACTCGAACTTTGGCGTCTCGCATAAGTTCGCATCGGTTAGGAGTGCATCGGACAACAGTCCGATGCGAACACTTAACCGAGCCAAAAACCGGGTCAACACCCGGTTTGTTCCGGGT
The DNA here is from genome assembly GCA_020283515.1 of Alliaria petiolata. Lineage (NCBI taxonomy): Eukaryota > Viridiplantae > Streptophyta > Magnoliopsida > Brassicales > Brassicaceae > Alliaria > Alliaria petiolata. The sequence goes on along the minus strand of JAHZTW010000004.1, from coordinate 21,344,911 downwards.
TGACCCGGTTCGATCACTATTCACTATAAATACTTTTTAGACCTAATTTTTATCCCAACTTTGATTCTCCTTGTTCTAAGCTTAAAAGTTTTGCCACTTTGAGGAAAAACCTTGTTTATGCTTGGATCTTTAAGTTTAATGCAATATCTTTCTTAGATTTATTGTTTATACTCCTCTAATCATGTTTAACCTTTCTCTAATCTTTGATTTGATGGGTTTAACTATGATTAGTGAGTAGTTCTTTAGGAACTTGGGGATGGGTTAGATTTAGGGTTTTATAACTGTTCAATCTTGCAATCTAGGATAGATTCTTTCATCTCTCTTCTTATTAAGTAGTTCCTAATGCCAAATAGCTAATCTTTGCTATTTTGGATCATAGGCATTTCATACACCCACCAAGTGTTTGATGAAATGCTTGAACCAACTTAATAAGAGATTTACATTCCTAGCCTAAGATATTAGTTGCCTAGGGTGTTTATCATGCCATTTAGACTTGTAGTTAATGCTTGCTAATCATTTTAATGCTAAAACATCATTAGTTCATTAGGGTGATTAGTGAAGGGATTAGTGCCACACATCATGGATTAGTCTTTATTAAGTGTTCTAGGCATAGAGAAGGCTTGATTAGTTGCTTAAATGATTGCAAGGTTGTCCATTTGATTGCCCAAATCAATGATTCCATCCCTAGGTTTCGTTTTAGTTAATTTGATAATCTTGCTTAGTAGTTAATTTCTTGTTTAGTGCTTCATTAGTGGTAATTAAGGCTTAGCTTCATATTATTGCTCTTGTAGTGTCTCTTTTAGTTTGTGTTTTGTTTTTAATTGTTGCTTGTTACTTGAATTTGCCAATTTAGCTTAGCTTAAACCAAACTTTGTATTCTTATTGAATCATCTCCCAAAATGGATTGATATCTCAAGTATTGCAATGATATGAGCAATTGAGAAATTGCTTGCAAGAGATAAAAACTCTTGTTTCAATTTGGCGCCGTTGCCATATTGGGATTGTTTGATCATTAAGATTTGAGTTTAGTTTGAGACTAAGTAATCCTTTTGTGTTTATTGACCATCTCATTTTCTAGATTTCAGTTTGCCCTTGAATGCATTTGAGATCACAAGGAGACAACAACTTCCAAGGCTTTCAAGAGATTGATCAGTTGGAAAGGGTTGCTAGGATTGCAAGAAGGGAAGCTGCAAGGTTAGAGAGGTTGAGGATGGAAGAACAACAAGGAGAACAACATCCTCCACCAATGGCGCGTGCAAACCCTCCTCATAATGGAAATGAGCAAGCACCAAGGGGCAATGGAAACCCCTTGCATGCGCCTAGACAAGGGAGGACTATTGGGGCTGGAGATGCTCCAAATATTCATCAAAATAGATATGGTATTCAACCTCCACCAGTTCACAACAACACCTTTGAGGTCAAGCCAGCTTTCATCTCCATGGTTCAACAAGACAAGTTCCATGGTTTGCCAATGGAGGATCCACTTCATCACTTGGATAATTTTGATAGAGTTTGTGGGTTGTTCAAGATGAATAGTGTGAGTGAGGATGCTTTCAAGCTAAGACTTTTTCCCTTCTCTCTTGGGGATAGAGCAAGGCAATAGGAGAAAAACTTGCCTCAAGGAACAATCACCTCTTGGGATGAATGCAAGAAGGCATTCCTATCTAAGTTCTTCTCCAACTCAAGGACCACCAAGTTGAGGAATGAAATCTCTAGCTTCACTCAAAAGAACAATGAGTCTTTCAATGATGCATGGGAAAGGTTCAAAGGCTATACAATGCAATGTCCTCATCATGGCTTCACACAAGAGTCTCTACTAAGCACCATCTATAGAGCGGTTTTTCCAAAGATTAGAATGCTTCTTGATACAGCAAGTAATGGAAACTTCTTAGGAAAAGAAGTAGAAGATGGTTTGGAGCTTGTAGAAAATCTTGCCTTGAGTGATGGTAATTACAATGAAGACTATGATAGAGCTCCAAGGGGAGGTGAATATGACTCTCGCAAGAAAGAAATGAAGTCTCTACATGACAAGATGGACAAGCTCATGTCCTCCAACCAAAGGCATGTACATTTTGTTGAAGAGAATCTAGAGGATTGTGATGATCAAGTTGAGTACCAAGAGGGTCAAGAGGTGGTAAATTTCGTGGGTGGCCAAGGTGGCTACAACAATTACTCCAACAACAACTATAAGGGGAATAACAACCTCTCTTATAGAAGTACTAATGTAGCCAATCCCGGAGACCAAGTTTACCCTCCACAAGCTATGCAAGAAAAGCCTTTTGTGCCCTACAACAATCAGCAAAAAGGTTATGCACCAAGGTCTAACTACCAAGGAGGAAACCAAGGCAACTTTGGTGGGCAAAAGTATAACCAAGGCAATGCTCCACCGGGTTTTACTCAAACTTCACAAGGTCCTCCACAAGACAATGTTCAGCTTATGCTTCAACAAATACTTCAAGGTCAAGCCAATAATGATGCTAATATGGGAAAAAAGATTGCTGAAATTAACACAAGGATGGATTCTTCACTTAATGAACTTGCTACTCAAATAGGATTGTGTGAAGGCAAGGCTTCTAGCTCAAATTCTCAAGGTACTCTACCGGGAAAGTGTGAGGCAAACCCCAAGGAATACATCAATGTTATTACTTTGAGAAGTGGAAAGGAGTTGCCTCCAAGGACAAGTCCTTTGATCAATGAGGACATTGAAATTCAAGATGGGGAGGATAGCTTTGAAAAAGCTCAAGATGTTATAACTTTTGATGATGTGTATATTGCCAAGAGAAGCAAGGAAGTGGTAAAGGAGAAGCCAAAAGAGGATGTTCACCAAAAGGAGCCAACCTTCATTCCTCCACCCTACAAGCCTAAACTTCCTTTTCCCGGGAGGTTTAAGAAGCAATTGGTGGAGAAATACAAGGCTATGTTTGACAAGCAAATCAAAGACATTGAGCTCAAGATGCCCTTGGTGGATGCCTTCATGATGATTCCTCAATATGCTAAGTTTTTGAAAGATGTTGTGGCACATAGAGCTAGGGATGTCCAAGGAGTTATGCAACTTTCTCAAGAGTGTAGTGCAATAATTCAAAGCAATGTGATACCAAAGAATCTTGGAGACCCCGGTTCTTTCACTATACCATGCGCCCAAGGTCCTCTTGGGTTTGAAAATTGCTTGTGTGATCTTGGAGATAGCATCAACCTTATGCCCTACTCCATAGCCAAGAAGCTTGGTTTCACCAAGTACAAGGAGTGTGGAATCTCTCTAATACTTGCGGATAGGAGTGTGAGGATGCCTATTGGAGTTCTTGAGGATTTGCCTCTCAAGGTTAGCAACTTCATCATTCCCACGGATTTCATGGTGCTTAAGATGGATGAGGAGCCAAAGGATCCTTTGATTTTGGGAAGACCTTTCCTAGCTACAGCTGGTGCTATCATTGATGTGAAGCATGGGAAGATTAGTTTGCATCTTGGAGAAGGGGTTGAGTTGAAGTTTGACATAAAGGAGACCTTGAGGAAGCCAACCATTGATGGTCAAGCCTTCTACATAGAAACCATGGATGAGTTGGCCGATGAGTTGCTAGAAGAGCTAGCTCAAGATGACCATCTTAGCGTGGCTTTAACTAAACCACATGGAGAGAATGGCTACTTGGATGAGGAAACACAAGCATACATGCTCATGCTTGATTCACGCAAGGCACTAGGTGGGGAGGAAAGCTTTACAAGGTTGGTAGCTTCATGTGAGGTTGAAGTGGAATTTGACCAAGACAAGGGGTCCATGAGGGTTGAGGTTTCAAGTCAAGGACAAGAGGAAAGGCTAGAGGAGCTTGAGGAGGGCGAATTAGCCAAAGACCTTGATGAGGATTGGAGTGAACTCAAAGCTCCAATGGTGGAACTCAAGCCATTTCCCATTTGACTAAGGTATGCTTTCTTAGGCCCTAACTCTACTTACCCCGTAATTGTTAATGATTGCTTGAGTGATGATGAGCTTAACTCTCTCCTTAATGAGTTGAGAAAGTATAGGAGAGTTATTGGTTACTCTTTGTGTGATATCAAGGGCATATCTCCTATGCTTTGTACTCATAGGATTCACCTTGAAAATGAAAACACTTCCTCAATTGAACATCAAAGAAGATTAAACCCAAACCTTAAGGAAGTGGTGAAGAAGGAAATCTTGAAACTTTTGGAAGCTAATGTAATTTACCCTATTAGTGACAGCACTTGGGTTTCTCCCGTGCATGTTGTCCCTAAGAAAGGTGGAATCACTGTGATTAAGAATGAAAAAGATGAGTTAATACCAACTAGAACCATCACTGGCCATAGGATGTGTATTGATTACCGAAAACTTAATGCTTCTACTAGGAAAGATCATTTCCCTCTTCCTTTTATTGACCAAATGCTTGAGAGATTGGCTAACCATCCCTTCTATTGTTTCCTTGATGGGTATAGTGGGTTCTTCCAAATACCCATTCACCCAAATGATCAAGAGAAGACCACTTTCACATGCCCTTATGGTACCTTTGCATATCGAAGGATGCCATTCGGGTTATGTAATGCTCCAGCTACCTTTCAAAGGTGCATGATGAGTATCTTCTCCGATCTTATTGAGGAAATGGTAGAAGTGTTTATGGATGACTTTTCTGTGTATGGTGTCTCTTTTTCTGCATGTCTCTCTAATCTTTGCAGGGTTTTACAAAGATGTGAAGAGTCTCACTTGGTGCTTAATTGGGAAAAGTGTCACTTCATGGTCAATCAAGGGATTGTGTTGGGTCATAAGATTTTTGAAGATGGTATAGAAGTGGACAAGGCCAAGATAGATGTCATGATCAACTTGGCGCCACCATCAAATGTTAAAGGCATAAGGAGTTTTCTTGGGCATGCTGGGTTTTATAGGAGGTTCATAAAGGACTTCTCAAAGATTGCTAGGCCTTTGACAAGACTCCTTTGCAAGGAAGTGGAGTTTCAGTTTGATGAAGAGTGCTTGCAAGCCTTTGAGACAATCAAGAAAGCACTTGTGAGTGCCCCTATTGTGCAAGCACCGGATTCGAGTCTACCATTTGAGATCATCGCTGATGCTAGTGACTATGCTGTGGGAGCTGTTCTTGGGCAAAGGAAAGACAAGAAACTTCATGTGATCTATTATGCAAGTAGGACACTTGATGAGGCTCAAACCAAGTATGCTACGACAGAAAAAGACTTCTTGGCTGTGATGTTTGCTTTTGAGAAGTTTAGATATTATTTGGTTGGATCAAAGGTGATAGTGTACACGGATCATGCTGCATTGCGCCACATCTATGCTAAGAAGGAGACCAAGCCAAGGCTTCTTAGATGGATCTTGCTTCTTCAAGAGTTTGACATGGAGATAGTTGACAAGAAAGGTGTGGAGAATGGTGTAGCTGATAATTTGTCAAGGATGAGGATTGAAGATGCTTTACCACTCAATGATTCACTCCCGGAAGAGCAATTGATGATGATCAAGAGTGTTGCTAGTGCACATGGAGTTGGAAAGATGCTTCATGAGATTCAAGGCATGGAAGCAAGGAGTGAGCCTTGGTATGCTGATTTTGTTAACTACTTGGTATGCAAAGAAGAACCAACACATCTCAACAATTATCACAAGAAGAAGTTTATGAGAGATGTGTCACACTTCTATTGGGATGAGCCTTACCTCTACAAGAGATGTGCTGATGGGATTTATAGGAGATGCTTGGCACAAGAAGAGGTTGAGAGTGTGATTTTTCATTGCCATGGGTCATTTCGCCACTTTCAAGACAGCTACAAAGGTGCTTCAAAGTGGGTTTTGGTGGCCTACTTTGTTCAAGGATACTCATGAGTTCATCAAGAGATGTGAGCCTTGTCAAAGGAAGGGGAACATAAGCAAGAGAGATGAGATGCCCCAAAACCCAATCTTGGAAGTAGAGTTGTTTGATGGTTGGGGCATAGACTTCATGGGACCTTTCCCATCTTCTTATGGAAACCAATACATCTTAGTAGCTGTTGATTATGTCTCCAAGTGGGTGGAAGACATAGCAAGCCCTACCAATGACTCTAAGGTCGTGGTCAAGTTGTTCAAGAGTATAATCTTCTGAAGGTTTGGTGTGCCAAAGGTTGTGATTAGTGATGGAGGAAGCCACTTCATCAACAAGGTCTTCGAAGGGTTGTTGAGCAAGCATGGTGTCAAGCATAAGGTAGCCACCCCTTACCACCCTCAAACTAGTGGTCAAGTGGAAGTCTCAAACCGTGAGATCAAGGCTATCCTAGAGAAAATTGTGGATCTAACAAGGAAGAATTAGTCAATCAAGCTTGATGATGCTTTGTGGGCTTATAGAACAGCTTTCAAGACACCAATTGGAAGGTCTCCTTTCAACCTTGTGTATGGAAAAGCTTGTCATCTACCAGTAGAGATTGAACACAAAGCTTTGTGAGCTGTGAAGCTTTTCAACTACAACATAAAAACAGCCCAAGAAAAGAGATTGATTCAACTCCAAGAGCTTGAGGAGATTAGGCTTGAGTCTTATGAAAGCTCAAGGATCTACAAGGAGAGGACCAAGGCTTTTCATGACAAGAGGATTGTGAAGAAGGAGCTAAGTGTTGGAGACAAAGTTCTTCTCTACAATTCAAGATTGAAGTTGTTCCCGGGTAAGCTCAAGTCAAGGTGGGGAGGCCCTTTTGAGATTCAAGAAGTGTTGCCTTATGGAGCCATCACCTTGATTGGAAAGAATGGGGAGAGTTTCACAGTCAATGGTCATAGGGTCAAGCCATACTTGGTGAATGAGTCTAAGGAAGAGGCAAGCTCATGCCTTCTTCAAAACCCCACTCATGCCTAAGGGTTTGAAAAGTCAAGCTAAGAGACTACAAGCGCACTTGGGAGGCATTCCCATGGTATCCTTGTATATAATTGCATTTTTTTTTTTAGTTTCAATAATCTGTGTTTAAGTGTTTGTGATCATCAGGTTTGAGCAAGAGAAGCAAGAGATAAAGGAAAAAGGGCTGTGAAAATCAGTTTAGGTCGCATCGGAATGTTGCACATCGGGCAACAAACCGATGCGAACCTCCTCGAATGCACTTCAAGGTCGGCATCGGACAGACGGCATTGGACAACAGTCCAATGCAACTCGCCCTGGAACTCACTTCACGCGCATCGGTTAAGAGCCCATCGGACAACAGTCCGATGCAAGCCTTTCCGTTCTTCACTTCCCGCGCATCGGTTAAGAGCCCATCGGACAACAAACCGATGTCGGCCCAAACAGGTAAGTCAACCCTTCCTTTTTCTGGCTTTGACCGGTCCAATTCGAGTAAACCAGCTTTTCCTAAACCGATTTTTACAGAATTTTGTCTGGTTTACTCCCTTCTTCTTCCCCAAAACTCATTTCTTCTTCCCCACAACTCACTTTCACGTTTTTTGGCAAAAGCTCTCTCAATTTTCATCAATTTTTTTTTGGTGATTCAAAAAAACCATTTGTTCAAATTCTTCTTGTCTAACAAGTTCTAATCCAATTTCGAGCTCTCTCTCTCTGCACCAACAAGGTATTCTCCTTATTTCTCTCCATCTCCATGATTTTCCCTTTTTGTGGAACTTGAGGTAAAAGCTCAATAAGAGTCGAATTTGGTGGCTTAAGGCTTGGGTTATACTTGGGAATGGTTCATATGTTGATTTTGTGGGCTAATTCATTGTAGGAATGGTGAAATTTTGAAATTTTAGCAATTAGGGTTCATGAGTTCTAAAAGGTGCGAAAATGCCAATTAGTCTTGTGATTCTTGTTAGAATTTGGGGCTTTCACTTGCAACCACTTGCATTCATCATGTATAATGCCTAGCACTTGTTAGCCAACAATTTTTGAGAAGTTGAAATTTTGAGTTCTTTGGAAAAAAATTTCTAAGTGTTGGAATTGCTTAAGTTTGGCCAATGCTTGTTTTGCTCATAAGTTTCCCCTATTGTTGATAGTTATGCTGAGACTATAATGTGCTAACACTTGCTCAAGGGTATCTATTTTATAGGTACCGATATGGGAAAGATTAGAAGTGCAAGTGATAGGGAAGCAAAAGGCAAAGGGAAACAAGAGATGGTACGCGGTAGTGGAAGTGGAAGTGCGAAAGAAACTCCCGGTAAAGAACCCACAGCCAATGAAATCTACAAAGCTCTTATGGCCATGGAGCACCAAGGGACAAGGTACCCGCACATGAAGACACTCCGGGAGCTCGGGATATTTGAGGATGTGTTAGCTCTCTTCACCAACATGGGAATGAGACAATTCTTCCAAATGGCTCACCCCACCCACCAAGTCCCTCTTTGCCAATTCCTTTCCACATTGAAGGTGGAGTTCTATCCCCTTTGTGCTGAGCCGACCGAAGAGGAAGAAGCAGATGGGCATGGTTATATAAAATTCAAGGTGGGAAGGAAGAGCTACAGAATGTCCTTTAAAGAGCTTAGTGAAGTGTTTGCGTTCACCGAAGGATGGAAAAGAGGGAAGTTCTTGGAGTTCCCAAGAGGAGAACTTACAGCATTGTGGAGCTACATTGGAGTTGGCAAGTTCAAGCCTGGGATGAGCAAGGGTGGCGCCATTACTCATCCAGCAGTAAGATATGCACACAAGG
>JAHZTW010000004.1:21258741-21335245 GCA_020283515.1 Alliaria petiolata | reverse complement strand
GGGGGGGGGGGGGGGGGGGGGGGGGCGTCTTCCTCAAGAGCTGCACATGGAGATGCCAATGAAGGGTAAAACGTGGGAGAAAGCACTATGGAGCTTGATAGAAGACATTCATTCCATGTGCAAGAAACAAGTGCCTCTCATGAGGATCCACCAAGGTCCTCTTCTTATGAGACTCGCCGAAGGAAGAGGAGAGCGATGCGGTCACCAACTCCGGAATCCAGCAACATCTCCTACTCCATGGAGGAATCCTCCTCCTCCTCAGTCCAATTCTAGGTAACACTCCAAATCCCATTGTAAATATCATCTAGCTTTTATTGTTGCATATTGAAATCTTCTCCAAGCTTGGATTACACAAGAGACTGTGTAATTTAAGTTTGGGGGAGTATGGTGTATTTGATCTTGTGTTTTGTGATCTTATTTTTCTTTTTCATGCATTCTTGAGTCTCATGTATACATCTATGGCATAGAAAAAACAAAAAAAAATGGAAAAATTTCTAAAATTTCAAAAAAAAAATAGCATGTAGTTGCATTTGCATTTGTCACATAAGTAGGATTGAGTCTAGCTTTCATATAGGTTTGCATTCTTGCATAGGGGACAATGATGATTTTTCCTTGTAAAGTGTTTAGCTCATGAATTAGTTCAAGGCCCTAGTTAGTAGTTCTTTTATGCTTTGTGTGCAAATTTTGAAAGTTAAAGTTGAACCCTACTTGGACCTCACCAATTGCAATTCAAGTCTAAATTGAAGCAAGCTTTGAATAGAAACCAACTCTCTTGAACTTGAACCTAATTTGAACAAGTAATTATCATGGTTATGCATTGCTAGAGAACTTGTGGATACCATATATATATATATATATTTGGGTTATCTTCTTTCTTTTTACCACTCTTGTTAACCCAAATAGCCCACTCTCATCTTTAGAGCGGTTAAAATCGAACTCCCTAGCTAAGCTTTCTTTGAGACCTCTTCCCTATTGAGTGCATTAGGCCTTTTTCTTCTTGTGAACTTAGCAAAAAGTGTTGAGTTTAGAGCGACAATGATAGGCTTCCATGTAGCTAGCTCGAAACAATGAGCTAGGGTGTAGGTTAGGCTTCTTGGGGGGTGTTTTAGCTTGACAATGAGTTTGAAAGAAGTGAGTTTGGTGAAAAGTTTGGTGGTGAGAAAAGGGAAACGAAAATTTTGAGACAAGTGTTGGTAATATGTATTATGCTCTAAGTGGTTAAAACAAAGTCCTCTAGAATTGAAAAGTACAAGAGCCAAGAAAAAGAAAAAAATATGGCTAAGTAATAAAGAAAGAGGATAGCTAAATGAAAAGGAAAAGAGCTTGAAGTAAAAGTGTGCCAACACTTGTGGTTGTAGAAGAAGTTTTTCCTAAGTGTTTAAAAGAGAAAAGGAAAGGAAAAAGGTGTTTGAACTTCCTATGGGTTTGGCGAATTGCCTTGTAATGGGTAGCATAGGTTAAGCTTGGTGAGTGAGCTTAAAAAAAAATGAGAGTGAAGACATTTGTATTACAAAAGGGTAGATGGAAGTTTGTCCTTGTATGCATAGGTTGCTTTTTACTCTTAGCATTTTGCCAAAGTTCACTTGTTCATTGAGAGATCCCTTGCATTGGAACCCCATGAAGTTGAGATCATTTTTATCTCAAGACCTTACCCAAAAACCAAACAAGTTCGCTAGCATTGCATGATTCATGATCCATGGTTACCATTAATGAATGTTAAAGAGTTGGTGAAAATGAATGCTTGTGTAGGTTAAAACTTGGGTTCACTTGAATGAGTATGGGTATGGCTAGACCTTTTGGAGTAGAAATTTGCATAAAGAGCATCCTAGAACTACTAACTAGGATCATTGAATTGATTCATTTGCTTATCACCTTTGGATTTGAGTCCCCACTTTCAAACCTCTCTCCTTGGCTTGTGTTTCATTTGCTTGGGGATAAGCAAAAGGCAAGTTTGGGGGAGTTGATATGTCTATATTTTGCATCATATTCTTCTCCATTTAGTGTAAGTTTCTCATCATTTAGGAGCCTAATTAAGCATCATTGTGTTGTATTTTGATCATTTAGAGTTCTAAGGTGTCCTTGCATAGTCTTTGCATATTTGTTGCATTTGAAGCATTTCTCAGGTATTTTGGAGACTAGAAGGACTAAGTGGAGTTTGGTGGATGAGCTGGAATCAAGGAGGAGCTGAAAGAATGGAAGCAGGAATCGTCTGGCTTCACATCGGTTTGTAACCCATCGGACAACAAACCGATGTGAAGCATGCGGAGTTCGCCATCGACCAGACGCCATCGGACAGACAGACCGATGCACAGCCACTCGAGCTTTGGCGTTTTGATAAGGCTCGCATCGGATAGGAGCACATCGGACAACAGTCCGATGCAAAGCACGCGGAATTTCCCATCGGCCAGCCCCCATCGGTCAGACAAACCGATGCACGACGACTCGAACTTTGGCGTCTCGCATAAGTTCGCATCGGTTAGGAGTGCATCGGACAACAGTCCGATGCGAACACTTAACCGAGCCAAAAACCGGGTCAACACCCGGTTTGTTCCGGGTTGAACCAGTTCGATCACTATTCACTATAAATACTTTTTAGACCTAATTTTTATCCCAACTTTTATTCTCTTTGTTCTAAGCTTAAACTTTTAGCCACTTTGAGAGAAATCATTGTATTTTGCTTGGATCTTCTTGTTTAATGCAATATCTCTTCTAGATTTCTTCTAATCTTTCTCTAATCATGTTTAACCTTTCTCTAATCCTTGATTTGATGGGTTTAACTATGATTAGTGAGTAGTTCTTTAGGAACTTGGGGATGGGTTAGATTTAGGGTTTTCTAATGGTTCAATCTTGCAATCTAGGATAGATTCTTTCATCTCTCTTCTTATTAAGTAGTTCTTAATGCCAAATAGCTAATCTTTTGCTATTTGGATCATAAGCATTTCATAACCCACCAAGTGTTTGATGAAATGCTTGAACCAACTTAATAAGAGTTTACATTCCTAGCCTAAGATATTAGTTGCCTAGGGTGTTTATCATGCCATTTAGACTTGTAATTAATGCTTGCTAATCAATCTAATGCTAAAACATCATTAGTTCATTAGGGTGATTAGTGAAGGGATTAGTGCCACACATCATGGATTAATCTTTATTAAGTGTTCTAGGCATAGAGAAGGCTTGATTAGTTGCTTAAATGATTGCAAGGTTGTCCATTTGATTGCCCAAATCAATGATTCCATCCCTAGGTTTCGTTTTAGTTAATTTGATAATCTTGCTTAGTAGCTAATTTCTTGTTTAGTGCTTCATTAGTGGTAATTAAGGCTTAGCTTCATATTATTGCTCTTGTAGTGTCTCTTTTAGTTTGTGTTTTGTTTTTAATCATTGCTTGTTACTTGAATTTGCTAATTTAGCTTAGCTTAAACCAAACTTTGTATTCTTATTGAATCATCTCCCAAAATGGATTGATATCTCAAGTATTGCAATGATATGAGCAATTGAGAAATTGCTTGCAAGAGATAAAAACTCTTGTTTCAGTATTGCAGCATTAGGGGTCATATCAATGCAATGCTGAATATCTCTCAAAGGAGGAAGACCAAGCGGAAGTTCATCAGGGAAAACATCACTAAACTCAGCTACAATATCCTTAAAAGCTGGAGGAATATCGCACATGGATGGTGGTGAAGCCGGATTGAGGATAAGTGCCAAACCGCTATGTTCATGGACACATTCTTCAAGAAACTGCGACTGGTTAACAAACAACACAGGTTGTGGAAGGTTTGTTGGTGTCGGCAAAGGTGGAGGAGTCGTCTCCGAAGTTGCAGGCTGAGACGTCTCTTGTGATGGAATAAGAGAAATCCGTTTATCCTCGAAACTAAACGTATAAGTGTTAGCAAAACCATCATGAATGGTACGGCGATCATATTGCCATGGATGCCCTAGTAGAATGTGACACGCATCCATCGGAATGACATCACAACAAACCAAATCTTTGTAGTTGGAGCCAATAGAGAAAGGAACACGACACCGCCGCGCAATACGCAAATCAGTTTTAGTATTAAGCCAGGCAAGACGATACGGAGACGGATGCGGTTTGGTAAAAAAAGCCAATTTAGCGACTGCCTCTTCAGAGATAATGTTCGTGCAGCTTCCCGAATCAACAATAAGTCGACAAACTTTTCCGCGAATGGTACACGTGGTACGAAACAGATTGGTGCGTAACCACGATTCTTCTATGACTTGCGGCAAAAGACAATGTCTTCGAATAACCAAAGCTGTACCGATATCCCCTGTAACTTGTTCCTCTGTCTCAGTATGTGTTTGTGGTGCAAGCTCCTCATCAAACACCACTTCGTCTTCAGCAAACAATACACGTTTGGGGCAGGCAGATTGGTGATTACCCATTTCACCACAATTAAAACATTTAAATGTTAACGCTCGAGTAGGTTTGGATAAAACATTGACGCATGTACTGTCATGAGTATTCGGCAATGGAAGTTGCTCTGTTTTGATGTTGTTTCCCATCTCTCCTTGGGCAATAGTACGATAATGGGAACTCGAAGTAAACCATGAAGAAGATGACCCACACAGGTTTTGCTCAATGAGAACTGCTCGTTGATGGGCTTCAGAGATTGATGAAGGGTTGAAAAGCAAAAGCTGGTTTTGTATCTGTAATTTCAGCCCTCCAATAAACCTTGAAACAGAGTGCTCTTCTATTTCAAACAAGTTATTTCGAGCTAAAATAGAAAAAAAAATCAGACGTGTATTCATCAACGCTTTGATTGCCATGGCGCATATTCTGGAATTGTGTGTAGATTGTGCGTGCGTAGTTGTAAGGCAGGAAAGTACGACGCATATGCTTCTTTAATTTCTCCCACGAATCAACAGGTGCTTTACCGGAATGAACGCGTTGGACTTTGAGTTGTTGCCACCATGCCGAAGATCTGCCCTTGAACCGTGTTGCTACCAACGGAACATGTTTAGCATCAGGGACACTTTTGAATGTTAACAACTCCTCCGTCGTACTAATCCAGTCAAGAAACTCCTCGGGTTTCAAGCCGCCTGCAAACTCCAGAAGGTCAAGTCGAAAACCCGACTCCCATCGGTGATCATCACCTACCACTTGTCGATGTTGCTGGTTTCGCATAGCCAACGGATTGTTTCCCTCCCTGTCTGAATCTCCATCAACCTCTGGATTATTCTGATTAATTCGAGCTGGTTGAGCCTGCACGTTAGCCTGAAGAACCGTTCTCACGGCGGTTTCAACAGATTCTCGCAGCACTTGGCGCAACTCTTGTGAAAAAATCAGAAAAAACCTCACGAAGAGCAGTGTTTTGCTCATCGAAGTGTTGTTGAAGAACCTACTTAGGCGGCATGATGAAGGAACGTTGCTGTCTCTGATACCAACTAATGCAACAGCTAAAAGCGTGAAAGACAATAAACTAAGGATTTGAAGAACCCTAATTAGCTTGCCGATAGATCTTGAGTGAATGAGGAATTCGCACAAGAGTTTGAGAAAGAATTCTCTTTTCTTTATTCAATAAAAACCGAAGTACAATTGAGCTGCAGCTAATCTATTTATACTAACATAAGAAAACCAAACCCTAGCACCAAGTCGGTGAATCAAAAGCCACAAAAAGAAAATAATGAAACAATACTCTAAAATGGAAATAATGAAACTAAGAACCCAAAAACTAATATGTATGCTTCAGCTCGTAAGGATGTCGCTACATCAAGTAGCCTAGTTATTTCATAAAAGTCATTTAGCTTTCATAAGTAGTTTTTAAAAACCCATTTCACTCATTTAAATCTGAATGTGACTTAGATTTATTAGGTTCTTGCATTCTTAGTGTTCTTTCCTCCCAACTTGGATTGGTAACCTCAACTAATACAATGACATGAGTGGTGTTGAGTATTGAAAAAGAGTACTAAAATACTACTCCCTCTGTTCCTAAAAGAAGGACTTTTTAGATTTTATTTTTGTTTCACAAAGATAGTTGTTTTAAGTTTTCAATGCATGTTTTTTTAGTCAATGGTGAAAAATTATAAACTTCAAGAAATTAATTGAATTTACTGAATTACTATTGGTTTAAATTTATAGAAAATTGTTAATCACAAAAAAACGATGCATTTATAGTCAAACTTTAATATGTGTAAAAATTGCAAAACAACTTTCTTTTAGGAGCAGAGGGAGTACTTATCAAGATTCAAAGGAAAGTGAACAAGTGGCAATGGAAGATGATCAAGAAGCTTATGAAGAAAGTAAAAGATCTACAAGGGGACAGCACCTCCGATATGAGCATAAGTGATGAGCTTGGACATACGGCAACAAGTAGACCACAATCGGCTAGACACTCAACCGGAGGAGTGGTGATCAGAGAAGTAGACCAGCCACAGCGCTTCTCCCTTCAAGAACGTCCAACTTCAAGCAAGGACAAGGGAGTAGCTCAAGCTGAATCTTCACGCAAGAGAAGAAGGACTGGAGCATCCTCAAGCTCCGGCCACACTTAGCTCTAAAGTACCAAACTTCAACCTTGTATATACGCATATTTTCTTTTATTTTTATTTTGTTGGATTTTGGTCTCCTCTTGAATTTCTTTGGCACCGAGACGGTATCATTCAAGTTTGGGGGAGAATGTGTGCTTTGACATGTTTTTATTTAGATCTTATTTTGTATTTACATCCTTGAGTCTTGCATTCATATTATATGCATAGAAAAACACAAAACAAAAATTGAAAAATTCCAAAAAATCCAAAACAATTCATGTAGTTTGCATTTGCATTTGTAGAATATTTTAGGATTGAATCTAGATTTTATCATTTAGGATGTTGCATTCATATGCATAGGGGGCTATGATACAAAATTCTTTGTAAAGTGTTTTAAGTTCATGAATTGGTTCAAGACCCTAATTAGCAGTCCTTTGATGCTTTGTGTAAACTATGAAATTGAGCTATAACCATATTTGGATCATTTTGTCTTGATTTTCTTGGCTTAAGTTGAAACAAGCATGAATTGAATCATTTCCTATCAATTGGAACCTTTATATGAACTTTTAATTATCATACTTGTGCATTTGAGAAATAATACATGGATTACATATAGATATTTAGGCTTTCTTATCCCTTTCACCACTCTCTTGTAAGCCTAAATAGATTTTCACACATTAGCCCTTACCTCCTTTCAAGCCAAAATTCGTGTGTGTTTGTGAGGCCTTCTCTTTGATTGAACTTGTGATATACTCATAATTTAGCATATTTTAGCATTCATTTTTGATAGCTTTGCATGTTCTTTTTCATTCATTTAGCCACTTTTAGTCCCATTTGCATCCATATTAGAGTCTAGTGTGGTTTAGCTTAAGGTGTTGCATATTTGTACATATTAAGTCCTTATTAGGTGTCTTGGAGGCTTGGAGGGCC
The DNA here is from genome assembly GCA_020283515.1 of Alliaria petiolata. NCBI lineage: Eukaryota > Viridiplantae > Streptophyta > Magnoliopsida > Brassicales > Brassicaceae > Alliaria > Alliaria petiolata. The sequence continues at coordinate 21,327,835 of JAHZTW010000004.1, read as the reverse complement.
CTATGGAGTGATGGATGACAAGGAGGAGGAAGAGAAGATGGCCAAACGAGAAGCAGACGAGTTTTAGAAGTGTATCGACCTTGGTGTCGAGCTACCAAGGTTTATATGGCCCGCCAGGAAGGACGGGAGGAGCGTATCAGATGTTTGTATCGACCTACCAAGGTCGATACAAGGCTCATCCGGAGAAACGTTGCGTGCATATCGGGCATTTGTGTCGAGCTAGCAAGCTCGATACAAATCTCAACTGAAGACCAAGCCTGGCGTATCAAGTTTCATGTCGAGCTACCAAGCTCGACACTGTCCTTGAAGAGAGTTTTTAGCAGCATATCGAGCTGCATATCGACCTAGCAAGCTCGATAAGCTGCTCGATTTTCAGACTTAAACCGGGTCAATACCCGGTTTGTTCCGGGTTGACCCGGTTCGTCCATTGTTCACTATAAATACCAAATGACCTAAATTTTCTTAAGTATCTTTTAATCTTTTGTTCTTACTTAGAAAACCTTCCTTTTGGTTTCTAAGTGATTTTGTAAGACATTTATCTAAGTTTATGCAATTTAGTACTTATATTTCTTAATCTTTCATATATCTCTCTAATCATGTTTATCTTCATCTTATTCATAGGATTTGAGGGTCTAATCATGATTAGTGAGTAGTTTCCTTAGGATCTAGGGATGAGTTAGATATAAGGTGTTTCAAGTGTTGATCATGATGTCTAGGATTAGATTCTTTCATTTCCCTCCTTGTTTAGTGTTCTAAATGCTAGTTTAGCCTTGATCAAGGCAAAACTAGTCCTTAGGGAATTTCCTACCCACAAGGTATTTGTTGAAATTCCCCAACCAACTAAACAAGGGATTTATATTCCTAACTCATGGAAGTGATTGTCTAGGGTGTTTATTTTCATTTTAGAACTGTTTCTTAATGCTTGTTAGCTTCCTTTTCACTAATGAGAGTTAGTTCTTGATTAGGAGAATTAATGAAAGGATTAGTGCCACGGAAGTGGATTAGTCTTGCTTTGAGTTCTACGCTTAGGGATTACCATATATTGTGATTGATTGACATCAAAGATTGATTCTTGGAACACCTTAGATTGATAACCCCATCCTTGGATTCGTTTTAGTCATTTGATAATTTTGCTTAGTACTTAATTAGTCTTTGTTTACTTGGTTTGAATACATAGGTTGATAGTTAACAACAACCCCTTTTATGCTTGCTTAGATTAAGGAGTTTTATGCATTCCTATTGTCACAATCACATCCAATTGGATTGATCCTCAAAGACCTACAATGACATGAGTGGGCTTGAGTAATTGCTTTGTTAGGCTCAAAAACCTACCTATCAATTTGGCGTCGTTGCCATTTGGGTTTTTTTTTGTGCATTAGGATTAATTCTACTTGAGACTAAACTTTATTTTTCATTTGATTACTAATCTCACTTGCTTGGTTTACTCTTTATCTCTTAGGTGTATGAACTTGAGGTCTAGTGGACACAACAATCTAGTTGAGCCTCTAGACAATATCCACCGAGTGACAAGAGGAGCTTTTGTGAGAAGAGAAAAAGAACGCCTAGCACATCTAAGGCGCTTGGGAATGGATATTCCACAAGGACAAGGTGGTAATGGAATACCACAAAGGAATCAAGGGAATGAGGCTCAAGCTCCTATAGTGCCTCAACACCCTCCACGCCAACCAAGGCACATTGGGGCTGGAGATGCTCCTAATACTCATGCTAATCGCCAAGGTATCCTCCCTCCTCCGGCTGAGAACAACAACTTTGAGATAAAGAGTGGATTGATCAACATGGTGCAACACAACAAGTTCTATGGGTTAGCTTTGGAGGATCCTCTTGACCATTTGGATGAGTTTGATAGGATTTGTGATATGACCAAGATAAATGGCATATCCGAGGATGGTTTCAAGTTGAGACTATTTTCTTTCTCCCTTGGCGACAAAGCACATCAATGGGAGAAGACACTTCCAAGAGGTTCCAACAATTCATGGAACCAATGCAAGAAGGCTTTCCTTTCTAAGTTCTTCTCCAACACAAGGACAGCAAGGTTGAGAAATGAGCTATCTAGCTTCACCCAAAAGAACAATGAGAGCTTTTGTGAAGCATGGGAAAGGTTCAAGGGATACACTACCCAATGCCCTCATCATGGCTTCTCCGAAGAGACTCTCTTGAGCACTCTCTACCGCGGTGTTCTCCCCAAGTTTAGGATGCTTCTAGACACAGCAAGTAATGGAAACTTCTTGGGTAAAGATGTAGAAGAAGGTCTAGAGCTTGTGGAGAACTTGGCACAAAGTGATGGCAACTATGGTGAAGATTATGATAGATCTTCAAGAGATGGTGGTTCTTATGAGGACCAAAGAAGGAAAGAGATGAAATCTCTTAATGAGAAAATGGATAAGTTGCTCCAAGCTTCACAAAAGCATGTTCACTTTGTGGGTGATTGTGATGAGAGTCAAGGGGTAAAACAAGAATTGGATGAGGATTGTCAAGAAGAGGTCAACTATGTGGGTGGCCAAGGTTATCAACAAGGCTACAACAACTATAGGAACAACAATCTTTTCTATAGGAGTACAAATGTGGAGAACCCCCAAGATCAAGTCTACCCTCAATAAGGACAAGGAAGTCAACAAAAACCATTTGTCCCTTTCAAACAACAACATGGATATGTTCCCAAGAACAATTACCAAGGGAACAACCAAAGAAACCAAGGGAATTATCAGTCCAAGCAAGGCCCTCCACCGGGTTTTGAACAATATTTGGATATGAGGAATGTGTTCCAACAAATTCTCCAAGGTCAAGCAAGTAATGCTCTTGATTTGAGTAAGAAGATGGCTGAAATTCACAACAAAGTGGATTGCTCTTACAATGACATTAACTCCAAGTTTGACACTTTGAGCTCCAAGATCAAGCAAATGGAGAACAACAAGGGCATTGCTTCCTCTTCTACACGCCCTCAAGCTTCTTTGCCCGGTAAACCCGAACCAAACCCCAAAGACTATTGCAATGCTATCTACTCTATTGATGAAGAAGAGTATGAGCGAGTGGTGGCTGAATTTGAGCAACTATTTGAGTGTCCCAATGAAGCATCTATAGTATATGAGGACATTGAAGTTCTAGTGGGGTAGGAGGTCATTGGAAATGACCATTTGGTTGTTCCTAAACCAAAGGATAAAGAAGAGCTTGATGAGAATGTGATCTCTACACAAGCAAGAGTTGTTGAGAAGGAAAGAGAAGTGGCTAAGAAGACTGAAGTTGAGGCTTATGATCTCCTTGTCTACAAGCCACCACTCCCTTTTCCTGAACTGGTGTTGACAAAGGCACAAAAGAAGCTACTCTCAACTTTTAGAGGGAGTATGGAGAAAGTTGGTGCACATTTGTCAAATAAGGTTCATCAAAGACTTACTTTCCAACATAAAGAAGGTTGAGGAGCTTATTGAAGGTCTATACCCACCAAGAGCAACAAGGAAGGAGACCAGAGTTATCACAAAGCTTAGAAATCCGGGAAAGTTTTTGATTTCTTGTTCTCTTGTGGACTTGAAGATTGATGAAGCCTTATGTGACTCAGGCTCAAGTGTCAATGTGATGTCCCTTGAGATGTTCAAGAATCTTGGGATCACTACTATGGAGAAGTATCCATCACACATCACATTTGTTGATGCTTCCTTAAGGCAACCACTAGGCCTTGTAGAGAATTATCCATTGAGAGTTGGTGAGTGCTTAGTCCCAACTGACTTTATTGTCATGGACATGGTTCAAGCAGCAAGGCTACCTCTTCTTCTAGTGACACCATTCCTCAACACAGCTGGTGCAAGCCTTGACTTCATCAACAAGAGGGTGATTCTCAAGAATGTAGATGCAAAGGTCTTCTATCCTATGAAACCTTCTGTTTTGAGCCTATGTGGAACCATCACATGTGACACAATAGAGGTTGAAGAAGGACCACCAAAGGAGCAGCTGACGGGTCTCACTTGTGTGGTGATGAGTGAGAATGAAGCCCTTGATCACAACGAGTATGATGGGCCAAACTTTGATGGTGAGAGTCTTCTAGCAATGTTTGATGGGCTCAAGATTGTGGAGCCAATAGCTGAGCCACCAAGGAAGTATAATAAGAAGAAGAAGGTGCTGCAAGCTGGAGCAGACACCATGTACATCAAGAAAGGAGGAGGAAAGCCAATTCCACTCCTTGTTCACCCCCATGTCTGAGGGTTTGAAAAGTCAAGCTTGGTGACTTTAAACAAGCGCACTTGGGAGGCATTCTCATGTCTATCTTTGTATATATTTGCACTTTTTAATTCAATAATGTGTTTTCTAGTGTTTGTGGATGTCAGGTTTGGATTGAGGAGGTTGAGCCAAGAGCAAAAGCTTGCCAAAGAATTTTTGGCACTGTATCGAGCTATGTATCGACCTTCCAAGGTCGATACAGCTCTTACAGGGAATTTGACGGAGCTGTATCGGGCTTTTGTATCGACCTACAGATGGACCAGGGAAATCTCGACCTCCGTATCGGGAATCTGTATCGAGCTACCTAGCTCGATACAGTTATAAAAGCTGCGTCTGCCAGCATATCGAGCTATGTATCGACCAACATAGCTCGATACGTTCCCTTTCCAAGTAAGTCAACGTAGTTTGACCGGTTTAATTCGAATTAAACCGGTTCTCTCTATTTCTTCTTCCCCAAACACGAAAATCCCCCCCCCTCACACACACACTCGCGATTTTTGGTCTCTCTCTCTCAATTTTTAAGAAATTTTCGTGATTTCAAGTGCCTCTTGCTCGATTTATTGTGCTCATATTGATTCTAAGTCAATTTCGTTCACCCCTTCGCTCTTTAACGAGGTAAACAATCCTTAAAACCGAGTTTTTTATTATTTGCTTTAATGGTGGAAAATTTGGGAAATTTGGTATTGGGATGTTCGAATTGATTTTTTATAGCTTGAGCAGTGGTTGATTATGGTTAGGGAGTAGATTTCGAGTGCTATACTAGGATTTCCATGGTTAATTTTCGAAAATTTGACACTTAGGGTTCATGGTGCGAAATTCAAATTACTCTCTTGAACCTTGTTAGATTTTGGAGTTTTTATTTGCATTAGTTTGCATTAACCATGCTTATGGATTGTCAATAGATAGCACTCGAATTCAGACAACTTGAAAATTTTGTAAATATTGTATTTGCCAAATTTTTGCTAAGTGTTTGTTTTGGGAGAAAATTCAAAAATTTGGCATTGATCTTGTTTGTTGCTTGCTAATTGCTATTGTTGGTTGTTCAAAATAAGTTGCTTACTCCCTTTACAAGGGTATGCGGTTCAAAGCAACGAAGTACCCGCATGAGCAGACGCTTCGAGCCTTGGGGATCTTTAAGGACTTCCAAACTCTCTTCGCCAACATGGGATTGGCCAAGTTCATCACCATGGCCCATCCCGCTTACAAGCTCGCGACATGTGAGTTCCTATCTTCCCTCACCGCGCACTTCTACTATGACGGAGAGGATTCACCACCGCGGGATGGTCATGGCTACATCAAGTTCAAGATCCATAGGACCATCTACACAATGTCCTTCCGCCAACTGAACGAGATCTTTGGTTTCCGAGAAGGTGAAAGGAGAACAAAGATGCTAACCATTGATGAGTGTGAGTTGAAAGGGTTGTGGGAGACAATCGCGGTTGGGAATTTTAAACCGGGAGGAAGCACGGGAACTATGATAAGGCATCCAGTGTTGAGGTATGCACAAAAAGCTCTTGCTCACACTTTCTATGCAAGGAAGGAGACCGGAAAAGTCACCAAAGAGGAGCTCGAGTTGTTAGATGTGGGTCTTTCCAAGTTCATCGGGCTTCACACAAGAGGAGGCACAAGAGTCCGAGGAGATAGGACGGGAGCTGGTATGGTTAGCATATTGGTTAGGCAGTTGCTCTCCTACCAAGATTGGGTTGTCTTGATGAAGGACAAGGATCCCGAGCTTAGCATCGGCGGGATCATAACACCGATTCTCGAGGCTTGTGGACATCGGCTAGGGACGGATTGCCTTGACCCCGAGTGGATGGACATCTTCTACCTTGGAAGGACTATGTTTCTCTCGGGAAGGTTAGGCCACCGATTCGCCTACAAGTTCGCGGTAGACACAAAGACTGAGGCCAAGATTTGTCTACCGAACTCGCAAGCCACCTCTTTCCAAGACATCTCCCACATCGACTTTATGCCCCCATATGAGGACCTCTACAATCCCGCTGTCAATCCACCTCTCCACTCTATTGCCAAGAAAGGGACATTTGACTTTGACCCAACCCAAGTTCTTGAAGAGGAAGAAGAAGTGGAAGAAGAGGACAAAGCTCCGAGCCCGGTTTATGGTAGCGAGAGATACTACTTCTCCTCTTGCATAGACCCGATGTCGAGCCCGACATTGAGAGAAGCCCACGCATGATGTATTCATATATTTCATACATTTAGCTTGCATTTAGGGTATAAATTGCATACATATTGCATTCATACTTAGGAAAATTGTAGCTTTTGTTCCATTTTAAGTCCTAAGGCATTTTGCATTAACATTTGCATGTTTCTTGCATTCTTGCATCATATTCAGGTTGTTTTGGATACACTGGAGTTTTGGAGAGTGCGTGGACAAGCTGAGGATAAAAATGGAGTCTATGGACACTTGGGAGAACTCGGGCATCAAGTAGGGGAACCGAGATCGAGCTAAGGATCGAGACAGGCAGGTCGATCTTGAGAAGATCGACCACAAGATCGAGTCACGAGGCCATTCCGTGGAAGAAGATCGAGGTCAAAGATCGACCAAGATGATCGAGCACAAGCACGGACGCGAATATAGAACGAGAGCCAGATCGAGCCCAAGACTCGATCATCCGAAGATCGAGTAGACGATCGACAGAGGCACCCGATCTCTGCGATTGGAACGACTAGGCGATCGAGCAAAGGAAGGCATTCTACTGCCAAGATCGAGTAAGAGATCGACGACCGAGGTCGATCTCTAACCTTATCCGGACAGCTCACATTTTGGAGCTTAGTGAGGGGACCATTACCCTTTTTGTATAAAAGGCCCTTGACCTATTTTTGGCAAAGGGATCCGAAACTTGCGTTTTGTCTCCTCCTTCTTTGAGAAAAACCTCCATTGTTAGTCTTTCAAGCTTTTCATGTTTTAGAAAACCTTAATCTTTAAAGTTATCTTAAGTACTTTGTTAATCTCTTTGCTTAATCGTTTAATCATGTTTAGCTTTCCTTCTTCTACGTTTTCAAGCATTTTGATCATGCATAGTGAGTAGTAATCTTGTGGGTTTTCGGTTTGGGGTGATTAAGGGATTTAAAGGTTTAAGCTTTGGACTTTTCTTGTTCTTAAAACCATTCTCTTCTTGGATTTGGGCGTTTAAGGCCTAGAGGATCTCGAGAGAGACATCTTTGATCCAGGGATTTTCTTGTCCTAGACAGATTTAGGAGATCCCTTAAATCCAAATCCAAGAGACTAATCTATCCTTTCCCAAACGCCATTGTTGCTTAGGGGATTGGTTAAGCCACTATTTGAGATCTATACATCATGCTTTTCATCCTTTCTTTCCACCACGATCAATGGGTTAGGAGGAAGGGATGAGGAAGGCTTCATACCACACGCCATGGATGAAGCTAGCTTAAGCTTCTCAAGGCTTAGAGAAAGCACAAAAGTGTAGATCTATGTTTTAAAAACCCAAAGTTTGAATCTTGAACCCCCTTAAGCTGATCCTCAAACCGTGAATCCAATTCTTATCATCTGAAAACATAAAAATCATCTTCCTTTAGTTTAAAGTTTCAATCTTTTAGCTTAGAACCATCTAGTTGTCTATTCCTTGCATTAAAGCATTTTAATTTCATAAAGTAGTGTTTTTGTTCTTGCTAGTATTTTAGAAATTCCCTAGTATCATATTTCGCACCCTGGTAGAGTTTAAGAGTCAGTAGATTTTTATTTCTAGTTTTTAAAATTCGTCCCAAGTCTTAGACAATTTCCTGTTTCGTCAGTCTTTAGTTTTACATTTTATAAAATTAGTAGTTGTGCCTTTTAAATCCTTAGAAGTAGCTTTCTAGTTGTTTAACCCCTTGGTCGGGATTTACAAATAGTTTTTAATTTCAGTAGATCACCATAAGTATTTTATTTCGATATATTCACCCATTTAATCCGATTCTGCTTAGCTTTACCAAAAGTTCTTGTATTCTTGGTATCCTTCAAATCTTCCAAGTTGGATTGACCCTTAAGTACTGCAATGACATGAGCATGCTTAAGGCTTTGATAAAAACAGCAAAAACGTGTTATCAAATGGCGCCGTTGCCAAATTGGGATTAAGCTTGAAGTATTAGGATTTGGAACTTAGTGAAGACTAAGTTTTTGTTTTAAAATCTTTGGTTACTAATTTCTCTACCTACATATCTGTGTTTTCAGGTACATGAACTTGAGGTCTAGTGGTGATAACAACTTGATCCACTATCTAAACAACATTCATCAACTTGGAAGTGGAAGACATAGATGAGAAAGAGAACAAGCGCTTGTGGAAGAGTTTGTTCAAGAGGCTGCACAAGAGGTCATGGCTGACCAAGACCAAGCTGGGGAACCACCTCACAATGATGCTGGAAGGGGTAATGGAAACCCCAACCACGCCCAAAGACCACCACGGATCATAGGTGCGGGTGATGCACCAAACACTCACCACAATCGTTTTGGCATCACCCCTCCTCCGGTGCAAAACAACAACTTCGAGATTAAGCCGGGCTTCATCTCGATAATTCAGAACAGCAAATTCCACGGTCTTGCATTGGAGGATCCCTTGGAACACTTGGATAACTTCGAACAAGTGTGTGGCATGATCAAGATCAACGGGATCTCGGAGGACAGCTTCAAGCTTCGGTTTTTCCCTTTCTCACTTGGGGACAATTCTCGCCATTGGGAAAAGACCCTTCCACAAGGCACCATCACATCTTGGACTGATTGCAAGAAGGCCTTCCTCTCAAAGTTCTTCTCTTCTACAAGAACAGCTCGGCTAAAGAGTGAAATCAGTGGCTTTGCACAAAGGCAAAACGAGACCTTTAGTGAGGCCATGGAAAGATTCAAGGACTACACCATTGCATGTCCTCATCATGGTTTCACGGAGGAGACACTTCTTAGCACTATCTACAGAGGAGCTTTGCCAAAGATCCGCCTACTACTTGATACCGCCAGCAAAGGAAACTTCCTTGGACAAGAAGTGACCGCGGGTATGGAGCTTATAGAGAACTTGGCGTTGAGTGATGGCAATTACTCTGAGGACTATGACCGAGCACCAAGAGGTACTGAGATGGAGTCACACAGGAAGGAGCTGAAATCCCTTCATGAGAAACTTGACAAGATGATGCTTGCAAATCAAAAGCAAGTACACTTTGTGGGGGAAGCTTCAGAGGTGTTTGAAGAGGGTTGTCGCGAGGACCTTGAGGAAGCAAATTGGGTAGACTACAACAAGCAACAAGGGTATGCTCCAAGGTATCAAGGCAACAACAACCTTTCATACCGAAGCACCAATGTAGAAAACTCCAAGGACCAAGTATACCCACCACAACAAGGAAAACCCTTTGTTCCTTTCAACAAGAGTGGGTTTACACAAAACAGTGGGTATCAAGGCCAGAGACAAGACAACTATCAAGGACAACAACAGCAAGGAACCAAAAGTTATCCTCCTGGTTTTGTGCCACAGCAGCAACAAGTACAACAACAACAACAAGATTCGGTCCAAGCTATGTTCCAACAATTGCTTCAAGGGCAAGCATCTACAAATCAGAAATTTGTGGATATCAACAACCGGCTGGACTCTTCTCTTACTGAGGTATCTACACAGATAACCCAGCTGAACAATAGGATTCGAGAGCTAGAAAAGGGCAAGGCCAGTTCAAGCGGCCAGGATAGCCTACCTGGGAAGTGTGAGATAAACCCTAAGGAGTACGCCAAGGCAATCACATTGAGGAGCGGAACACAGCTCCCACCACGGTCTATGCTTGAAGACAATGAGGACATTGTGGTTCAAGAAGGGGAGAATGATCAAGAGATCACCTTTGACAATGTCTACATTGAAAGACCAAAGAAGAGGAGCGAAGCGGTCTTAGAGAAGAAAGTGGTGGCGGGTAGCAAGGAGAAAGAAGCTTTCATTTCTCCACCATACAAACCCAAGCTTCCCTTCCCTAGACGTCTCAAGAAGCAACTGATTGAGAAGCAAAAAGCTTTGTTTGAAAAACATTTGAAGAACGTTGAGCTAAGGTTTCCATTGATTGATTGTTTGGCCATGGTACCAAGGTATGCTAAGTTCCTGAAGGATACTCTTGCTAAGAAGGTAAAAGAAGGTGAGGAAGTCTTAGCGTTGAGTCAAGAGCGTGCTGCCACCACTCACCAAGAGCCAACACCAAAGAAACTTGGAGACCCCGGCTCTTTTACACTTCCTTGCGCTATAGGGAACTTGAAGTTTGAAAACAGCCTTTGTGATTTGGGAGCAAGCATTAACCTTATGCCATACTCGACTGCGAAGAAGCTGGGCCTCACAGGTTTCAAAGATAGCCACATGTCCCTAGTCCTTGCGGATAGAAGCATACGGCTGCCAAAAGGAATACTTGAAGACCTCCCTTTGATGATTAACAACGTCACCGTTCCTACTGACTTTGTTGTCTTGGATATGGATGAAGAGGATGAAAATCCCCTTGTATTGGGAAGGCCATTCTTGGCTACTGTTGGAGCTTTGATTGATGTGAAGCACGAAAAAATCTCCCTACGTTTGGGCAGGGGCGCAAAGTTCAAATTTACTACTAAGGACGGCATGAGGAAGCCGACGATCAACGGCCAAGTTTTTCAAGTGAGCATCACGCAGCAGCTGAAACCAGAAGGGGAAAAGGATATCTTCGTAAATCAAGAGGGGTATGTTGAGAAGGAAGGTAACACGGAAGCCAACTCAGTAAGAAAAGAAGAGCAAACCGCTACCTTGGTCAGCGAGGATGCGTTTAGAATGGGCACTTGTTTCTCGGTTTCGACAAGGAAAGTAGATCACTTTGAAGATGGGACTAAGGCAGAAGAGGAACCTTATGGTGAGGCTTTGCTAACCTTGTTCGGTTGTAAAGAAGAAGAAGATCACCCGGAGACCGCACCAAGAGAAAGAAGAAAGAAAGCGAATATTCGCAAGGTTCTTTTCAAAATCGATAAGAAGGCAACCAGCTATGGTCGCACCGAACACGAGAGCGTCCTGAGCTTGCATCCATTGGAGCTCAAGGATGACTCTATGATCTGCAAGGTCACGGGAAAAGGGGGTGCAAGACCGTTTGCAAAGGCAAGATTTCTACTTCCCCCGGGATATCTACTTCCCCCGGGGATGGTCGAAAAGGACAGGGGTAAAGTGATGGAGATGATGAACACAGTCTACACCGTGGAGATCCAACCAGGGTTAAGCTCCACCAAATATCCTCCCACTCCAACCGCCCGAGCTCCACGCTAAAGGGAATAAGAAAAGTCGAGATAAACGACGTTAAACAAAAGCGCACTTGAGAGGCAATCCCATGACTATCCTTGTTTATATTCTTTTTCTATTTTATGCGTTTATGTTTTTGTTTATAGGAAATAGGAGACGGGAACCAGGGATGATCTTGGACCTACCAAAGACAAGGAAAGGAGAGCAGAGGAACTAGATCGAGTGGTGGATCGGTTAGATTTCTCGATCTCTGTCCAGAGATCGATGAGACGATCGACCAAATCACCCGATCTAGACGAGATCGAGTAAGACGATCGAGTGAATCGGTCGATTTCGAGAGGATGACCCACCCGTGTGTTTAGCTTGAAATATGAACGGGGTGTGGATCGACTGGTCTCACTCGATCTTCGAATTTAGAACGATGGCAAGATCGATCTGATTTCTAGATCTCTATGCAGAGATCGAGTATACGATCGATCAAAACACTCGATCTCGGCAAGAACGACCTCATAATCAATCCGAGGAGCATGACCATAACATGAGGAATCCTGAAATAAGGAGGACACTCGATCCAAAGATCGATCTGAATAGGATCGAGCCTCAAATCGACCAAGCCCTGCGATCTTGGACGAAATGGGCATGAGATCGAGGTCAAGATCGACCAATTTGACTCGATCTCATGCCGAGGTAAGTTTTCGAATTTCCCTCTCTTTCCCTTTCCCTCCAATTTTGAATTTGAATTCTGGTCAAGGCTGACACCTTTGACTTTGGTGAGCCTTTGACTTTGGTGAGCGTGCCTTGACCACAATTCACGATGACTCTTGCATGCATAGGTTCAAAAATTTTGCCTTTATAAGATCATACCTCACACTCTCTCAACACTTGCATTCAAACATATATTTTCGAAAATAGAGTGTGAGTTTCGGTTTTTCCAAGCAAGAGCATCTAGCATTTCCCCTTTTTCCAGAGGTATTTTGAAATTTTGAATTTTATATTTGAATTTTCGGGTATTTCTCTTTTATTGGAAAAGATAGGTTTCATTAGATTTGGGATTTGTGTTTTTAATTTTTATAAATATCTAGGATTTTGGGAGTAACTCTTAGCTTTTCCACACTTAATACAAGACCTCCCCTAGATCTAAGGGTATCTTCTAAGTTAATCCCGAATTTTTTTTTTTTTTTTTTGGATATATTGCATAGAATTCAAGTTCTTGATCATCCTTTCACTACGGTCCTCTAGAAATTTGTTCTATCCTCATTCCTCTTGCAAGCTTTTGCCTCTCAGGTACAATAGCGTCAAAGTTTGGGTATTCACCACAAGCAGGGCTGTTGGTGTGGACTGAAGAGGAGAAAAGAACTCGCATGAGACTCAAGAATCGGAGCATTGAGCCTACAAGGTTTGCAAGCCGAACCTTCTTGGGAGAGGTCGGACTGCTTGGCTCCTTCGATGAGCTGCTCGGCAACATGGAGCTCGGCATTCTAACAACCTTGGATTGTCCTACTTACCCGGAGGCGACGTTACACTTCCTATCCACAATGGAGTTCTCCTACGACAATCCAAGCTTGCCAACACCATCAACCGGGCGCATGACATTCAAAGTCTGGGGGAACGTGTTTGACCTAGCCGCGGACGATATATGCAAGGCATACCAGTTCAATACCGAAGCTCCTTCGACCGAGTTCCCCCAATTCGAGTCGGCAAGCACATTGTGGAACTTGATCGGTGAAAGACCCTTTGAGAGCAACGAGTCCGAGATTGAAGGGGTTAGGAATCCTTTGCTACGGTATACACTGCAACTCCTCACTAACACCATGGCGGGGAAGACTTCGGATTCTACCGTGGGAAGGAACGAGATGAGCTTTTTCTTCGAAGGCTTAAAGGAAATTCTGTGGGACGAGGGGTGGCTCACGGAAAATGAAGAAGATCCGGTGGATGATAACTTCGGCGAAAATGTCAACTATGGATGCATCCTAGCTGCCTCATTGGTCAATTACAAGAGGATGGTCCGTAGATCAAGGTCCTGCTCTATCACCATAGGGGGATTTCTAACTCACCTCTTTGAGAAAGCGGGATTAGACATCACGTTCTTCCAAGCGTGCACGGAAAGAGCCTATATGGACCACGCCTACATGCTTGCGAAAGAGTTCTTCGGCCCACCCCCAGCCCCAAACACCTTCGCTTACTACTTCAAGAATAAGCAAAATGAAGGGAAAGCCTATATCCTGCCAAGCCCGAACGGCGTGCTAATAGACTGCCTCGAAGGGCTTGAGTTCTTGCCACCAGACAAAGCATGCTACTTGGCGTTTGGAAGCACATCTACGATTCCAATCTCCATAGATTCATCCTCACCGACCTCCTCCTCGTAGCAAGATTGAGGTAACAAAACACCAACCATTGTAAATACCATGCATCTTTTTATTTTTACTTTGGATTTTGGTCTCCTCTTGGACTTGTTTGACACCGAGACGTTGTCATTCAAGTTTGGGGGAGAATGTGTGCTTTGACATGTTTTATTTGAATCTTATTTTGTGTTTGCATCTTGAGTCTTCATGCATCCATCTAAGTGCATAGAAAAATACAAAAAAATAAATCAGATAAATTTTCAAAAATTTCAAAAAAAATTCATGTATCTTGCATTTACATTGTAGAATATTTTAGGATTGAGTCTAGAATTTTTATCATTTAGGATTGCATTCATATGCATAGGGAGCAATGATGAGCTAATCCAAGTAGGTTGTTAACTTTTGTGATCAATTCAACACCCTAGTTATTAATTCTTTGATGCTTGTGAATAGATTTGAAAGTAAGGAAGAACCATGCTTGGACCACCTCATTTGTCACTAGTTTTTAGTCGAAAATAGGTCTTGAAATTAATAGCCAACTCTACTCACTTAAACCGAACTTTGACATCTAATTATCATGCTTGCATTGGAAGTAAATTCACGGATTAAAATACTTGAGCTTTCTTATTGAAATTCAAAGGGTTTTAGCAAGGCACAAAGAGCCTTAGGGAAAAGGGTAGATTCTAGAGGGTTGAGTGAGCAAAAAGAAAATGAATGAGAGGGGTATATGATCATTGATAGCATTTCGGGTAGATGAAAATCTATGCTTGTATGTATCACTTGTTTCTTACCTTTAGCATTATGCATATGGTTCAATCTTTCTTGAGTGTCACCCTTACTTAAATGCAAAAAAAAACCGGATGAATTGAGATCATTTTTATCTCAAAACCCAGTCCCTTAGCCAAATGAATTTTACTTTCCTTGCAATGTCATGATTCACGGTTTCACACTTAATGAATGTTAAAGATTTGGCTTGATAGGGAGATTTGTTTAGATTGAATTCTTAGTGCATTTGAATGTTGAAATGGGCATGGCTAACTCTTTTGGAGTAGGATAGATTCACATGCATCTTAGAATTAAGAACTAGGATGTTGAGTTGATCATTCTTGTTAGGAACCTTGGATATTGAGCTCCCACTTTTAAACCTCTCTCCCTTGCTCGGATTTTGTTTGCTTGAGGGCAAGCAAAAGACAAGTTTGGGGGAGTTGATGTATTCATATATTTCATACATTTAGCTTGCATTTAGGGCATAAATTGCATACATATTACATTCATACTTCGGGAAATTGTAGCTTTTGTTCCATTTTAGGTCCTAAGGCATTTTGCATTAGCATTTGCATGTTTCTTGCATTCTTGCATCATATTCAGGTTGTTTTGAATACATTGGAGTTTTGGAGAGTATGTGGACAAGCTGAGAATGAAAATGGAGTCCATGGAGACTTGGGAGAACTCGGGCATCAAGCAGAGGGACCGAGATCGAGCTAAGGATCGAGACAGACAGGTCGATCTTGAGAAGATCGACCAGAAGATCGAGTCACGAGGCCATTCCGAGGAAGAAGATCGAGGTCAAAGATCGACCAAGATAATAGAGCGCGTGCACAGACGCGGAAGTAGAACGAGAGCTAGATCGAGCTCAAGACTCGATCATCCGAAGATCGAGTAGACGATCGACAGTGGCACCCGATCTCCCTGATTGGAACGACTAAGCGATTGAGCAAAAGAAGGCGTTCTACTGCCAAGATCGAGTAAGAGATCGATGACCAAGGTCGATCTCTAACCTTATCCGGACAGCTCACATTTTGGAGCTTAGTGAGGGGACCATTACCCTTTTAGTATAAAAGGTCCTTGACCTATTTTTGGCAAAGGATCCAAAACTTGCGTTTTGTCTCCTCCTTCTTTGAGCAAAACCTCCATTGTTAGTCTTTCAAGCTTTTCATGTTTTAGAAACCTTAATCTTTGAATTTATCTTAAGTACTTTGTTAATCTCTTTACTTAATCGTTTAATCATGCTTAGCTTTCTTTTTTTTACGTTTTCAAGCATTTTAATCATGCATAGTGAGTAGTAATCTTGTGGGTTTTCGGTTTGGGGTGAATAAAGGGGTTAAAGGTTTAAGCTTTGGTCTTTTCTTGTTCTTAAAACCATTCTCTTCTTGAATTTGGGCGTTTAAGGCCTAGAGGATCTCGAGAGAGACATCTTTGATCCAGGGATTTCCTTGTCCTAGACAGATTTAGGAGATCACTTAAATCCAAATCCAAGAGACTAATCCATCCTTTCCCAAACGCCATGGTTGCTTAGGAGATTAGTTAAGCCACTTTTTGAGATCTATGCATCATGCTCTTCATCCTTTCTTTCCACCACGATCAATGGGTTAGGAGGAATGGATGAGGAAGGCTTCATACCACACGCCATGGATGAAGCTAGCTTAAGCTTCTCAAGGATTAGAGAAAGCACAAAAGTGTAGATCTATGTTTTAAAAACCCAAAGTTTGAATCTTGAACCCCCTTAAGCTGATCCTCAAACCGTGAATCCAATTCTTATCATCTGAAAACATAAAAATCATCTTCCTTTAGTTTAAAGTTTCAATCTTTTAGCTTAGAACCATCTAGTTGTCTATTCCTTGCATTAAAGCATTTTAATTTCATAAAGTAGTGTTTTTGGTCTTGCTAGTATTTTAGAAATTCCCTAGTATCATATTTCGCACCCTGGTAGAGTTTAAGAGTCAGTAGATTTTTATTTCTAGTTTTTAAAATTCGTCCTAAGTCTTTGACAATTGCCTGTTTCGTCAGTCTTTAGTTTTTCATTTTCTAAAATTAGTAGTTGTGCCTTTTAAAACCTTAGAAGTAGCTTTCTAGTTGTTTAACCCCTTGGTCGGGATTTACAAATAGTTTTTAATTTCAGTAGATCACCATAAGTATTTTATTTCGATCTATTCACCCATTTAATCCGATTCTGCTTAGCTTTACCAAAAGTTCTTGTATTCTTGGTATCCTTCAAACCTCCCAAGTTGGATTGACCCTTAAGTACTGCAATGACATAAGCATGCTTAAGGCTTTGACAAACACAGCAAAAACGTGCTATCAACGCACACATTGGTCTTCTCAAGAGATGGAACAAGTACCAAGACCAGGCCATTAAGAAGCTTGGCAAAACGGTGAAGGATTTGAAGAGAACGGTCAAAGGGCTAAAGGCCATCGTCAAAGGAAAGTCCTCCACAAGGACTAGAGAAGAGGGCACAAGCGGTGTGGCAGAGGAAGAAGCTGAGGGAGAGAGCGAAATGGACCTCGATAGGCGCCATTCATTCCATGTGCATCCAAATGATTAAAAACTTTTAGAACGTATATTCATCTATGTGATAAGAATGTTCAAAAAACATCGTAAATGAGAAACTAATCTTGTTATGATACGAACAGATGCAGTGAAAACGTCAACTATACTAATTTTATCGTTGATTTTTGGGATTATTATCTAGATTAACCTTACTCATGTGAGTATTGACTAGAATAATTTTCTCTTACATGGAAGTAACAAAAATAACCTTACAAAATTGGAAAAAGACTTTAAACCCCCCGAATTGAGAAGAATAATAAATTAACCTTTGAAAAAAAAAAATTTAACTAATAAAAAATCTTAAAAACTAAACTAATGTAAAATTTGTTGTAAACTATATCTAATATTAGGTGAGATTTATTATATATGTATTTGTATATTATATTAATACACTATTATTGTGGTGAATAAACCAGAGTGAGAGAGATGTGATTGTTGAGAGATAGAAGTTGTATTCGTACTTCTTATTCTCTTCACTGTGTTTACATAACCCCTATTTATAGGGTAAGGTTAATATTAAAATAACTTGTAACTTAAAGACTAAGAACCTTAGTATAGAAGTAATGGATAATCATAAATATTAAAATATATTATAATATTTCCTTTGATTATCCATTATTAATGAAGTATTATGTATTGTCTCGTTAAAAAACTTATCATGGAAAAATTCAATGGGATAAAAATCATGACAAGGGAAAAAGAGTACAGTAACGCTACCCCTGGAAAATATATACTTATATTTTCATAGATCCAGTAGGTGACGCATCCCGATGCTATGGACATGCTTTCGAAATGTTGTAGTGGGGAGAGCCTTCGTAAATAGATCGGCTGCATTGTCACATGAACGAACATATTGAATGTCCACTTCTTGATTCTTTTCGATCTCTTGTGTGTAGGAGAAAAATCTTGGAAGGATATGATTCGTTCGATCACTCTTGATATAACCTTCCTTAAGTTGTGCGACACATGAAGAATTATCTTCAAACACTTTTGTTGGCTCCTTCTTTGTCTCTATTCCACTTGTTTCTTTTATATGATGAATCAGAGATCTTAGCCAAATGCATTCTCTACAACCTTCATGCAATGCAATAGTTTCTTCATAATTTGAAGAAGTTGCAACTAAAGTCTGCTTTTGGGAACGCCAAGAGATCGTAGTTCTTCCAATTGTGAAAACGTATCCAGTTTGCGATCGAGCCTTGTGCGGGTCTGATAAATATCCTGCATCTGCAAAACCAACCAGACCAACCTCGGCGTTTCTAGAATAAAATAAGCCAAAATCAATTGTACCTTGTAGGTAACGAAATATATGTTTTATTCCGTTCCAATGTCGGCGAGTAGGAGATGAGTTGTATCTTGCAAGTAAATTTGTAGCAAAAGCTATATCTGGTTTAGTACAATTTGCAAGATACATAAGCCTACTGATAGCGCTCATATAAGGTACTTAAGGACATAATATTTCCTCGCTATCCTCATAAGGTCGAAACGGATCTTTATTAACATCAAGCGATGTATTGACCATCAGAGTACTCAAAGAATTCGCTTTATCCATATTAAAGCGTTTTAAGATCTTTTTCGTATAATTTGATTGATGCACAAATATTCCGTCTTGAAAATGCTCTATTTGGAGCCCAAGACAAAACTTTGTCTTTCCAAGATCTTTCATTTTGAACTCTTCTTTCATATGAGTTCTTGCATCATCAATCCCATTTTTAGTTCCGATTATGTTCAGGTCATCAACATTAACAGCAATGATCACAAATCCTGATAAGGATTTCTTAATAAAAACACAAGGGCATATCGCATTGTTGATGTAACCTTTACTGAACAAGTATTCACTTAAGCGATTATACCACATGCGTCCAGATTGCTTTAATCCTAATGCTTCCGGCATTTTCAATCCTTCAGGGATTTTCATATATATGTCATTATCAAGTGATCCATATAGATATGTTGTCACACATCCATCAGATGCATGTCTAGGTTTTTAGATGCTGCTAGACTCATTAAGAATATGAATGTGATTGCATCCATTACCGGAGAATATGTTTTCTCATAATCAATTCCCGGTCTCTGAGAAAAACCGTGTGCCACAAGTCGGGCTTTATACCTTGTGACCTCATTTTTCTCATTTCTCTTTCTTACAAAAACCCATTTGTATCCAACTGGCATCACATTTTCTGGTGTTGTGACAATAGGTCCAAAGACATTTCTTTTATTGAGGGAGAATAATTCTGTTTCTATGGCCATCTTCCATTTCTCCCAATCATGTATTTTCTGACATTCTAATATGGACATTGGATCTGGATCATCACTTTCATGATCAAGCTCTTTAGATACAGAAAAAGAGATTATTCCATCAATATCTTTTACTTTATCTATGATCCATAATTCTCCATTTTGGACGTAATCGATGAAAATCTCATATTTTCTGTTTCATTTTCATCTTCTGGACTTTCTTCCAGATGTGGTTCTTCTCGAACCCTTTCATTTATGTCATCTTGACATTTTTCTTTAAATGGTTCTTCTGGAACCATTTTACTTTGTTCTCCCATATTCTTTTTCTTTCGGAGATTTTTATCTTTCGAACCCATCGGACTCCCCCTATTCAACTGAACCCTAGTTTCATTTGTTGTGTTCCCATTAATTTTTTCTTCAGGAACAATAATTCTTGATGGAACATTCGCAGCGGGGATATATGATTTTGTCACCCTTTTTGTATCTGTGAACGCATCTGGTAACTGGTTTGCCATATTTTGTAAATGTACAATTTCTGAACTTCCAGCTCACGTTGATTTGTATGGAGATCAAGGTGCAATAAAGACGTTGTGCACCATGTAACATCCTTTGGAATTTCTTTAATTCCTCCCCCTAACGCTGGAAATTCATCTTCATTAAAATGGCAATCGGCAAAACGTGCCGTAAATATATCACCAGTTTTTGGTTCCAGATACCGAATTATACTTGGTGATGTGTAGTCGATGTATATTCTCACTCTTCTTTGTGGTCCCATTTTTTTTCTTTGGGGTGGCGCTATAGGGACATAGATCGCACACCCAAACACACGAAGATGGGATATATCTCCTGTCCAGATACTAACTGTAACGGAGAAGATTCATTATATGCACTTGGTCGTATCTGGATCAGTGTCGCAGCATGCAAAATAGCATGTCCCCAAACATTAATTGAGAGTTTTGTTCTCAATATTAACGGTCTTGTAATCAATTACAACCGTTTAATTAATGACTCAGTCATGCCATTTTGTGTATGAACATGCGGAACCGGATGTTCAACATCGATTCCCAAGGACATACAATAATCATTAAACACTTGTGAAGTGAATTTACCAGCGTTATCCAGCCTTACTCTTTTTATGGCATAATCAGGAAATTGTGCTCTCAGCCTGATTATTTGGGCAATGAATTTAGCGAAAGCCGTATTTCGTATTGTCAATAGACACATGTGTGACCATCTACTGGATGCATCAATTAATATCATAAAATATCGAAACGGCCCGCATCGTGGGTGGATCGGCCCACATATATCACCATGTATTCTTTCTAAAAATTTTGGTGATTCATTCCCAACTTTGACTGACGATGGCCGAGTAATGAGTTTTCCTTGAGAACATTCATTACATAAAAACTCGTCCGTTTTCAAAATTTTCTTGTTTTTCAACGGATGGCCATTAGAATTTTGCACAATCTTTCTCATCTTGACTGAACCAGGATGCCCTAGTCTTTCATGCCAGACTTTAAATGTACTAGTAAACTTCTGGTTTACTGTAACATATGATTCAGTCATATTTATTTTTGTGTAATATATTCCGGAGGATAACATTTTTAATTCTTCCAATATATGTTTCTTCTCCGATGTAATGCAAAGATATTCAATGCCATCTTTATTCATAGTCTCTACATCATTTATTTCAAACTTTGTTCCCCTTGGCATTAAAAAATTGTCTCTTCCGGAGCCCATAATGATTTTTGCATTACCAGATATCGTATTCACGCTTTCAACGAAATCTTTCATTTTGAGACAGGAGAAATATTTTTTATCTTTAATAATCGTGTGCGTTGTCGCACTGTCAGCCAGACATATATCTCCATCCCAAATCTCAAATTCTGATATTTTTTGAATTTAAAATATTAAAACTTTATAAACATATAAATAAAAATGGGGGTTTTAGCCTCCCAGTGCATAATAAATAAATAAAAATGGGTTTTTAAGCTTCCACTGCATAATAAATAAATAAAAGTGGGGTTTTAACCTCTCACTGCATAATAAATAAACAAGGGTGAGGATTTTAATCTCCCACTCCATAAATATGATCCGAGGAAACATAGTCTACCATATGATCATTTCAATCGTGAAGGCAGCGCCTACCATAACGATCGGCTCGGAGAAGGCAGAGCCTATCATCCCGGCATAACGATATAATTTTTTCGATCGTAAAGGCATAGCCTATCATAATGATCGGTTCGAATGAGGAAAACCTACCATCCCAGCATAATAAATAAACGGGAAAGACAGAACCTATTTTTCCGTAAATAATAAAATTTAAAATAAACTGAACACAAATAAATCTCACCTTTTTAGTACATATATAGATAGAGAGACGATCGTGCTGATAACGTGTTATAAACTATATCTAATATTAGGTGAGATTTATTATATGTGTGTTTGTATATTATATTAATACACTATTACTGTGGTGAATAAACAAGAGTGAGAGAGATGTGATTGTTGAGAGAAAGAAGTTGTATTCGTACTTCTTATTCTCTTCATTGTGTTTACATAACCCCTATTTATAGGGTAAGGTTAATATTAAAATAACTTGTAACTTAAAGACTAAGAATCTTAGTGCATGAACAATGGTGTATCTTAGTTTAGGTGTTTAAGTAATTAAAACCCAAAAATAAATAAAAATTGGGTTTTAATCAGAAAATTGGATCTTAAAGAAGAACTTTAAGTCATGTTTAAGATATGTATCTTAGTGACACGTGTCTAAAGGAGAGTGGATCGGTATTTTTTTTTATGAAAAAAAATAAAACTTTTTTTTATGTTTCAATAAATCAAATAAACTTTTCATAAAATAAAAAAAAAAATCAAAGGTTTTACGATTGGAGGAGGAAAAATAAATTAGGAATTCTTAGATTAAATCTACAATAAAAAAATTCATAAGAACCTTACATGAGATTTACCATTTTCATGCTCTTAGTATAGAAGTAATGGATAATCATAAATATTAAAATATATTATAACAAAATCGATATTAACAAATAATTTGAGAAAATCACCCAAAAAAAAATCACCCAAATAAAGGAGAGTGGGTCGGTATTTTTTTTTATGGGAAAAAATAAAACTTTTTTTTATGTTTCAATAAATCAAATAAACTTTTCATAAAATAAAATAAAAATCAAAGGTTTTATCATTGGAGGAGGAAAAATAAATTATGAATTCTTAGATTAAATCTACAATAAAAAATTCATAAGAACCTTAGAGCATGTTCAATGCAAAAACTCCTTATGGAGTTCTTACTTAATATTTAATTATTAAATTTATGTTAAGAATCTTTGTTAAGATAATTTTGTTTATGTGCTCCAATGGTAAAATCCTATTAGGAGTTCTTAAAAAAAAAAAAAAAATTATCCAAAAATGAGATAAAGAGATTCTCGGATAATTTTGCAAATCCCAGAATTCAATTTCTCAGAAACATCACACCATTGCATACAAACTTCATTCCTGAGAAAATGTTTTTATACACAAACTTGAAACTACAAAAACACAAATCAAAACACACACACACACAGAAGAAGAAGAAGAAGAAGAAGCAAAGACAATGCCTTCAATTTTTTTACAAACACACCGAAACAAAGACTGCAACTACAACGATTAACCCAATTCAGAACGACAATGATCAATCACCAAAACACGATTCATACATGACTCCTTTTGTCTGATTTGAAACATCAGAAGACAGGAATTTTCAGTGGGGCAACTAATCTGATAAGTTTCTGTAGCTGAGGTGGAGCCTTTACTTGCGTTGTAGCAGACCTTTTGTCATTCGTAAACGGAAAGGACTCTGCAATCTAAGTAACACAAGAATAAACAACGAAAATCATGTCTACGGCCAGACCAAAAATTGGTCAATAAACACAGCAGCCAATGATGAACCTGGTGATTACCGTTGTAGATCGAAGCAAATGTGTCTTGGCGTTGTGGCCCTCATATTACACGCTTTTTCCATGAGCTTCAGGAACTGGACATGTCAAGTACATTAATAAATTACACAAATTAAAGCATAATTGAGGGCCAATGCTCGCTTACACTACCCTGTAGCATGCTGCATAATCCCAAAGGAGGATCATCGCATCAAAGAAACCAAAAAAAGAGATCATAATTTGTTCTTATATATATGTTCTGACCTTCTTTCTAAGCTTCGTCCTCGTGTACCCATGATTACAGCCGCATGCTTCACTCTCTCTGCCTCCTTGCAGATTACAGTACTAGCCTCTCCTTCAACAACACGAGCCACACTCTTCACCTAAACATAACAAATCAGTAGTATCAAGCTAAACGGGTATTTGATTATCCTCATATGAAATAAATTATCACAATGTCTTCACGCAAAACCGCACCAAAGATGTTTTAAAAGATGAAACTAAGATACACAGAGACATACAATACAATTTCACTTTTAAGCTCCAATATTACATATTGTTTCTAACTTTACAATCAAGAAACTGTTTCTTCTCCAAACATTATTAGGCAAACAAAAGAGATAACATAAGCTTACCATGTCAACTTGAAACGCCTCAACAGCAAGTTTCTCCATCAGTGTTTGGCTCGTCTCGTACACAACGTCGTTCTTAACACCTATGAGTAAAATCAAAACCATCCTTAGAAAAAAATCCTAAAATTTTCCGATTTCAGATATGAGGAATTACATATGAACAAGAAAACGAAAACTATCTAATGATTCACATTGACACAAATTAAGATCGCTAGAAGATGGGAATGAACGAACTTGATACGGTGTGAACAAGGTGAAGAGTATCGGCGAGGCGTCAGAAATGAGCGAGAGCTCAATCAAAGGCGTGTTTGTTGTTGGGGCCATGATCAACGGCTACGATTACATCTCTCCCTCTTATTCTCTCTCCGTTCTCTCTCTCTAGCTCCGGCACCACCGGGATCAACGACTGCAACACCACTTCCCTGAAACTGTACTCTTCATCTTCCTTCAAAGGCTCTATCTTCCCCGGATTTGGAGATTTCGATTAATGGGTTTCGTTGGGTTTTCGATTAATCGGTGGAATGAGAGAGGAAGAAAGAAGAAATCGGAGGAAGAGGAAGACATCGAGAGAGAGAACGCTTCTGACAAGTGGCACTTAAGAAACGGTCTTTAAATTTCTTAATTAAGGATCGGTTCTTGGTTTATTATTTATTTTTGATTTAAATTAATCCCTAAAATAACTAAGAAACTCATCTAAGAGCCCGCGTTGATGATGGTCTTACATGAGATTTACTATTTTCATGCTCTTAGTATAAAAGTAACGGATAATCATAAATATTAAAATATATTATAACAAAATCGATATTAACAAATAATTTGAGAAAATCACCCAAAAAAAAATCATTTTCTCTCTCGCTCGCCCTAGCCGCCGCAATTGGGAGAAAATCTTCGATCTTCTTCTTAAGTCTCTCCGGTTACAAATCCAGTTGTTCTACACTTCCGTAAGTTGTCCTCAACTCACATATTGACTTGCTTTGTATTTCTGGACATAGTTTCTGAACTTCATCTTCTTCACAGGGAACAATGAAGCTGTGGTTGACCGGAGCAACGTATCTCCGGCGCCGCCGCCGGCTGGTGATTCTGCTACACCATTGCTAGAGGTTTCCGGCGACGAGCTTAACTTGATTCTGCCTTTGAACTTCGCGATGGTCGATAACGGAATCTTCCAGTCTGGATTCCCGGAGTCGGCGAACTACTCCTTCCTCAAGACTCTTCGTCTCCGCTCAATCATGTAAGCTTTCTCGCATTTCTATCAATTGAATCGAGAGTATCTTCTATAAAGAAAACGTCGGAATTGCTGTTTTTTTAGGTTTTGTTCTTGTTGTTGATCTGCAGGGTTATCATGGTGATACTTCAGCAACTTTCATACTGTGAATATGGTCTTAGGTGACAAAAGAGTCTCTAGACATCGCCGGCGTGGTTTCTGCAATGGATCCGACTTCTCGACCCGCCGTTGTAATCAACAATGGAACCGGGTACGTCACTTATTGGTTTTATAGATTATGCGCTTAATGTGTTTGAGGAAATGCTGCAACCAGATCTTCTTCCTTTTGCAATTTGTTTTGTGACTCGTTAGATTCATTTGTTCATCAAAATTATTCATTGGAGGTATATCCGTCAATGCTCAACTTAATCTTGTCTTGAGTAATGTCTTTGATTAGCTTACAAATTCGCCTTTTATGTATGTGAGTGTATCATCTAATTGGTTTAGATAATTTGTTTGGCCGTAGAGCAGATTAGCAAAAGATAAATTATGTTCCTATATCCATGATGAAAACTACACTCCAAGTGTTTGATTAAATGCGTGAAAGAACCGTTGAAAGTGTAAAATACCGGGTTATTTTTGTGAGAGTGTTGCTTTAGCAACTTGAGGGCGAGACCGTTCAGGAAAATGATTATCCGAATTTCAATCTGTTTGTGTTCTTGTTATGATGATTACTGACTGTTTGAAAGAGTGTTGATTTGTTGATTTAGGGTTAGAACTGATTGTGATTCTTTACTATGATCAAATTGGTTTTTAAGCTCTCGGTTAGATTTGGAAAATGTACATTGTGTATTGGTACTCAAGATTCATGACTATTTGAATCATTGTTGATTGCTGAATTAGATTTAGAACAGATTGTGATTCTTTGCTATGTGTAAATTGGTCTTTGAGCTCTCGGTGAAATTTAAAAAATAAACGATTATGTGTATTGGTTCTGTGATTCATGACTGAATGATTGTTGATTACTGAATTAGAGATCATCTTTGCTATGGTTATATTAGGTTTTGTTAAGCTTAATCTATTGTGTCCTTTTGCCAAGATTCGGTTTTGCTATATTGAGCAGTTGCAATTAATCCAACGATGATTCGAGTGATGTTTTGATTTTGACTTTTGATGTTGCCTCAGCTTTTGTATCTTGTCTTTGAATTTCAATCTTTATGGTAATGTAATCTGTGTCGAGCTAACTTGTAGTGTGGCTTGTGTGTTTAGATTGGGAACAAAATTATAAGGAAGAGGATACATGTGCGTGTGGAGCATGTGCAGCAGTCAAGGTGTGCTGAAGAGTTCAAACCAAGGAGGAAGAAGAAGAACGATGAGCTCAAAGCTGCAGCCAAAGCCAAGGGAGAGACAATCAGCACCAAAAGGCAGCCTAAAGGTCCCAAACCGGGTATGACCTTGGAGACTGTCACTCCCATACCTTACGATGTCGTCAACGATCTCAAGGGTGGTTATTAAGTTTCCATTTTCCCATTCTCTACTCAGATTTTTTTTCCTTTTTGTTTTTTTTCCTTGTATTTCTTAGAAGACCAAATTCTTTGACAAGTTAAACCTTCTCGTCTTGTGTTCGTTGGACAAATTAGTTTTGACAGATCTTACACAATTTAATTCGACCATTGTTCCTTTTTTATATGAATTCTATGTTTGTATCATACGTTACCGTCAAAACGAACAAGCATATAGTGCACTTACATATAAGAAGTAAGATGTAAGATTGATATCTATAATCTAACAATTTTCACTCACCTTGTAAGTTATATCAGTGTTGTGAAATCATATACAAAATCAAAGAAGTACGTTCGTGGGTCATTGCTTGGACAAAGAGTACCCAATGCCTCTATTTAAAGACTTGAACTCACGAAATGCAGCCAAGTGCTAAAGAGTGTCGTAGAACCAATTTTTCGGAGTACGCAAGTCTAGTATATCAGTTTGCTATAATTCATGTTCACTCTCCTTATTTTCATGTTTGAATCCTTATCAGCAAAAGGAGTGATATTTTCACCAAAAACACATGACATGAACGACATACAAAATATGAAGGAAAATCACATATCTTTTCTATATAGCAAGACTATAACCAAACGAACACAAACATAAAAAAGCAATTTCAAATTATTGGGGTGAATTCAGAGTTAATTGTGGATCCAAATTCTACAAACTAAAAGTTGGCAAATATTGCAGATTTTCGATTCTCTGTAAAAAAAGTCAAATATCTTCCATCAAATCAAAGTCTACCATAAAACGAACACGTTAAAGCAACCAACGATGGTACTCTAGTAAATACAGAAACATATAACTCTTCTATAACACAAACATGATAACTCTATCTTCATTGTACATAAATCTCCCAATTCATTACAAATCTACCATCAAATATATAACTCTACGAGCATGCTAATAACACATATCCGCTGCATTCCAGTAAATAAGTATGTCGCATCACCAAATATCTCTACCGTATTAATGATAAATCTACCGTCGTTGGAAGTCAACGAACTTTGAAACTCAAACATCTACCACAGATTATCTACATGTATTTACATGAGAACCAACGCAGCCAAAAATCTTCTATCAAAAAGATTATATCTACCAATTTCAAAATAAATCTACCACTTCACAAAATATCTTCCACCACGTTTTTATAAATCTACCAAAACAACTCTACCAAATTTGATACCCTGCAAACAAATCTACGGTAGATTTCTTTTGTTGACCAATAATAATAAGTCTACCGTCAAAGCGTTGTATGACGTGGCAAGCCAAAAATAATGACACTTTCGTTATTGTGGTTTTTGTAATCAAGGGTCTGAAGTTTATTATCGGTTCGCTAGGTTAGTTTTGTAATGAAATTTTTTTTGAATCAATCTAAGCTAAAAACACACTTTCCAAAATTAGTTTAGTAATCCTCCCTTAATTTTTTGAGTATCCATGAAACTAGTTTTTAAAAAGATCATTGATTTCTTTGATTATATACTGTTTAATAAAGAAATAAGAGAAATCTCTCAACTTTATTAATCTAATATTTAAACGAAATAAATCATGAAGTCTAAACACCACATTTTAAAATAAAAAAACTAAAACCCTGCTAAAATATAGAAAATAATTGTAATATAACAATTCTGTTATATTACGCTTGCATCACACAATAATAGAGTTCATGACTTGTTAGAAATACCAGCTTAGTAGAACGTAAATTAGAATAAAGTTGTTGTTTCTCTTTAAATCATGTAGTATAAGCTCAATGTTAGAAACTAATACTTATCTTCTTGCATGAGCTTAAAAATCATCTAATTATATCAGATCGACACTTCAGCATATTCAAATTCGTCCATTTAATTCTAACAAACTCATATCAACATCACACTCACATTTACCGTAATTTCATGGTTTCTTATTTAATTCAAAGAAATGGCAATAAAACTTAAAGTGGACTACATATAGGACGGTGGTTAAACATGACTAACAATTTGGCCCGGTCTAATTTTATAAATTAAACTTTTGACATGAATCACATGATCCTTATCCATCACGAAATTTCATTTCCAACGACCCTTAGTTTCTAATATATGCAAAAAGTAAGTGGGAAATCTAATATTCCCATTTTTATTTCCCCCACAAAATAATTGGATCGAATTTATTTCAAAGTATTTTTCATGTTTTGTTTTGTTGCCTTCGTGAGCTACATATCATCCGTCACTCATGGAAAGAAGGTAACACGTTTATTTTCATTTTCAACCTCACGAATATATTTAAAAACAGACTGATAATCCTAGCTGAGGTAAAGAAATTAACAAACTAAGAATAACATGATATTTTTTAAAAACAAGCAAAATGCATGCTATTAAGAAAACCATGTATCGTAAATGAAGCATCATATTGATGAAAATCTCATCCGCTGATGAATATAAAGAAAAACCAAAATTATGGTTATTTAGTGTTATTACTCTTTTCTATATTTTAAATATATATAAATCACTATTATTTAAAAATGTTGCTGCCAATATTTTTTGATCACACATTTTTTAAATTAAATCCTTGATTGGTGAAAAATACTTAACCGTTTCAATATTTTATTCGCCATACAATATTAGATATGGTTAACATATCGAATATATGTTATCCTCGTTCGCTCCCACTTGCATTTTTATTCCAAATGATCTACGATTGTATGTGCGGGATTACGTGATCTAGTATATTGATGTTTCATCGTAGGAAAGGTTTCTGGCTTAGGAGACATTTTTATGCACTAGTAAAATTCGAAAAAGTTAGGAGGCATATTCCATCGATATATTATTTCACTTTATTATAAACATAAATCATGTTTTCTGTTTGATGTTGTATATTGGAAATTTTTAATATTCTTTTTGAATGTAATAAAAAATATAGAAATCATTTTAATGATATATTCTGGAAATTTAACACATTATTTTTGCAAGTTGAGTTTACAACTCTGCCTACTCAAAATTCATTTATTTCAAGATCAGTTTAAATAAAATTTACTTATTCAATCCGAAAACTTAAACATCAATTTACTTTGACAAATCTTTAAAAAAAAAAGATTATATATTAAAGTATATGATTATATTTTAATGTGGTAAGGTTTTTCCTTTGCCGCATTCATTCTTTTATATATGTTATCCGAGTAGACAATTCGATTACTAGTGATTCAAGCATCATTTGAACTTTTGTTTTCACACACCGAATATTTCAATATACAAATATGTATTTTCGTACAATTATGAGAAAAGATTTAGGATGGAAATCTCTTCTGGATAACATTAGGCATATACTATAGGTATATGAACTACTGTTGGTGGAAAACACTGGCTGAATTTCAGTGTGATAGCAAGAGCGGCGGCGGAGGCCAATGGTTAATCCGTCGCAGGCTAAAGAGGCAGAATATTATGCGCCGCCAACAATAACTACATCGATTGGTTGGCGACTTACATATGAGATTAGATGTTCAATATCGCGTAATAATATGTAATTATATTATCTAGTTTTAAATTTGTAAATTCTTAAATGCATGAAAATTCCCTTGTTCATATGATTTCGACTAAGGCAAGAGGCATTATGGGGGAGTCCTCTCCTTTCCATTTTTCGTTTCAGATTGATCTTCATTCTTGAAACCTTCTATCTCATCTGGAGGCTTTGTGCTTTTGGTGTGAGTTTACCCATAATGGTGGGGTCGGGTGGGTTACTTTCCATAACTAGACTCCCAAATAGTTGTTTGATTGATCTGAGGGTTTTGAGCGGATCCGGGTTGGCTTTCATCGGGTCTCTAATGGTCCGGGTCAATAATACAGTCAGCTTCACTCCTAGTCTGGGCTTCAATTGTGGTACATGGGTGATAATAATGATATTTTATCTTTTTTAGCTATCATAAGTGATCATTTTAATAAGTGTTTCACTTAATTTTACATACATTTATATTAGTTTTCGAGTATTTGTATGGTCAAGACTCTTTTCAGATTAACTTAGCAAAAAAAAGATGCAAAACAGAGCAAAACACACGTTTTCGGAACATGTGCGAGATGACAAAAGTTCAACATCAAACGGAGGCTTTCCCATATCTTGATCAAGCTGATTTTTGGATACAAGATAGGCTGATTTACTACCTTTTACGCCGAAATGGTTTGAGGATGATCATATGGTTAGATCTCAAGTTACATGAAGCACAAGAAGCCCCATTTGACTAGTCAGCTGGAAGCTCACCGACCGGCCAGAGGCCATTTGGCTGGTCCTCCATCTCTCACCGACCGGCGAAAAGGCTCCCCACCGGTTGTTCAGCACTCGGCTAATCTCAACCTTGGATAAATTACCCACTATCTAATATGCATTAAATCTAGATTTTATATACCTTGCATCAAAAGTAGAAAGCAAACAGAAATATTTTCGACACAACCAATTGCCAATTTACCATGTTAGTTGTTAGTTAACTATGACTTTTTGTAAGATATACTGGTCTTAATGCTCACAAGCCATATAGTTTTTTTTTGTTTGGGGTAGGTATGGTCTATTTCTTCGAATTTTGGTTGCAATGGAGCATCCTAGGTTCCTGTTTGGTTGTTGCGTTTTGGTCATGTTGCTGGTTGAGGTCTCGATTACCTTGGTTTTGTGATATGGTATCAGGTTTCTCAAGTTTGATTCGGAGGATTGTGTGGAGTTCTGGGTTTGACCTCTCTTCCGGCTGGTTGGAATGACTCGGCTAAGTCGGTCCTCTGTCCGTTTTTGGGTGAATGATTCTGCCATTGTAATTATATAGCCGCCGTTCCTGCTCAGAATAAATGCGGCTTACATTCATTATCTTGTGACTCGTCGAGGCTTCCTAGTTTAACGGCTCATCTCCTACAATATTCTTTTTAGTGTCCTTATCGCTGTCATTATTTCTCCTCTAGTGCTCTCTATTAGTATTAGCGTTGTTCTTATATTTTGTAATTTTATTTTCGTGTAACATTTTGGTTCTAAATATTAATAGCAAATCCTTTTTTTGTCGTTTGAAATATTATTTTTACTACAAATTATGGGGATAATTACAAAGATAATTTTTCAACTGACAAATTATTTATTCCAAAAGATCCACAACACCACGAACAACTTTTCTTGCACTGTCCTGGAAATTTTATTTTTTATGCTTGTTTCCAATAATCTGTAGAAATCGCATCTTCTAAAAATCGAAATACAAACCTCATGTTATATAAGAATTAATGAAACATTTAATCAAACTAATAGGGATTCCACTAATAATAAAAAAGATTATAGAGGGGAATCTTTCTTTTAAAAAACCAAATTAGAGGAGAATCTTTGGAATGAAAACACGTGTTGTCCAATATTTTCTTATACTCCTTGTCCCTTTACCAAAATAACTAAGATTCTATGATATGCTTGGCTTTCGAAATTCTCATTTTACAGTAAAAATCAAACAAAATAGGAAAAAAATTAACTTCACTTCCTTTTAAGTTTTAACCTCAGGAATGGCGACTATAAATTACCTACCAAAGATTTCCAACCCAATTCACAAAGAATCAACTCAAATATTCTCTCACCCAAAGATTCTCTCTCTCTCTCTCTCTTTCCCAATGGCACTTCGAAGAGCTATCACAAAACGTCTCATTGATGGCTACAGATTTGATGTAACACAAAACATGATTGTCAAAAAACTGCCGTCACCCTTCGCACCGAAGATCTTACGTCAGTACATGACCTCTCCAAATCTTGCGGACCAGATCTTCGGGATCCGAATCGAGTCCGTTGCTCCTCCCAGACAAGAGGAAGCAACGGCTGTGAAGGGGTTATCGGTGAGTGAGACCAAGAAGTTGTTGAGAATATATCAAACGGAGAAGGTGAAAGCGAGACTCAGAGAGATTCCGAAGAGCTCTGTTTCGTATTGGGAGTTTGTTCAGATCTGTTGTGAGAGCTGTGGGAACAACGACGAGCAAGGTTCTCAAATGGCTAAGTCTTTGGATCATTCTGGATCCGTCGTCGTTTTAGGAGACATCGTTTTCCTTCATCCTCATCAGGTGAATCATCTAACTAGCATCTTTGGTTCATTTTTGTTTAAGTACTTGTTGTCTATGGATCTTTTAGGATCTAAGATTTGCTTTTGATGATACTTTAAAACAAAACAAAACAAAACAAAACAAAAAAGATTCCATAACAGAACATGTCCAAGGCAAAAGACAATATTGTAGCATATAAAACTATATTTATTTTAAGTTAAAAGTAGTATTTCTTGATAACGTTTTTTCGTCAAAATTTTGAAACACTAGTATGATTTAATGAAATAATTTAAATCGGCCTTTTGTTTTGCGAAAATTATTTTAGTAGGTTGATAACTCCACGAATAACAGATGTAATAACATCCGAGATTTCTTCAATGTTTAATCCCATTTTCTCAAATTTAGGAATCAATACTTTTCTTTCCAAAAATATTCTTAGATTTATTTCGTTTTATATAGTGGTTTTTAATGTTTCTACATGTTTAAAAGAAAAATAAAGATTTATATAGATTATTACATAACTGAAAATTATTAAATAAAATATAGTATATGCATTATGTAACCTAATTCGACACTTATTCGTTAAAAATGACAAAGTGGAACTTCATTTTGCGTATCATTTTCGCAAATAGCATGCTTTTTGGATTAGTTTCAAACTTTCAAAAATTGGGGGCCCTAAAAGAATGTTTTAGGAGCCTTGATACCTAAAACATTATATATTAGGGTTTTTAACAAAGAAACCCCTCAACTAAAAATGAATCGAGAAAAAAATTATCAACTATAAATTTAATGTAAAAACCCCTCAACTATAAGTCCGTTAATGAAAAAACCCCTCCGTCTACAATACCGTTAAAACCTTAACAGCGACACGTGTTTTGCAAAATCTCAAAAGATTTTAATGAAAAAACCCCTTAAGTAAATAATGATTGGGAATAAACCCCTCAACTATAAAATTTAATGTAAAAACCCCTAAACATTTTTAACTACAGTAACATTAAAACCTAAACGGTTAACGATAAATTAAATGTAAGTGCTTTGGATTGTAAAAATTACATAGATAATTTTAAAATAAATTGATAGCTTTCAAAACCAGCAAAGTATTTAAAACTTTAATTTCAAATAGTAAGATTATTTGGGTTGAAAGTTAATTGAAGAATAAAAAAATATCAAATTTTCTGTACAACTTGATAAATTAGTTCAGTTTCTCAAAAATTTAAATAAATTAAATTGTATCAATTTTTTAAATGTATATGTATTTTTCAATCAACTTTCTAAACAGCGAATCTCATGATCACATCGTATCCATGTCAATTTTTACAATCAAAATCGTATTTGATTTAATGTTGACTATTTATTTTTTAATGTCATTGTAGACAGAAATAAAGGAGTTTTCACATTAAATTTATATTTGAGTGATAAATACTTGATACATCTGAACTTGAGGGATATTTACACTAAATTTATAGTTGAGGGATTTTTTTTTCTCAATTCATATTTAGTTGAGGGTTATTTTTGTTAAAACTTTAAAGTTTTAACGGTACCGTAGACGGAGGGATTTTTTCATTAACAGACTTATAGTTGAGGGATTTTTTACATTAATTAATAGTTGAGGGGTTATTTCTCGATTCATCTTTAGTTAAGGGGTTTCTTTGTTAAAGAAGTATTAAATTCTCATACAATTTTGCTATATACTTATAGATAGCCAAGTCTATGGAGGCAATGATCAACCAAACATCAGCACTCCCAAACGATCCAAGAAAAGAAGAGTTAGTTCAGCTCGAGGTTACAAAGACGAGTATTGACTTAAAGGCGCGACGCATAGTCAAGGCCGAGTTATATTGCGGTCTCGGATTCCTAGCAGCGCAAACTATTGGCCTTATGCGTCTAACCTTTTGGGAACTAAGCTGGGACGTAATGGAACCCATTTGCTTCTTTGTCACATCCCTTCATTTCCTCCTTGGTTACTTCTTTTTTCTTCGAACTTCGACAGAACCATCTTTCGAAGGATTTTATCAACAACGGTTTAAGTCCAAACAGAAGAAGCTTATGGAGAGCCATGGGTTTGATATTTTGAGGTACACTGAGCTCAACTCCTTGTTCAAACCGTTACCGCGTAAATCTCATGTTGCGCCGGTTTAGCTAGCAATAGAAGTTTATCCAGGCTAGACGCATCCTGGCCTGGCCACTGTATAATTTACATAGTGTGTGTAGACTTTAAATTGGGTCTCAACTTGTATGTGTATATTTGATAAAAGTTGGAATCTTAATATTTATGCACAATCATATATCCTTCTCTTATACTTTTATGGGCTTGGGCTTGTGTTGAGGGAAACGAGCATTGGGGAGAGAGGTAACGTTTATGAAGTCGAGCACTGTAAAGCTCCTAGAAGTTGAACATGAAAAAGTTTCGTCAAAAACTACCGTGACTGTTGTTGCTTCGCAAGATCGGAGAATTCCCCGGACTAATCAAATACATGTTTTAAAAATAATTGGCATCAGAAAACTTTAAAATTTTAATCTGTGAGTAGATTTGATTTTGATCCATGACCAAAAACAAATGGAACAAAAATCATCAATCATGACATTACTTCCAGAAAAGTGAAACGAAACATAAAAAAGGTACCTACCGTGTATGACTCGATAATTTTTGTGTAACAATGAAAAATAATTACGTGTGAAATTTAAGAGACGCGTACCTTTTTCTGTCTCCTTTACTGCAGCGGAGCACGAGAACTTCTCCGATGGATGGCGAGCACTCCAAGCTGTGATATGCCTTCCACCGACCGGAATTGGACAGAGAGCCTTAGCCCCATGGGTTATCTGGAATCTCTCGATTGCGCGCAATCAACGCATCTTCCAAGAGAGAAGTTTCTCTGAGGAGGAGACATCTTTGAAAGCAGTCTGTGATGCGAGGGAATGGCTAGGAGCTCAGGTCACTGTAACCAATCCTCAGCAACAGAAGCTGGCTATGGGAGAAAGACACAGAGAAAAAATAATCTGCCAATCCGACGCAGCCTGGAATTTGAAGCCATGGCAGCATGAACGGCTTGGAAATTTTCTCGAGTTAGGGATGATTGAATCAATTCCCAATCTCAACATTTCGCATTTGTGAAATCGCCTCTGGTGGCGGAGGGGCTTGAAATGCCTTCGGAAATGGAGCATGCGATATCCATGGATCTCAAGCGAATCTCCTTTGAATCGGACTCTAAGATGTTGGTGACGGTAATTTTGGAGAGATCGAGCTTCTCAGATTTGCATGGAATCATATCGGACATCATCTCACTTTCCTGTTTTTTCGATTCGGTTTCTTTTCATTTTGTTAATCGCCAAACTCTGACAATGGTGGATGGGTTAGCAAAACAGTATTTGAGCCGGTATGTAAACATTCCGGTTTGATTTGGTTTAATGAAATTGGTGCAAAAAAAAACATATATTTAATCAAATTTTTGTTAAATGTTATATAGTTCGATTCGAACTGTTCGAATATGATATAGTATATAGATAATATATTAATATTCGTTCTGTATCAAAAGACTTGATGTTTGAAATTTTTATATATAGATTAAAAAAATATTTTTTTAAGACAAAAATATCATTTATTATCCACCTAAACACAATTTAACCAATGATTAAACAAACTGTAGAACACAAATGGTTATAAAACATAAAAATTAATAAATTTTGCATTGAAAGTTAAAAACATCATGTAATTTGATACCAACAAAATTCTCTAAAATATCAATTATTTTAAAATGGAAAGAGTATTATTTTATTTTTATTTTCCGAAAGAGACTTCAAGAATATTTCCGTTACCATCCCATCATGTTTTTTTTTTAAAATGTTATATTACCATCCTCATCATGTTGAAATGAGACAGAACGGGAATTATGCCAAAATTAGTTTCTCTCATTAGCAATGGCAGAGCCGCAGAGATATATGAAGTCATCCGCAAATAATAATAACAAGTATGTTATTATTGAGGTATAATCTGAGCTTTTTTGAAAAAAAAAAAAGTATAATCTGAGCTTCATCTCACTTCTCAGCAAATCTATCTACCATTCAATAATACGTTTACTTAAATTATTAATAAGTCAACAAAGTTGATCTACTCTAGTATTTTGTGAGGATTCGTATATATATAGGCTAAACAATTAACAAAAAGAAAAGTGAGATGTCGATATCCATTGATAGACGAAAGGCCAATTTGGTGGAACTTTAATCTACCAACTATAAATTATAGTGCAAATTCGTTTGTGATTTCGAACACGTAAATAGCTGGAGTCATTACTTCGATCTTGACCATAAACGCATGAAAATGACCACATTTTGCATCCCATAAATACTTGCAATCATTTTAGTAACTACTTACACGTATTTCTCTTCAGTTTAACTAAAATAGATTACGTCCACAAAACAAACAGTAAATTCTAAATTTCATTATGAGGTCATCTTTCTTACGGAAAGTGAAAGGACTTGAATCAAAGTCAAGTATTAAAACACCTTTAGTCCTTGAATCAAAGTCAAGTATTAAAACATCTTCGGTCCGAATAAAAACGACGAAAATCAAACCAACAAGTCAAATTAAGAGTCGACTTCGAAGACGAACTAAAAAATTATTTAAATAAGAATAATTCAATATTTTAACTAAAAACGATTAAATACACTGAAGTAAATGCAATCATTACATAATCAAACAGAATAAATAGAGATGTTAAACATGGTTTCAGAGATATAAAAACAAGAGAAGAAGTAAATATCAAGAGACCGAAACTTATTTTTATAATCTACACTACACGCTTTCCTGTACTTATTATTTCTAATCGTTTCTTTGTTCTTTTTTTAGTAAACTCTTTAAATCGTCAATACTAAAACCATTTACTCCCATTCGTGCTCTATCTAACTCTGTGATTAGATCTGAACCGGTCTGGCATATTTTTTTAGCTCAGTTTTCTGAAAATTGCTTGATAAATCCCTTCATTTATTTGTTAATTAAAGATGAAAAAGACAATTCAAGTTATTTATATTTACAAATCTTGATCGTGTAATTTATGTACAATATAAATATATTCCTTTTTTTTGCAACAGCGTAGATTCATAATTTCGTAAAACAGTTCATAAATTGAAAATGGTAGTACCAAAATTATAAAATTAACTTCAGATGTATTCCTCTTAAGATTTTGTGATTTATTACATACTTATCTTATAAATAAATATTAATGGAAGAGCATTTTCAAGAACTAACTGTTATTTTATTAAAAATTGATATCCATGTTAATACTGTTACACTATTGTGCCGGTTGCATTGGAATTATCAATTATGTGTCGCCAAGATAATAATTCAGTTTTTAAATAAAATTTAGCAGACTAATGGGAGATTGATTTATAAAGATTTTAAAAATTTAACGATTCCATCGTTATTCTTAACAAAATTTTGTGTTATTGGTGTGATGATTTTATATTTCTTTTTAAATCCTTTCTTATTGGTGTGATGATTTTGTAATTTCATTTAAAATTGTCTGTTATTAAAAAAGTCAAGTATTTAATGATTTTGCAATTCTGTTAAAATTTGGTGTTATTGAAACAATGATTCTTTATATTTTAACTCATCAATCACAACTTTTAAAATACTAGAATTACCCATTGTATTCTCAAAGTTTGGATAATAAAATTAAAAAAAATTATCTCTTTCTTAAATAAACATAGATAATTTTAGGTTTAACACAATCTCTCTCTCGTCTCTCGTGAAACTTTTTCAATTTCTTTTTTTTTCAATACAAGTAACTAGGATATAGTCCACACGTGCGTGCGGGTTACATAGTATAATTTAGATGTATAAAAAAATACATGTTTACTATTGTTATATTTTCTATGTTGTTGTATGTTTAATTTATTTAATGTTTAGGTTTGTTTAGTTTGAATATAAACAGTGTGCGGGTTACATGTTTATTTAAAATTATAAAATTGTAAAATTTAGATTTA
Organism: Alliaria petiolata; assembly: GCA_020283515.1. Taxonomy (NCBI): domain Eukaryota; kingdom Viridiplantae; phylum Streptophyta; class Magnoliopsida; order Brassicales; family Brassicaceae; genus Alliaria; species Alliaria petiolata. The sequence continues at coordinate 21,289,183 of JAHZTW010000004.1, read as the reverse complement.
TGAAAAATTTAATTATCATTTTTTAATATGATAATATAATTTATTGTTTAGGTTTGTCTAGTTTCATTACATTATATGTTGGCTTAAGTAGTGTTGTAGTTTTTTGTTATGGTGTGTAGTTGCACATTTAGTAGTTTAGATTTAAAATTTAATGTGTACTTGTAAAATTGAAGAATGTAAATATTGTTGATCTAGTAGATACTACAATATTATCGATATGAATAATCGTTTACTAATATTACTCACTGTATTTTTTTTTTGTTAAGCAAAACTTAAAAAAATAGTTTTTGTTTTTACCGGAACAATATATAAGACAAAAAACTAATAGATTGAATTAGGCTGAAAATTTCGTGACATATTTCCTGTTCCCTTCTGTACCCGTTCAAAATTTTTCGTCCCATTTCTTTTCCCGTTCAAAAAAGTTCCTATTCGGGACCATTTATTTTATTCAAACAGATACGGAAAGGGCACGGCAAGGGAACGGATATGAGATCGGATATCTGAACTACCCGTTTAAAATTTAAAAATTAAATTTATACATTTTCCCAAAATTTTCCCGAAATTATCGGAAATTTTCGAAATTTTCTGAATTTTCCCGAAATTATCCAAAATATATGTCCTAAAGTTTATCATTACCCAAAATAATTACCCGTTTGAGAAGAGATTTTAGGTAAGAGAATTTTCCGAACCCGTCCAGTTACCCAAATTTTCGTCACGTTCTTATCGGATTCCTTTTTGGAAATTGTTTCTCAATTCCCAAATTTTCCGTTCTCGTCCCATACCCGTAAATTTTTGTCTCGAGTCCCGAAATTTTCAGAGTTAGGTAGAGTTATAATTTACCAAAAATTTATTATTAGAACTAAAATGTAAAATTGTACAAATTTAGATGTATGTAAATTTTAATTTGAATATTTTTATTGTTTGATTTTTTTTGGTATGATTAATTTATTTATTGTTTTGATTTGTTTAGTTTGAGTATATTATACGTTTGTTTAAGTAGTGTAGTAGTTTTTTGTTATATTATGTAGTTGCACGTTTAGTAGTTTAGATTTGAAATTTAATGTGTACTTATAAAATTAAAGAATGTAAAAACTGTTGATCTAGTAGACATTATAGTGTTACCGATATGAATGAATTTGAAGTTTTAATTTTGTTTGATTTTATGAAATAATTTTTATTTGATTATATTTTATTTAAGTGTATTTTATACATTAATATAAAATTAATTTCTTTCATTAAAGTGAGAAAATCAGAAAATATTTTGTTCATTTTTAAAACAAATAATTACCATAAACCAATTCTACAAAATGATTGGCTCATTCAAACATTATGGTATTATGTTTATTTAAAATTAATGGGCCATTTGTTATAATTTGTAAATAACAAAGCCCATTTTCGGCTCTTCCCGATAACAATATTGTTTTTTTTGTGTAAGCAACAAAAATAAAAATAGAGCTGATTCTTTTATTAGGATTTGATTATTTTGAAAGGATATATTTAAGATTTGATTATAGGAAACACAATATGGATTTTAATATTTTCTTTAGTTTATATAAAAAAGAATAAGTTATCTAAAATTTTAATAAATATTAATTAATTCAAAATATATACGTGTAATATTTTGTTTAATTTACCAATTAGTCTAATTGTATAATTTGGCAATAGTTAGGGTTTAGCCTGAACTGTGTGTGAGTTATATTTTTAACTAATTTTTTTTTTTGAATTTAATGATATTTTATTTTAGGTTTTCTCATTGTTATAGATAAATCTATACCAAAAATTTATATCCCATCAAATTCATGCTATTACGTTCTATTTCTCATACTGAAATTCGATTTCTTATAAAAATACATTTATCTATGAGATATATTATTAGAATAGATGTCTCATATCTTTTATTAAATTTCAACCCGCCCTGAAGATGGATTACAATATTTTGATTTGCTTCGTTTTTATCTTGTCTATTTTATATAAAAATATATTTCTTGAAAGTAAACTTTTAAGAGTTTGTGATAGTTTTATTTTGATGTTGATGATGGTATTATATAATCATACTTCAACTCATTAATTTTTTCCGTCTTGGTATTTCATTCCGACTTCAACTCATTAATAATCAGAAACAATGTGAAAGCCTTATCTGAGTCATCCATCTCAAGTAGTTCGTAATTATGTAGAATCCATCCAGCACATATACCATCGGAAACAGAGAAGAAGGATTTAAACTCTTCACATTTGTTTCTTCAAATGTGATCTTTGTTGAATTTTGATTGTTTTAATTATATATGTACTGTCTAAGCTCTTTGTTGGACCTGCAATAGTTAATATGATTAGATATAAAAGGCATAATAAACCGTCTAGCATATATAACTTACACATAAAATATGAATTCGATTTTTGACCAACCATATACTTCTCTTTCGCTGGTTCTTTTTGCAGGTGATTTATCTGAAGTGAACAATCTGGAAAGAGTGTTCTGGCATTGCTGATTAGGTATGTTTCCATCGACATTCAATATACCATTACAGGGTTTATTGCTAGTTGATCTTTCAGTGACTTGTGATGATGGCATAATAGATGGGGACTAACCTTTGATAGTGACTTTCAATATACCATAAACAGTTTGTTCGTACTTGGGGATTTCGTAATTTAAGGAAGAGATTTCGGTTTCTTTCCATTCATGATTTACCCTACAATGAATACAATGAAAACAAAATGTGATTAGTAAACATGAAATATATAAGAGGAAAAACATATATGTTACGATTTAGTAACATAAATCTAGAACTATCCTTTGAATCGTAGATAATTAACTCCATCGTTTCTATAAAACTCTTCGGTTGCATCCACATTCAATAATTTTAATAGATGATGGAAATTCTAATTAAGTAATTAGCAGATACGAAAACAAATATTAAGAATCTGTTGGAATATGACAGTAGTAATACTGACATAGTTGCCTCTTTGTTGGATAGAACCAATTCAAGGGGCAGAGCGGATGAAAAAGTATACCGTTTACATGTATGCATGATTTTGACTTGAATTTTCCAAGCGGTTTTGAAAGACTTTCACTTGAATTCTCCGGGTCGATTTGAAAGGCTTGATGTTTTTCAATGGAGTCATCAGTATTACTGAAGCCATTTCTCAACAGCTGTATCGGTTATTTTTCTCGAGGTATGAATGCTTGAACAATATTGCTTCGCTATTTATATAATCTCAAGTAGGTATAGTTAGGTATGGGTTGAATATTTTCGGTGAAAGGATCTTGGAAATGTAGATATTCTGAGTTAATTGTAGTTGAAAATCTCTACAAAATTTTATAGAAGTTACTAAATTGTAGGGAGTTAAAGAATATACGTTTCATTGATTTTCGAAGAACTAAGATCATTTTAAGGTTAGATTCATTAGTCCGATCTCTTATTCGAAAATCTTGTTAGGTTGTTACGAAATTTAATTATGTGAAAGAATATATTCATGATCATATTTGATTTCGAAGTTGGCAAGATATTAAATGATTGCCGTGATTTGCTAAATTGATAATCATATTCCCATATTGGTTTTTAATTGATATTCGTCCGACATTTCCGTTAGCAATATTATGTTTTTTTGTTTTTTACACGTTAAAACCACACAAAATTTCCAAACCTAACCAAAATTCTCGGTTCGAACACCAACCAATTTATAAATAATTTGAACATAACAAAAAAACCAAATTATCTGAACCGAACCCGATTTATAACAAACAAATGGAATTAACTGAACCCTAACGACACCAAATTATTTAAACCAAACCAATATAAATTTTGATCTGAATGGAACATATTTTCTATAACTCAAAAAATCAAAACCTGAATACCCAAATTAAACTGAATAACCGAATGTTCATCTATAATTATAGTAGTTAAAAAAGCAAAATTGACCGAGATTAACCCGAAATCGAAGAAACAAACTTTATAAATGAATATGAGACAGCTTCAAAAACAAATTTCAGATTTTATATAACTCAAAACTAAATCTAATTGATAGATAATATCAAATTAAAAAACAATTATCTTTTAAATTGAATTGTTCTTGCATATCTGAGTTTTTTTTTTATAATGAACCCAATGAAAGAACGTGTACATAATCTTCTTCTTTTTTGTTTTCCATATGAATTTCATTACTTGATCAAAATGGATACAAAGAGGAATACATGGTCGAATACAAAGCCTAACACAAAAAACAAGTGATTTCACAACAAAATGGAAATTCCATAGACACCTACCCGAACAACGGGAAGCAAAAACTAATACAAAAAAACAAGACTAAAACCGGTGCGGAAAGGATAAAGCAAATGAAACCAAAAACTAAAATTGAGCCTCTGAAATCTAAGAAATCCCACCAAAGCCCTTAGAAACCTAGGAACGTCAAGGAGAAGAGCCGAGAAACGAAGAACCACGAGAGGAAACACCACTAACCCGATCAGAAACCCTACAAATGCGCTCAAACCAGCACCAACTCCGACAGAAACAGAAGCAGGACTTCGACAAGAACAGAGAACATAAACAAACTCCAGCACTGCCACTTGAATGAAGCAAAGAGCTCGAGAAGAGCGATCAAGGAGGAGAAACCTTGAACAATGACTGAGAATAAGCCAAAAAAGAACCGCAACTCTTGCACGCGGACACTCGCTCACTAGCCTCAGCGACCTACCGACCACGAGCTAGTCACCTTCTCGCAAGAGAAGAGTTGAAGAACCAAACCACTGCAGCGCCAAGAACCAACCTGCAAAACCAGAAGGCAGAAGGGAAGAACATGCAGATGCCCATGCAACAAAAAACCGTTCAAATGACCTATCTCAAGAACGAAACCTCACCCATCTCTAATCACCGAAACCACAAGCAAGAAAACATAGAAGAAGAAACTTGGAGACAAAATTAAAACCCAAAAACTGATAGAACCCCCAGAAAGCACAGATCTAAACAAAAAAGGGCAAAAGAGACCAAAATTGAGCAGATCAGATAGAGATCCGACAAAGTAAGCCCCACCGAACCCCACCGAACCCAAATCCAAAACAGATCTGCCATAGCCACAACCTAAAAAGCAAAACCGACCAAAACAAAGAAGACACGTAACGGGACCGACGCCATGGCTGTGGAAGCCCATGGCCGTCGGCCGGAAAACCAGATATGACGAAACTTTTTTTTGTGAGAAGGGGGAGCTTTCTCTGTCTAACGGCCACGAAGTCGTTATTCAACGTGTACATAAGCTTTACACTGTAAAAATTATTTTATCATGAAAACATAAATTTCTACAAACAAACAAAATAAAAAAATATAATGAAAATTTCAAACATCTACATAGTAGAATACAAAACTCATTTCAAATCTAACAAAACTCTATGGAAATTTAACAAAATTTTCAATTTTTAAAATCAATTAATTATATAAAAATCTTACTCCCAAAATCAATTAATTATATAAAAATCTTACTCCCACTAACCCTCCCCCCCCCCCCCCCCCCCCCCCCCCCCCCCCCCCCCCCCCCCCCCCAATTATATAGATTTTATAGTTTCTAAGTTTACGATCTTATAGTTTCCATTTTTCCTTATTTTACTTTTTTAATTTTTTAAACCGAAAACTCCATCCTTTACTTGTCTTTAGTTATGTTTAAAAAGTAATATTTATAATTTAAATTAGGCGTGAGCATTCGATTATTCGGTTTGGTTTGGATTTTGAGTTTCTGGCTCTAAAAAATAAATCTAATGTGTGATTAAATTATATTTTAGTTTGCTTTGATTTGGCTTCAACAAAAAATTAAAATAAAAAAACAAAAATAATTAACTATGGTTCGGCTTTAGACAAAAATTTAAAATAAAAAAATAAAAATAATTAACTGATTTTAATCAAGACTGTAGTTTTTTTAATATATATTAATATATTTTAAAAATACTTAATTAATAATATCAGTTTTAAATAAATTTTGGTTAATCGTTCGGTTTTACAAAGTTCGAGTTTGGTTTGTGATCGGATATTCAGTTTAAAAATTTCTATTGCATTCGGATTATTTTATAATTCGGTTCAAATTCTGAAATTTTGGTTTAGATTTTTTAATTTTGATTTTTCCCAACCCTAATTTAAATACTTGTGTTCTGGAGCATTTTGCGAGATGCAAATGGGGGGTGTAAGTTCTCCGGACGGCTTAACTTCGTGTCCTGGATTCGTCCTCTAGGAGGATGAGTAGTGCTCGAAATGGCTATGTTCTGGATCGCCGGGTCCTGAAATCACTAGAAGACGGGTTAGACAACCCTCGGGAGGAACGAAAAGGGGTTTCCCTCCGAAGTTTCTCCGGCGCCTAATGTTTACCACTGGAAACAAGTACTCGGGAGGGTGAGTTTGTACGGTTTAGAGGTAAATCATCACGTCCAGAGATCGTGATATTGTATGTCTTGTTTGGTGGTAGGGTGCTTAGGCTTTTATCCATCGTGAGAGGGGGAAGAAGAGTCTTCACGACGGTTTAGAAAAAAAAGGAACAACTTATCTCTTGGGATCTCATGAGACGTCGTAGGGAACGTGCGCTCATGAGACCCGCATGGTGCCCTAAAAGCGGTTGTCGTCGGTGTTTTTGGTTGTTTGTGGTGGTTTGTGGTATCTGCGATAACCTCTTTGGTCGTTTCTCGGGGCGACCTTCTTTTGATGCTCTTCACCTCCGATCCTCTCATGGATGAATCCATGGATCGATCCCCCTTTTTTCTTGAGTCCTCCTCTTATTTATACTTATGCGGACTCTCCTTCTATTGGTTCTGTAGGCCCTGTCGTCTGTCACCTAAGGAGTTGGTGAGCAACTCCCCCACCCCCACTCCCCCCCGGCCGAGCTCCTGACGCACTCATGAGTGTCCGCCAAACTCTTTTTGCAGTCTACCGAGGGGCAGGTGGATATGCGCACTGTTGGACGGATCTCTCGCTGACGTATCACTTTCAAATTGGCTTCGATAATATTGGTCCCGACAATTTCTCCCGATTTCATGTGTCATCTGCAAAGAGGCAGGGAGTCGAATCATGATATTTATGGTTCATGTGAAACATAAGCAAAGTTTTTTTTACCTGAAGGATTTGACTTGTCGCCAGATAGATGAGACGTCGTCGGGATGCACACAAAACAACTCCTCAAAGGGAAAACAAACACATACACAAGGACCCTGAGGGGATGCACACCAAATAACCCCCGAAGGGTAAACAAACACAGAGACAAGGACCCCGAGTGGATGCACACGAAATAAGTCCATGAAGAGTAAGCACATATACAAGGACCCCGAGGGGATGCACACGAAATAACTTCTCGAAGGGTAAACAAGCACATAGACAAGGACTCCGAGGGGATGCGCACGAAATAACTCCAGAAGGATAAACAAGCACAAAGGCAAGGACCCCGAGGGGATTCACACGAAATAACTCTCCGAAAGGTAAACAAGCACAAAGACTAGGACCCCGAGGGGATGCAGACGAAATAACTCCCCAAAAGATAAACAAGCACAGAGACAAGAAACGCAAGGGGATGCACACGAAATAACTCCCGAAGGGTAAACAAGCAAAGAAACAAAAACCCCGAGGGGATGCACACGAAACAACTTTCCAAAGGATAAACGAGCCCAGAGACAAGGACCTCGATGGGATGCACACGAAATAACTTTCCGAAGGGTAAACAAGCATAAAGACAAGGACTCCGAGGAGATGCACACAAAATAACTCCTCAAATGAAAAATGATCCAATCACAGAGACATGGACCCCGAAGGGATTCATACGAAATAACTACTCGAAGGATAAATGATGCAAGCACAAAGATAAGGATCCCGAGAAACATGAAATAACTCCCCAGAGGGTAAACGAGCACAGAGACAAGGATCCAAGGGAATGCACACAAAATAACTTTTTGAATTGTATATGATGCAGGTAATGAAAAGTAGAGTTAAGGGATTGTACCCTCACTTTCCTAGGCAGACGGTTGTGCAGTCGGATGTTGGTACCTGAATAGTGTTCGATCGTTTCTGTGTCCTTGGCTCCCATGTACGGATAGTATCTCGGCCTTGTTGCGATCGCATCCTTCCTCCGAGATTACATGTCTAAATAAGGATCAATTTCCTCCACATCCTCTGGCTCTTATGTATCGGAGCGCACTTATGTCCTGTTGCCTCGCGCCGTGCTCCAGGGCCGGATGACTTGCCTTATGGATTTTCTGATGCGCTTTCGTCGGTTATCCAAAATACCCACGTGGCGTATTTTTACCTGGCCGCTAAATGGAAAGTTACGCTACACTGTTTGCCTTGCTTTGTGTTCCTCTCTTGACTTGCCGATTCATCTTTCGCCATCACTGTATGCCATAATTTTTTCTTTATAATGGCACATTTTTTGGTGTGCGACTCAAGGGAAGTTTATTTGCGCGGTTAGTCCTTCACTTTTTCCATTTTTTCCGGATAGTCGCGATGTTTTTGAGCGTCGATTTGTCTTCTCATACGCTCTATAAATCTATCCTCTTGTGATCGGTCTCCATTTCATCAACGTTTCTTCTTTCCTCAAAGCGCTGAACTTTTCTCGATTTCCTCTCGCAAACATCTTCCTCTCCGTGATATGCCTTGTCCTTTTCTTCTCCTCGTGTTGTCGTTATGTCCACTTTTTCGTAACTCTTCGGATAATTCTGATTTGGATCACGTTTCTTTGAGCCGAGTGAACTTCCTTCGAGAGGATGGTGCAGGCTTTCCGGACGAGGCAGGGCAGCGCGACCGACCATGCTTTACCTGCACCGAAGCCACTCTTCAAAGGGTAACCTCTGTCGTACTCCCCCTGTCTTGACTTGAACCCTTTTTCCATCGGCTAGTCAGTTGGTTGATTGTCCTCCGCTGGCTTGCATCACCGCCTACAAAAAATGCATTTTCTACGAATTATGAGGTCGTATTCTCGGAGTCGTAGTCGACTTTTGCCGTTCGTCTGGGATATGCTCTAGCTAGTTACATCCTTCGGCCTGGAGACTGCTTGCAGCTTACCAGATTTTTTCCGATCTCTCGGAGGTGCCTATCCGTGGTTCGATGGTGTGTCGTTCGTACCGTCTACAACGTAGTTCGGCTGACTCCTTATGCTATATCCTACACACTCGGGATGACCGCCCTGCATTTATCTCTAGATACCGATCCAGAAGTCACCACTAGAGAGAACATTTTTTTCTGGCTAGTTGACACTCGTGCCTGGATTCCTCTCACCTGCCGTTATCGCGGTAAGCGTCTCCTTCTCTCGTCCTTTGTCTGTGCGACCCTCGACTAAGAGATATTTTTCTTTTTCTTTTTACGCTGACATCACCTGATATCCGTCTTGCGTAGTTTTTTTGCAGCGCTTGAGGGTGTATCGCCGCATGACGATGACACTTTTAAATCTCTCTTCGTTGGACGAGAGGTTACATGACTCCTACTTTCTCTTATTGTCGCTTTGCATCAGGGAGAGTTCTTTGATGCTCTCGCCTGGCACCCAGCTCCGAGTGCAGTGTAAGTTCTTTACTTATTTTTTTGTGAGCGTAATTCGGTGCTCGTCTTTGCTGTCGGGACATGATCATATCTTAATTTTTCCCGCTTGTGTTGTGCAGGTTCTAGGGCTAGCCTGACTCGTATGTACGAAACGTACGCTCCTGGGGGCTTTCATTGTCTCCTCATGTTAGACGATCGATGGCGGGATTGTCTTCTGATATACTCATATATTTCGCATATTTATCATGCATTTAGAATAAGTTTTCATCCATATTTTATTTATAGCTAAGTATAATCATAGTATTTGATCATTTATAGGATTTAGAACATTTGCATTTGCATTTGCATTTTCTTTTGTATATATGCATCATTTCAGGTTATTCTATGGATTTGGCGACAATGTGGAAGCTGGAAACATAAGATGATGAGCTAGGAACAAGTAGAGAGCAAATTGATGTCATCTGACTTGCTGTACCAAGATGTTGCAACCGATTCAAATCCATGCCACCTAAAGCGACTTAAAGATCAGACTCTACAAAGACTTTCCATTCCGATTCAGCCTCCGCAATCTTCATAAAACTCATAGTAAATTGAGCTACCTTTCGTTCAGAGGTTATTTCAAGTCATTATGGTCAGTGGTTCAGAAGATACGGCTATTTAAGTAACAACATGTCCGTCTGGAAGTTTGGCGACCAATTTCGTTAACTGAACGATCAGCTCGGATGAAGGGGTTTTCATTGCGATTTAGCCTCTACAGTCTTCATGAGAGTTTTAGGAAATTGAGTTAGCTTTAATTTGGTGGTGATTTCAAGTCAAACGGTGCAGTAGTGCAAAAGATACAGATCGATCAATCCATGTACCCGAACCAAAAGATACCACTTGCAAGTGCTCCAAAAAGTGTTTATGCTTTAGTAAAAGTGGGATTAGAGAGGTCCCTTGTCCCTTGCCCCTTGTCCCTTGCCCCTTGTCCCTTGCCCCTTGACCCCTCTTTTAAGGCCAATAGCCATGTTTAAAACTCTATATAAGGAGTGTGTGTGTGCTTGTAATAATCATTCAGTTTTTCATTAAGCTTTCAATCAAGTCTTTATATTCTCACTTTCAAAGTCTTCTTAGTGTTCTTGTAAGCTTTCCTTTGTTCTTGAGTACTATAGTTCTTCTTATTTATTTCTTTAAAAACTCTTATTTTTATTATATATATTTCGAATTTAAGTTATTCTAATGTCAAATCTTTCTTCTTAATTTTTATTTAGATCTTTGTGAAAATTCTTGTATTTTATTATCTTCCACAAGTATTTAAATAAATTTCAAGTCTTTCTTCTTAACCCCATTGATCATGTTCCTTAACTCTAAACTTATGTTTAAAAGAGGTAAGAACATGATTTGTGAGTAAACCGCCTAAGGTTTGAGGTTGGGATGATTAAGGAGGTTGGAGATTAAAATCTTGGTTTTGTTTTTATCTTGTTCTTCATTTAAATTCTCTTCTTGGATTTGGGGGTTTTAAGGTCTAGAGATTCTCTATGGAGATCTCTTTAATCTAGGGATTTCCTTATCCTAACAAGACTTAGGAAATCCCTTAAAACCAAATCCAAGAGACTAGCTCATCCTTTCCCACACATCATGGATGCTTAGGGAGCTAGTTAAACCGTTTTTAAGATCCATTCTTAATGTTCTTCACATTTTCTTTCCACCACACATCATGGGTTAGGAGGAAAGGGTGAGGAAAGGGTTTATACCACACATCATGGATAAATCTAAATTGGTTTCTTAAGGTTTAGAGAAATTGCTAAAAGAGTAAAAATTATATTTTTAAACCCCAAGTTCGAATCTTCAACCTCCCTAAGAATGATTCCCAACCTAGAATCTGTTACTTGTCATATAAGTCGTTTCAAAAGCTTTCTCCTTTAGATTTAAAGTTTGTTCCTTTAGGTTGCTAGAAATAGCCTTATTCGCCTATTTTTAGATTTCAAATTTTCATAATCAGTAGCTTGCTCATTTAAATTTGTAGAAGTCGTCTGGTAGTTAGTTAACCCTTCATAGGGATTGTTTAAATTGTTTTCCTGGTCGTTTAGTGATTGCAAGTAGTTTATTTTGATTTTCTCCTCCCTTTTACCCGAAAATGACTTAGCTTTACTTTGCTCTTGCATTCCTAGTATCTTTCACACCTAGGCTGGATTGACACCTCACATACTACAATGACATGTGTGTTTGAGGATTGAGTTAAGGCTTAAAAACTTCTACATCATCTTCTCAGCTTCCACTATGGATGCGCCGGTTATCCTCCGCCCTACCTCCAAGGCCAGGCCATCTTCGGCTCGATCCGCACCTCGGCTCACGACTGCTTCTTACTCAAAATTGGATTCTTCTGATCTGAGGGATATATCCCCTCTACCCGCCCATATCCCTTCGGCTTCTTCCCCACCGGTGGCGCCCTCCAGACAATCGTCCCCATGTTTTATCGGTGGCGGTCTACTGCCGCCGACCTTAATGGCTCTCTGGGCGAGTTATCTTTCCGCTTTCTCGAGTTGTTCCTAACCGTTTTTTACTGGGTTCTGAAGGACACCATGTTTTTCCTATGTTAGGGTTTCCGGGTGCTCTCTCTGTTGGAGAATGAGTTCTGCTGGTTGAGTGTCGGGAGAGAGGATTGTCCGACCGAGCCAGTGAGCTAGAAGCATAATTGATCATCGTGAAAGACCAGCTAGCGGAATCCAAGTCTTCCGCGCGTGGAGAAGAGTTGGGAGATGAGGTCGTTCGTCTCGAGGCGGAGCTAGAATGGGCACGACGTGATATTTATGAACGTAACTTTGAGATTGGCCAACTCCAGAATATGATCACTTCCCTGCGAGGTTGGGCCCTTGGTGCTGCCGCTGATATGTGCTTTGCGATTCGAGTGCTGGCTGACATCCAAGCGGAAATTTTACGGTTTCATCAGGAGCTCGATGCAGTGCGATACCTTGCAATTATTCGAGAGGTCCGCCGACCGTCAGAGCTCCGAATCAATCCGACGCAAGCCCTTCCCATTCGAGCGTTGAGCCCTCGTCTCGCGTCCTTTCCCTTGAGTTTTCATAAAAAAAAATTTGTAACTACCAGACCTCTTTTAGGATTAGGCCGCTAGCGTAAAACTCATATTTTATTTTAATTAAAAAAATTTACTTTCGCTCTTAGTCTCGCACTTCTTCGCCTGCTTTTGGATATTTGGGCTTTGGTGCCTTCTTCGTTCTTACTGAAAGGCCAAAATTTTCTCGTCGCGTACGTTACGCATCCAGCCGATGCCTACTATTTGGATCCATCGGCCGACCGGATTTTATTCTTGCGCGAAAATTCGGAACTGAGTCTTGGTGGCGCCACAAATTCAGGGAGCTTTCCCTTGATTTCCTCGTTGGTTGCGGAAGTGCTTCGAAAGTTTCTTTTGGGGATTGTCGACTGCGTCCGCTATGGTTATTCGCGCCGGATCGGATGCTAATCTTCTCACCGCGTGAGTTAACTTCTGATTTTCCTCTGTTTTCTGCTTCTTGACACTGTTTGTTTGCTCTTTCTCAATACTTTCTCTTTTATGTTTCTTGACACTGTTTGTTTTCCTCTTTCTCAATACTCTCTGTTTTCTGCTTCTGATTTATGCATTTTTTACGTTTGATAATTTATGTAGTTCCACTTAAAATTACTTGTTATATAAAAAAGATTTAGCCACAATAATTTCATAATTCTATTAAATATGTTTACATTTTTTTTTACTCACTCTAATAATTCATAGACATTTATTAGAATTAATAAACACAACAAAGATATAATTAGTTTGGGCATTACAAGAATACGACATCACAAAAATAATTCTAATAACAATATGTTTAATAAACGAGGTAATATGTCCAAAAAACGAGATGTTGCTGCTTAGGCATGTCAATCAGGCTGATCCGGTCCGGCCCGGCCCGAAATCCGTGAAGCCCGCTTGTATTTAAGCCCGGCCCGGCCCGATCCAAAAATATATCGGGCCTAAATTCTAAAGCCCGACCTGGCTCTAACAGGGTTATCAGACTTTTTTAAAAAAAAATTCAAATACAAAATAAACTAAAAGCAAAAGTATTTATTAAAATTAAATCCAAATTGAAAGAATCGTAAATATAGCTTTATCAAATCCAATTTAAGTTAAAAGCACAAGTTCAACTTAGTAAATCCAAATAAATCCTTATATAAAATAATAAATAAATGTGTAATTTAAATTGTAGAAATGGTAGAGTCGAGATGAGAATCTTCAAGATTATAATTTTTTTCTGCGCCTTCTAAATTCTCATCGTCATCAAGATATACATATAACAAGTGAAAAAAATAATTATAGGTTTTGACATAATATAAAAAAAAAATTGAAAATTTATAAATATGGTTACCTGGATCACGAAACGTAAATTCATCCAACCAAGTGCGTGTACAAATCAGTGCTTCAACGTGCCTTGGTAGAAGACGATTTCTATATTTGTTTAAGACATGTGCCCCAATACTAAAGAAAGAACTAGAAAATTAGTTTAGTTTGGGTTTGGGTTTGGGATTTATAGGAAGAACTAGAAAATTATGATTTTTTCATTAATAAATGCGATTTATAGGAAGAACTAAAAAATTAAGATTTTTCCATTAATAAAAAGTATGGTTTTTCGGGTAAGTCCGAGCCCGGTCGGGTTTAAGCCCAAAAGACCATTAGCCCAAATGGGTCTAGCCCGAAATGCCCGATTTTTTTTGGGCTTAAATATCAAAGTCTGAACCCGATATTTTCCAGGGTCAGGTCGGGCCGGCCCGCGGATTTTGGTCCTAATTGACATCCCTATTGCTGCTTATCCCTTAAAAAAGAAATAGATTTATAATTAGAACAAAATCATCAAATTTTGACAAAAATATTTGGATAAAGATGAAACAAAATATTTGGATAAACTTAAAATACCAATTATAGGAACATCTTGAATATAAAATCTCAAAATAACAAAAAAATTGGAATACTTAACTAAAGGGGGTCAATTTCACAAATTTGGTATGATATCCCAAACAGAGCACAAAATGCACAATATATTTGATCAATTTTTTTCTTCATAAACCTTTCAATGTTTTTATAAACTAAACTTAAGTTAGAAATCATGCATGAATGTGTGATTAACAGATTGATGTGTAAAAAAAAATTTAAATCCTTTTAGATTCCAGTGTAATTGATTTATGCATTTTTTACATTTGATAATTTATGTAGTTCCACTTAAAATTACTTGTTATATAAAAAAAGATTTAGCCACCACTAATTTCATAATTCTATTAAATATGTTTAAAAATTATCTAAAAACACAATATTAGGCAATTCCAACATTAGCAAACGTATTCATAAAATATTTAGATCAACATATACATCCACGATTGTATATTAAAGAATTTACAAGAACAAATAAAAACAAAAACTTATTCAAAATACTCGAATTTATTCAAGCATATATGTAGTATTTTGCTAAAAACATTTCCTTTATATTTTACTAAACTACCAAGTATGTTATTTCGTATGAATTATTAGAGTGATGAAAAAAAAGCGTCGAACATTTTTCTAAAATACGACCAAGTGATCAACGTGTTCTTAAGCAAATGATAACCATTTTACGTTGAACTTTTATAGGATGACAAATACGAAGAAAATGTCAATGCGAAAGAGAATTGAAATATTATATAATATCATTTAGCTATCAAAGTTTAAAAATGAAAAAGTACTAAAAAAGTATGTTGTTTAGATTTTATCTACAAATGTTTTTAACCTCAAACGATATATAACGAAGAAAAAAAAAATGAAACTTGCATATCGTCCAAGTTTAGATACGCAAATCTGTTTCACGAGCTTGATTATTCGACCTGATTCAACAACCATCTCATGTTAATGTACAATCCAAATCAATGGCTTGTTTAAAACTTTTAAGGTTGATGCTTATAGGATTTTTCTATTTGCAAAAATGAATTAATGCAAAATCAACTTCCACTTTTTTTACCATTTTGATATCACGTCATTTATTTTGCAAATTAGTGTTAAAACTCAGTTATGAGCGCATATATTTTGAAATTTCGAAAAATATTTCAGCATGCACGAAAAAAAAATTAAATGGTGATTATACGCAATTGCACCAAATTTAGATTCAGCTTTTAATGTTTTGCAAGTAATAATAATATCAAATAACAATAATTATACATCATATCCTACCCTACACCCACTCCTACCCAATCCATTTGACTCTGCTTTTTGTGTTCCTTTTCTCTCTCATCCTTTAGTGTCACTTGTTTTGTGAGAGAGAGATTGAGATTTCTGAAAAAGCTAGAAAACCCAAATCTTTGGTATTTAAGTTGCTGGATTCTAGATCACCTGTTTTGAATCAGTCTTACCCAAAAACCCTAATCTCCATTTATTGAAATTTTCAAAGCTCGACAAGTAGTTGTAATCTACGCTCCGATCCACTTTTTCTAATTTCTATTTTTTTTTTCTACTGGAGAGCTTGAATTTGTTTTTTTTTTCCTTTTCAAGCTCTTCTTCTTTCTTTGAGTTGTGTAAGCTGAAATCTGGAAAACCCATGAAATGCGATCTTTCTGTTTCTGATTTGATCGAGAAGTCGCCGGAGATTTGATGGAAGTGAAGCTGTTTTCCTCGGAATTTCATGGAGGTTGTGGTCCCGTGCGGTTCATGTTCTAGGCTCTTTCTCAATCTCCAGCTCCGATTCGCCGCCGGTCTCGTCATTTCCGGGGTAAGTTTCTTCCTTAGCCATTGATTTTCGTTTCACTGTTTCCTTGACGGTGGAATTAGGGTTTTGGGTGATTTCGTGTTCCTTTTTCTTACGGATTCGTTTGATTTTGAAATGTGGGTTCTACACTCTGCTTGGTTTCTGAGAATTTGAGCTTGAGTATTTGAATCTTTTTGTTTCAGTTTCCGTCATTTTGATCCTGAGCTAGATTTTGGAAACATTTATCAAAATATATTCTCTGAGCAACAATTAGAGTTTAAGCTCCAAAAGTCAGATCTCTGTGTCCTTTTTCTACTTTCAACTTTCCCTTTTCTGCAAATTTCTCATTTTCGTTTTGTTTAGAGAATATTGTCTTATTTACACAGTTCGTAGCTATGAAAGTTATTGCAACCAATGTGCATTATAGGTTTGATAGTTCAATTGCAGATTCTTTTCAATATCTTTTTGTTTGTTTGTTTAGCCAAACACATTCTTTTTGTTTTCAGATTTTGTTGATTCTATTGTGTTCTGGAGCTGCTGATGCAAAAGCGAGGCATCACCACATACGTTTGCAAGGTCTTGAAAGTGGAGTTGATGGAGTATCTTCACATTCGTGCATCCATGATCAGATTATAGAACAGAGGAAGAGACCGGGTCGGAAAGTATACTCAGTCACTCCTCAGGTTTATCACGAGCCAAGAAGTGCTGTGAAATCTCATCCTCACAAAAGAAGGGTATTGCTAAGTGTTTCTGAGGAGCAGAAGGATGTGAAACAACCTATCAGGATTTACTTAAATTATGATGCTGTTGGTCACTCACTTGACCGGGATTGCCAAAGAGTTGGAGATATCGTGAAGGTGGGCATTCTTGGTAGCTTTCAGAAGTGTGGAATATAGGGATTTTATAAGTTGTTGAACTAATTTGGTTTTTTGCTTCTTCTGCTATTAACTCAGTTGGGTGAGCCTCCTTCAAGCACTTTCACTGCTGTTCCTGCTTGCAATCCTAATGTTAAACCTCCAGTTTCCGGTGATTGTTGGTATAACTGCACTTTAGATGACATATCTGGGGAGGACAAAAGGCATCGCTTACGCAAGGTTCACTTGATTTTTTTTGTGTCTTAGATATGTGAGTGTTACTGGTTCACGCTGATGTACTGATTTGTAAATCATGCACAATGAAGGCTTTGGAGCAGACTGCAGATTGGTTCAGAAGAGCCTTAGCTGTTGAACCTGTGAAAGGGAATTTGCGTCTAAGTGGATACTCCGCGTGTGGGCAAGATGGTGGTGTGCAGCTTCCGCGTGAATATGTGGAGGGTAATTTTGTCACTGTTTTGTCTTGTCCATTGATGTTGTCTTGCTAGGTTTATTTTGGTCTAATCAGTTTCTTTCGTATCACACAGAGGGTATTGCTGATACTGATTTAGTTCTATTGGTGACCACGAGACCTACTACTGGTAATACCCTCGCATGGGCTGTAGCTTGCGAACGTGATCAATGGGGACGTGCAATTGCTGGTAAGTCCATCTTTTTCCAGTTGTTTACAATCTTTTGAAATATCTACATTGCTATGAGTTTAAACTTTGAACTAAAGGCAAGAGTTATGGTCTTTTTCAGGACATGTTAATGTTGCTCCCCGCCATTTGACTTCGGAATCTGGGACTTTGCTTTCAGCAACTCTCATTCATGAGGTTATGCATGTCCTGGGCTTTGATCCGCATGCCTTTGCTCATTTTAGAGATGAAAGGAAAAGAAGACGGACCGAGGTATATGATGAGAATCAAATGTCCTCTTTATTAGCATGCCTCAGGCTTTGTCTTTTTCATATGAATGAGAGCACTGGATTTTTTATACAAACCACCTTGGAATAAGCCCTTTTTTTCATTGTTTAGATTACTGAGCAACAGATGGATGAAAAGCTTGGTCGGATAGTGACACGCGTAGTGCTTCCGCGGGTTGTCATGCATTCGCGGCATCATTACGGAGTGAGTAAATGTTTTTGATTACCTCCTCATGAATCCATGCATCATTGCAAGTTAATTTTATGTGACCCTAGTTTTGTTTCCCGAAGTCCTAAGATTATCAAATGTTCAACTGAGCAGGCATTTTCTCAGAACTTCTCGGGTTTAGAACTTGAGGATGGAGGAGGACGTGGCACATCGGGGTCCCACTGGGAAAAGAGACTCCTCATGAATGAGATAATGACTGGATCAGTAGACACAAGATCAGTCGTTTCGAAAATGACTCTGGCGCTATTAGAGGACAGTGGCTGGTATAAGGCTAATTATAGCATGGCAGACCGTCTCGACTGGGGCCGGAACCAGGGGACTCAGTTTGTCACATCTCCGTGTAATATGTGGAAAGGCGCTTATCATTGTAACACAACCCAACTATCTGGCTGTACATACAACAGAGAGGCAGAAGGTTACTGCCCAATTCTAAGCTATAATGGAGACTTGCCTCAATGGGCTCGTTACTTTCCACAGGCTAACAAAGGTAAGTCATGTTGATTAGTTGCGACATGCTGATACGATAATCTGATCTTTTAATTATATTTATACTAGATTCTTAAGTTGGTTCCTGCTTCTACATATTAATTTGATACACACAATATAATTTTCTTTTGTCTTGGTTGTAATAGCTAGAAAGCATAGTATACTCCAGGGTCCAGAATATGCTATTCCGTAATCTAATCCTGTATTCGTTTCTTGTCTGGTAAAGAAATGCTAATAAATTTCATACACAACATATTGCAGGCGGTCAGTCTTCCTTAGCAGATTATTGTACATATTTCGTTGCCTATTCAGATGGGTCTTGTACGGATATCAATAGTGCACGTGCGCCTGACAGAATGTTGGGTGAAGTGAGAGGGAGTGACTCCAGGTTATTACTGGTTATATTTCTCATTGAATGTTTGTAAATATCCATATGGCTTATTGCTAATGAAAGAGTTTGGCTCCTATATAGGTGTATGGCCTCATCTTTAGTGCGTACTGGGTTTGTTCGGGGTTCCATGCCACAAGGGAATGGTTGTTATCAGCATAGATGTAAAAATAATTTGTTGGAGGTATGTCTTCTACATCTTCTTACTTGTCCTAACATTTCTTCTTCTTCTATTTTTTTTTTTTTCTTTTTTGGGCATAAGCTTCTCTGCTTGTTCATGGCTTCACTAGTAATGTTTTCCTTGTCATCTACTATGCCATTCTTTTAGGTTGCTGTCGAAGGAGAATGGAAATTCTGCCCTCAAGCTGGTGGACCAATTAAATTTCCCGGTTTTAATGGAGAATGCACTTTATCTTCCCCTAAAGAAGAATATACAGATTGTTACGAAATCTTTTTAACCATTAATGTTTTGTGGTTTGTAGGTGAATTAATTTGTCCGGCTTACCATGAACTCTGCGGTACACCCGTAGTTTCTGTGCTTGGTCAGTGTTCTAATTCTTGTAACTTCAATGGAGATTGTGTTGATGGGAAGTGTCGTTGTCTCCTTGGTTATCACGGTCATGACTGTAAAAACCGTAAGAGTCCTGTATCTCTTACATCAAGTCATTGTACACGTCAAGGTCTCTCTATCTTTCCCTAAGATCTGAACTTACAAGTTATGCTCTTCACCATACAGGTTCTTGCCCAAATAATTGCAATGGACATGGAAAATGCACAACTCAAGGTGTATGCATATGTGAAAATGGCTTTACTGGAATTGACTGTTCCACCGGTAAATATCCATATATATATATATTGTTTTGTGAAGAATACATTTATCAAATAATATATCCGACAACGCGATTCTTTTCAACTATACAGCCGTGTGCGATGAACAATGCAGCCTACATGGAGGAGTGTGTGATAATGGGGTTTGCGAGTTCCGTTGCTCTGATTATGCTGGCTACACATGTCAGAACAGCTCTAAACTAGTTACCAGTTTATTGGTGTGCAAAGATGTGTTGGAGAGAGACATATCAGGGCAACATTGTGCTCCACGAGAACCTAGCATACTCCAACAGCTTGAGGAAGTCGTGGTCATGCCCAACTACAATAGGCTGTTTCCAGGCGGGGCTCGGAAGTTATTTAACATTTTCGGTAACAGCTATTGCGATGAAGCAGCGAAAAGACTAGCCTGTTGGGTAAGCACCATTCTTTTGGGATTTATATAGTTTGTCTAAGTTTCCTCATGATTATAGATGAGACATGACATTTTGTTCCTTATCATCTCTCTAAACCAGATATCGATCCAGAAGTGTGATATCGATGGAGACGATAGATTACGGGTATGCCATTCAGCATGTCAGTCCTACAATATGGCGTGTGGGGCTTCTTAGACTGCTCGGATCAAACCCTATTCAGCACCGCGGAAGAAGGCGATGCTGAATGTACCGGGTCTGGCGATATCAGGTCGCCATGGTTCAGCCGTTTGTGGAGTAGGTTTGTAGCAAGTAATTAGGAACAATTGGGAATGAATGATTTGTGTGTACAAGGTAGATAGTGGGGCAGAGTTATTATTCGAAGCTGTAATTTTTCTAGGGTTTGTGAGTGGGAAATGCGGGCAAAATGTGAAATTCCCTACCTTGTTACCTAAGTTAGGGGTTTTTCCTTAGCCCGCCTGATAGGTGAAGTAGAATGTCTTTGTCTGTCTTTCGAGTTTCGAGTAATATGTATTCGAATATATTTTATAAAAAGAGGATTTATAGGCCGAAGGCCTCTCTCGAGAAAAAAAAGTGAAATCATATATATAATAATTAGCCAAATCTCTTTCCATCTAAATTATCCACATCAGCATTTTTATTTTTATTTCTATTTTTTGGGCTTTTATGTAATTTGGGTTTTCACATAATATTAACTAATGTAAGTTTATTTTTATGCAGGTTTTTGGGCTTTTTAAGATATTAAGTTAAAAAATAAAATACCAATTTTACAAAACACAAAAGCTGTATATTTGTTTTATAAATAAAAGTATGCTAATTCTAATAAGAAACAAACATGATGTGAAAATAGAGGTTAAAATCGATCAATGAAATAACTTACATAGAATAGTTGTTGAAATTTAAAAAAAACATATTTAGAAAAATGTATGCAGAAAATAAAATAAAATCATTCATACTTTACGTTGTAGAATGGATGAAAGTTTTTTTATATTAAAAAAAATTAAAGTTTTGCTGAGAAAAAAGATTATAGAATAGGTGACGATAAAAAAAAAGCTACACAAAAGGAAAAAAAAAAATTTAGAACTGTTGTGATTGAGAATGAGTTATAAAAATTTCTCTCCAATGAAGCTATACAACTCGGCAAGTAATTCTTTTATGTATGGACTTCTACATATTGTGATCTTTTTTTATCAGTTTCTACATATTTTATGTTTGTATTTTTTAGGCCTTCATACAAAATAAATTTAAAAGTGAAAAAAACAAATACTTATTTTACAAATCATAAAAACTAAAAAACAAATTATGAAATAATTAAGTGAGAATATTATTTATAATAGAAGACAAAAGAATGTAGGAAAAAATTTGGAAGGCGAACAAATACAAAACATGACATAAAAACTTGCGAAAGATAGTAATCAAACTTTCTTTTTAAAATAATCTTGAGAATATATATATATATATATATATATATATATATATAAACTAAAGTAGAATTATTTATATAAACTAAATACTTATTTTATAAATCATAAAAACTACAAATTCTCTACGAAATAAAAAAATTCAAAATGTTATTTCAAATACAAACAAAGAGAATATGGAAAAGAAGTTGGAATGCAAACAAATACGAAAGATGACGGAAGAACTTGCGAAGTTATCAAACTTAAAAAGAAAAACTGGAAAGATATATGTATAAAGTAAAGTAAAATCATTCATATCTATATTATTGTCAAAATAAATAAAAGTTTTATAAGAATAAAGTGTTTAATCATGAAATGAACTTGATCTATACGAAGAAAAAATAATAATAAAAGTTTGACTATTTATGCTTGAGAATGAGTTAGAATTTTCTAAAATTTATGAAAAATGAAAAAGTTATTCCATTTAAAACATTGAAATTGTTGATCTCGCCGGAAATAAGCAATATAAAAAAAGGTAGAAACCAATTGAATAGACATATATATAGTGGAAAACTTAAATACTTATGACAATATACAAATATGGATAAATTTTTTAAACAATTAGCACATGTTAATAACTTCATAATATATCTATATATTTTAGGATAAAAATAATTAAAAAATTAATTAAAAATTAAAAATAACTTTAAAGCAATAGAAAATATTAAAAATAAACATAATAATAATATAAATATATAAAATTATAAAGTACGAAAATAGATTAACAAATAACTCCGCGCAAAGCGCGGATCAAACCTAGTTTCTTTAATTGTCTTAATTTTAGCCTTGGTAATCTTGCACCGCCACTGCTACGGTACAAGATATACCGCTTTATATGTCGTTTTAATAATTATCAATACCAACCACAAAAGAAGTATAGAAAATAACTACATTCAGTTTTTATACCATTTTCACTTGCTACTTTTTGTTTTTACAGTTTTTGATTATTTTGTAATTGCTTACTATTTTTTTTAGTCTCTAAAATATCATACCGTTTTAGGTTAGTAATCAAATGCGACATCTCCTAGCAAAAGCTCTACAATTAATCCATCAGAAGCTTTAAACCCAAAAGAAAACTTAAATTTTGAAATACTTAACTAATCAATCTTGCCTTAAGTTTCATCATGAAAAAAGATCGAGATCAAGAATTAGCTCTTGTCATCCTCTACCTCACCGTCCAAGTTGAGTTATTGTTGGTAAGGCAACTTCATTAACATTTACGTATCTATTCTTTTTTGTACGCCTGCAACTTTTAACAGAACCAAATCAAAATTTTCGGTTTTCAGTTTTGGTTCGATTACTTACGTTAAACCGATCAGCAACATTTTAATATTGATTGGGTTATTGTTTCGGTTTGGCCGAACCAATCAGTTATCTATTTTTTTAAATTTGTTTCTTAAACCAATATATATATATTGAAACATCCTAAATTATACTGAACTATACTAAATTTAATTATAATATATTAAAAAATTTAGAACCAAGCTAACCGAAGTTATCCAAATTTACCTGAATCTAACATAATTTGAACAAAAGAACCAAAAATTTTGGTTAATTTCGGTAAAAACTTATATACCCGAATTATCTGATATCCAAACCGAAAAATCGGCTATTTCATGCCTCAAGTATATGTCGATGTTAAATCTATACTAACTATATAACTGTGCTAAATCATATCTCAATTTAAGAAAAATTCAAATTCCATACATGAACTTTAAATTCCATACCCGATCTTTAACTTCCGTGCTTAATCATACAATGCAGCAAACGGTGTTACTCTCGACCGTGATCTCGTGTCTATGTGGCTGCCACGTTCGATACGACCCCATTTTAGCACAATTGCAGAATCATCGTTTCACTCGAAACGACGTCGTTTTGGAACTAACAATTAAATTAATGACATCAAAACGAGATCGTTTTGCGAAGTCATTCTGTGTCTTCTCTTCTTCTCCAAGCTCGTAGACGCTCTCGACGGAGAAACATAGTGAATTTGGGGATTTTATAATTCTCGACGATTACCCAGAATTGTTGATATCAATGTCTCCGTCCGCTAGTTCAGGTTAGTACTTTTGTATTTTCGGTTTCTTTTGAGTTCATTTTGTGGTTGAAGCTCTGATTTTCAGTTTGCTAAAAAATCGTTTTCTCACTGATTTTCTGTAATATATTGTATGTTTTCGGTGGCAAATTGGTGAAGGAGTGAGCTTCATACGTTCTGTGGCTGAGCGAGGTAGAGGAATACCGCGAAAATGTAAATGTGGTGTAGGATCTATGATTAAAACTTCTGAAACTTTTCAGAATCTGGGTAGACTATTTTATTGTTGTCCGTATGGATCGAAGGAGGTAATGTCGAGTTTGAGTTAGTGTAGTTATTTGATTTTATTTGAGTGAAAGATGCAATTTGATTTGATTTTTGTGGTTGTAGAATAATTCCCATTTCTTCAAATGGACCGATATTTCTATGGTTGAAGAGATGGAAGAGGTTGAAAGTCTGGCTGAGAAGATACAAGTGGATGTGCAAAGTTTAGAGAAATGCTTACATGATGTTGAATCTGAGATAGAGACTCTAACATGTGAGACACGCACTTGTGAGGCTGTAGCAAATAGCTATGGAAACAACATTGAAAGTATGAAAGCGATTGGACACAAATGTGAGAAGGAGATTGCAGAGCTTAAAGACGTGGTCAACTACTGTGAGAAAGAGATACAAGAGCTGAAAACTGTGGTCAGTTGCATCAAAAATATGATTGTGTGTGGTTTGGTCATGGTGTTGATCATTTTTTTCATCTTTCCATAGGAGTTGTAGTTTGAGTTTGAGAATGAAGTCTGAATTTTAGATTGAAGTTGCAGTTTAATGAGTTTGAATTCGAGTTTCAGTTTCAATAAGTTGCAATTTAAGTTTCATTTTGAGTTTGAGTTTGAGTTTGAAGTTAAACAAGTTAACTAAGTCTTTGCATATATTGGTGTATTTGGAGTCTTGATCAGGTGATAAGGATGCTATGGACGCATGAATGGAGTTGGAGAAGGATGGCATAGCACTTGGAGGAGCAAGAAGTCACCAAGGAGATGGAGCAGAAAACTTCTGGCGCTGGTTCGACGAGTTTGTTCGATGAAAGCTCGTCGAACCAAACTTCCAGGGCGTCCGTTCGGCGAGTTTGTTCGATGAAGGCTCATCGAACCAAACTTCCAGGGCGTCCGTTCGGCGAGTTTGTTCGATGAAGGTTCGACGAACCAAGATGGCAGGGGTTCGGTTCGACGAGATAGTTCGACGAACTCGTCGAACCGAACTCAGACGCAAGAAGATGAACCAAGGGATATTGAGCCAGTTCGACGAAGTTGTTCGATGATGGACGTCGAACCGAAGCACCAGGGGTTCAGTTCGATGAGTCTGTTCGATGAACTCGTCGAACTGAACCCAGACGAATATTTTTTGTCAGCTTTATGGGTCCCTCCTATAAATACTCTTTAGACCTAATTTTTATCCCAACTTTTATTCTCTTTGTTCTAAGCTTAAACTTTTTGCCACTTTGAGGAAAAACCTTGTTTATGCTTGGATCTTTAAGTTTAATGCAATATCTTTCTTAGATTTCTTATTTATCTTTCTCTAATCATGTTTAATCTTTCTCTAATCTTTGATTTGATGGGTTTAACTATGATTAGGGAGTAGTTCTTTAGGAACTTGGGGATGGGTTAGATTTAGGGTTTTCTAATGGTTCAATCTTACAATCTAGGATAGATCCTTTCATCTCTCTTCTTATTAAGTAGTTCTTAATGCCAAATAGCTAATCTTTTGCTATTTGGATCATAAGCATTTCATACACCCACCAAGTGTTTGATGAAATGCTTGAACCAACTTAATAAGAGATTTACATTCCTAGCCTAAGATATTAGTTGCCTAGGGTGTTTATCATGCCATTTAGACTTGTAATTAATGCTTGCTAATCAATCTAATGCTAAAACATCATTAGTTCATTAGGGTGATTAGTGAAGGGATTAGTGCCACACATCATGGATTAGTCTTTATTAAGTGTTCTAGGCATAGAGAAGGCTTGATTAGTTGCTTAAATGATTGCAAGGTTGTCCATTTGATTGCCCAAATCAATGATTCCATCCCTAGGTTTCGTTTTTAGTATTTTGGTAATCTTGCTTAGTTGTTAATCGCTTGATTAGTACTTGATTAGTGATAATTAAGGCTTAGTTTCATATAGTTAATCTTGTAGTGTCTCTCTTAGATTGTAGTTTGCTTTTAATTGTTGCTTGTCACTTCAATTTCGAATTTAGCTTAGCTTAGACCAAACTTTGTATTCCTTTTGCATCAAACTCCCAAGATGGATTGACATCTCAAATACTACAATGACATGAGTAGTAGAGATTAATTGAAAGTGGAAAAATCCTACTATCAATTTGGCGCCGTTGCCGGGGACATATCATAAGAAACTCATAAGAAACTTATGAGTTAAGGTGTGGTGCTCTCTTGTAAGCCTAAATAGAGCACCACACCTTAACCCTTACCCTCCTTTCAAGCCAAAACTCTTGTGTGATTGCAAATTGTGAGGCCTTATTTTTGATTGAACTTGACATAAAGTGTTAGGTTTAGGGCGACATGTATAGGCTCTCATATTGATGCTAGCTTTGCATATTGAAGCTAGTTTTAAGCTGGATTTTTGGTGGGAATTCACGGGTGTTGTAGAATATGCTTACCTTGTTTCGAGTTTGAGAAGAAGTTGGTGTTTGGAGTTTGAATAGAAAGGGATACATAATTTTAAGTGGTTGGTCTTGAATTGTCTTGATTAAAAGCTCAAGTTGAAAAAAAAAGGAGATAGCTCTCTAGAAAAAAAAATATATCTAAAAAAAGAGCCAAAATGGCCAAGTGCATAAGAGAAAGAAAAAAAATATATGAGAAGAGAGCTATCAAAGTAAAAGAAAAGAGCTAATATTTGAATGGCCATACCACTAGCTATAAGTAAGGTTGAAGAAGTTTCCCTAAAGTGAATGTGATTGATGAAGTTCTTGTGGGTTTGTACTTAGCGTTTTCTTGCTTGATTATGGGTATCTCTAGAGGGTGAGTGAGAAAAAAAAAAAAAATGAATGAGAGGGGAATTAGGATCATTGTTAGTCTATATGGGTAGATGAGAGTCTAGTCATGTATGCATACATTGCCTTTTACCTTTAGCATTATGCATAAGTTCAATCCTTTTTGAGATAAACCATAGCTTGGAGTACCCACATGAATGAGATCATTTTTATCTCATAACCTTGTCCCTAGCCAAATGTATTCGGTTTTAAATGCATAAGTGTGATTCACGGTTTGAGCTTTAATGAATGTTAAAGGTTAGGATTCTTGGATTGTTTGGAATAGACAAGTCTTGATTTGAGATTCAATGTGTGATGAGTATGGCTAAGTTCTTTGGAGTAGAATTTGTGTACTGCATCCTAGGATTAAGAACAAGGACCATTGAATTGATTTATTTGCTTGACACCTTTGGATTTGAGTCCCCACCTTCAAACCTCTCTCCTTGGCTTGTGTTTCATTTGCTTGGGGACAAGCAAAAGGCAAGTTTGGGGGACTTGATATGTCTATATTTTGCATCATATTTCCCTCCATTTAGTGTAAGTTTCTTATCATTTAGGAGCCTAATTAAGCATCATTGTGTTGCATTGTGATCATTTAGAGTTCTAGGATATCTTTGCATAGTCCTTGCATATATTGGTGCATTTGGAGTCTTGATCAGGTGTTAAGGATGCTATGGAAGCAATTGTGGAGTTGGAGAAGAATGGCATAGCACTTGGAGGAGAAAGAAGTCACCAAGAAGATGGAGCAGAAGACTTCTGGCGCTGGTTCGGCGAGTTGGTTCGACGAAGCTCGCCGAACCAAACTTCCAGGGCGTCCGTTCGGTGTATCCGTTCGATGAAGCTCGCCGAACCAATCTTCCAGGGGTTCGGTTCGACGAAGACCTTCGATGAAGGTCACCGAACCGTACCCAGACGCGAGGAGATGAACCAAGGGACTAAGGAGCCGTTCGACGAAGCTCGCCGAACCAAACGTCCAGAGGTTCGGTTCGATGAGTTGGTTCGATGAACTCGTCGAACTGAACCCAGACGAATCTTTTTTATCAGCTTTATGGGTCCCTCCTATAAATACTCTTTAGACCTAATTTTTATCTCAACTTTTATTCTCTTTGTTCTAAGCTTAAACTTTTTGCCACTTTGAGGAAAAACCTTGTTTATGCTTGGATCTTTAAGTTTAATGCAATATCTTTCTTAGATTTCTTGTTTATCTTTCTCTAATCATGTTTAACCTTTCTCTAATCTTTGATTTGATGGGTTTAACTATGATTAGTGAGTAGTTCTTTAGGAACTTGGGGATGGGTTAGATTTAGGGTTTTCTAATGGTTCAATCTTGCAATCTAGGATAGATTCTTTCATCTCTCTTCTTATTAAGTAGTTCTTAATGCCAAATAGCTAATCTTTTGCTATTTGGATCATAAGCATTTCATACACCCACCAAGTGTTTGATGAAATGCTTGAACCAACTTAATAAGAGATTTACATTCCTAGCCTAAGATATTAGTTGCCTAGGGTGTTTATCATGCCATTTAGACTTGTAGTTAATGCTTGCTAATCATTTTAATGCTAAAACATCATTAGTTCATTAGGGTGATTAGTGAAGGGATTAGTGCCACACATCATGGATTAGTCTTTATTAAGTGTTCTAGGCATAGAGAAGGCTTGATTAGTTGCTTAAATGATTGCAAGGTTGTCCATTAGATTGCCCAAATCAATGATTCCATCCCTAGGTTTCGTTTTAGTTAATTTGGTAATCTTGCTTAGTAGTTAATCTCTTGTTTAGTGCTTCATTAGTGGTAATTAAGGCTTAGCTTCATATTATTGCTCTTGTAGTGTCTCTTTTAGTTTGTGTTTTGTTTTTAATTGTTGCTTGTTACTTGAATTTGCCAATTTAGCTTAGCTTAAACCAAACTTTGTATTCTTATTGAATCATCTCCCAAAATGGATTGATATCTCAAGTATTGCAATGATATGAGCAATTGAGAAATTGCTTGCAAGAGATAAAAACTCTTGTTTCAATTTGGCGCCGTTGCCATATTGGGATTGATTGATCATTAAGATTTGAGTTTAGTTTGAGACTAAGTAATCCTTTTGTGTTTATTGACCATCTCACTTTCTAGATTTCAGTTTGCCCTTGAATGCATTTGAGATCACAAGGAGACAACAACTTCCAAGGCTTTCAAGAGATTGATCAGTTGGAAAGGGTTGCTAGGATTGCAAGAAGGGAAGCTGCGAGGTTAGAGAGGTTGAGAATGGAAGAACAACAAGGGGAACAACCTCCACCAATGGCGCGTGCACACCTTCCTCATAATGAAAATGAGCAAGCACCAAGGGGCAATGGAAACCCCTTGCATGCGCCTAGACAAGGGAGGACTATTGGGGCTGGAGATGCTCCAAATATTCATCAAAATAGATATGGTATTCAACCTCCACCGGTTCACAACAACACCTTTGAGGTCAAGCCAACTTTCATCTCCATGGTTCAACAAGACAAGTTCCATGGTTTGCCAATGGAGGATCCACTTGATCATTTGGATAATTTTGATAGAGTTTGTGGGTTGTTCAAGATGATTGGTGTGAGTGAGGATGCTTTCAAGCTAAGACTTTTTCCCTTCTCTCTTGGGGATAGAGCAAGGCAATGGGAGAAAAAATTGCCTCAAGGAACAATCACCTCTTGGGATGAATGCAAGAAGGCATTCCTATCTAAGTTCTTCTCCAACTCAAGGACCGCTGAGTTGAGGAATGAAATTTCTAACTTCAATCAAAAGAACAATGAGTCTTTCAATGAAGCATGGGAAAGATTCAAGGGCTACACAATGCAATGCCTCATCATGGCTTCACACAAGAATCTCTACTAAGCACCATCTATAGAGGTGTCCTTCCAAAGATAAGAATGCTTCTTGATACCGCAAACAATGGTAACTTCTTAGGGAAAGAAGTAGAAGATGGATTGGAGCTTGTAGATAATCTTGCCTTGAGTGATGGTAATT
Organism: Alliaria petiolata; assembly: GCA_020283515.1. Classification (NCBI taxonomy): domain Eukaryota; kingdom Viridiplantae; phylum Streptophyta; class Magnoliopsida; order Brassicales; family Brassicaceae; genus Alliaria; species Alliaria petiolata. The sequence continues at coordinate 21,259,330 of JAHZTW010000004.1, read as the reverse complement.
ACAATGAAGACTATGATAGAGCTCAAAGGGGAGGTGAATATGACTCTCACAAGAAAGAAATGAAGTCTCTACATGACATGATGGACAAGCTCATGTCCTCCAACCAAAGGCATGTACATTTTGTTGAAGAGAATCAAGGGGATTGTGATGATCAAGTTGAGTACCAAGAGGGTCAAGAGGTGGTAAATTTCGTGGGTGGCCAAGGTGGCTACAACAACTACTCCAATAACAACTATAAAGGGAATAACAACCTCTCTTATAGAAGTACTAATATAGCGAATCCCGGAGACCAAGTTTACCCTCCACAAGCTACTCAAGGAAAGTCTTTTGTGCCCTACAACAATCAACAAAAAGGTTATGCACCAAGGTCTAACTACCAAGGAGGAAACCAAGACAACTTTGGTGGGCAAAAGTACAACCAAGGCAATGCTCCACCGGGTTTTACTCAAACTTCACAAGGTTCTCCACAAGATAATGTTCAGCTTATGCTTCAACAAATACTTCAAGGTCAAGCCAATAGTGATGCTAATATGGGAAAGAAGATTGCTGAAATTAACACAAGGATGGATTCTTCACTTAATGAACTTGC